>CM052801.1:99489496-99607199 GCA_028533885.1 Nasua narica
TCACTGTGGTTTTGATTTGTATTTCTCTGATGCCGAGTGATGTTGAGCATTTTTTCATGTGTCTGTTGGCCATTTGGATGTCCTCTTTACTGAAATGTCTGTTCATATCTTCTGCCCATTTCTTGATTGGATTAGTTGTTCTTTGAGTGTTGAGCTTTAGAAGTTCTTTATAGATTTTGGATACTAGCCTTTTATCTGATATGTCATTTGCGAATATCTTCTCCCATTGTGTCAGTTGTCTTTTGGTTTTGTTGACAGTTTCCTTTGCTGTGCAAAAGCTAGTTCATTTTATTTTATTTTATTTTTATTATTTTTTAAAGATTTTATTTATTTATTTGACAGAGGGAGAGAGATCACAAGTAGGCAGAGAGGCAAGCAGAAAGAGAGGGGGAAGCAGGCTCCCCGCTGAGCAGAGAGCCTGATGCGGGGCTCGATCCCAGGACCCCGAGATCATGACCGGAGCTGAAGGCAGAGGCTTAACCCAGTGAACCACCCAGGCGCCCCAGCTAGTTCATTTTAAATTAAAGTTTTTATTTTATTTTGAAGATTTATTTATTTATTTATTTATTTGAGAGCAAGAGACTTACAAACATGAACAGGAAAGCGAAGACTGAATTGACTATAACCCAGCATTTTAAATTTCTCACATTAACTCGACAGGAGTAATTTAACAGTATTTGAAAAGATTGACTTATTTTTATTAAAACGCTTTAAATACTATGGTATCTGATTATTAAAAAGTAATTTAAAAAAAAGTAATTTTATATCTGTTACTGAAGAAAATCCCCCAAGTGTATAATCTTGTTTAGTGCGTAGACTAATTTCAGGGCAGAAACATCTGACTTGCTCTCACTAGTCTGTCTCATCCATTCTGCTGTCTCTGAGAATAATGAGTTATTTTGCTTGGATGTGAACTTGAGGTTAGAGAGGTTTTTCAAAGGTATTTTTTCTAAGCTTTGATCTGAATTTCACTAATTCTCAAATTATTCATTAATCTTTCTAAGAAGTTATTTCTAATTTTAGGTAGGTTGTGCTGTCTCTTAATAGTTGCAGGTTTGAGTTTATAAAGAACCATTTTTTTGCCATAATTTTTCATTTTTAAGCCTCAGGGTAGTGCCCTAGGTCCATCGTTTTAGGATTTGGTGAACCAGTGTACGAGCTTACCCCATCGTGATGTTTCACAGTATCGTGTATCTTGTATGTAATCATTCATTGAGCAAATAGTTATGAGTGCCAGCTGTGTGCCAGGGTGCAGCCATGACCCAGATGAACGCCCAACCTTGTCCTTGGTGAGCTGAACTCTGCTCCCTGGCAGTCCTAATCTTGTAAGAATGTCCTTATGTAGCCATCCCTTCCTTGTTATCCTGGTTGTCACTCTTATCTGCATCTTTGTTGCCTCTCTTGGGCCTTCCTTCCGGACAGTGACTGGCCCTGTGCAGCTCTCAGATCACTAGATTTTGTGCCAACGTGTGTTAATATTCGCCATGCCAGATCTTGCGTGGTTGCTTTTTTAATGAGTCTGGCAAAAAGATCCCATAAATATCCACAGTCACCTAGTCGATGTGGTTCACCTCCCATTGACTTCATCTGGGTCGGTCTCTGTGTGTCATTGACTTTGAGAAATAAAATAACTAAAGCGTCACTTTGTTTTCTGTTGTTTGCGATAGTCTTCACGAGTCTAAATCCCTGTATTAAAATATTGTGTATGTTCTGAATACGATGCTTTCATTTATGCCTGAATTGTGATGAATATGCATTATTTAAATGAAGGATAAACTTTCCCTGGAAAACACTGATCAAATCAAATCGTGCTAATTTGATTTCCATCAAGTCCATGCCACTTTAAATTGCTTCAATTTGGAGAAGACTGAATTCTTAGAGGCAAAGAGAGTGTGAGTTCAATTGTCTACCCTTTTTACCAATCTGCTTGGCTGCTTCTAAATTATCTTTAAAAATTAAGAAGTGGGGAAATTTGAGGCCTGGTGCACAGTTACTAAACCAGACATTTTTGGAGATGACAATGAATAAGCATTCCGGGAGTGTACATAGTGTCTCCCACTGAGCTTCCCCAAGTACACTTAGCTGCCGATTTCTGTTCTTGCCCAGTTCCCTGTACGTTTGTTGGAGCTCTTTCATGTGCCCTCTGCTGTGTGGGGGTTAGCCCTTTGTGTGTCTCGTTGCCGCTGGAGACTACTACGGAAATGGGGCCTGTCGAGTGTAATACCGTTTGTTCTCAGTTGCAATATTTAAATCTCAGATGCCGCTTTGTTGGGAATTGCATACAAATTCCACTGATACTGAATGTTGTCTTTTTTTTTTTTTGCCAGAGTTTCCAATATGGCTTCTGCACCAACTTCTAAATATAATTCGCACTCCTTGGAGAATGAATCTATTAAGAGGGTAAGTTTTCAGATTTAATTTATACCCCTTTCTCTGCATTTCTCTTCTTATAGTTGCCTATTAGGTGGTCATTTCGGGCTTATTGAATTATTAATTTCATTATTCGCATAATGTACATTCTTCAGGATATGTGGTTTTCTTTATATCCTACGTCGTTCCAGAAAAGACAGAATGCCATGTATGTGTTAAGTAAGTTTTGCATTTGTAAAATCCTTTCACATACCTTCATTTCTGAGAACCTCTGTTTTGTGGACTGCTGCCAGATATTATATTTAAGATACTAGGCAATCTCTGGGCCTTGAAAGCTTTCTGGAGGAGATCTTGGAAGGCCAAGGCCCACTGAACAGGTTCTCACACCTTCCTAAATATTGGCCTTATGTTCTAATTATGATGATAAAATAGTTGTATGAGCAAAATGAATACAGCGTTAAGAAAAAATTGTTCAAGGTATCGAGGAGAAAATTATGTAATTAGAGGATAATTTTGAAACATATATTGAAAGGAAGGGGTGAATTTAAAATAAGCTTTATTCATGGCCCTTTGAAGCCTTGGATACATTTACCAATTATCTACCAGAAGGTTCATTTACACTCCCTCCAGCAGTGTACAGGGATGCCTAAGCAATCAGAAGGAAGCCAGCTAGAGTTTTTTAATTTGTAGTTCCTTGAGTACTAATGAGGGTGGCCTTTTTTAAAAAAAAATAGTATTTATTGTCCATTTGCATTTCTTTTTTGAAGTGGCCGTTCGTGTCCTTTGCCTGTTTGCTTTTTGGGGTGGTTGAGAGGATACTTTTCTGTTGATTCATAAGTGTTCTTTACATATTATGATAATCAACTCTTTATAATAGACATTACAGGTCTTTTTCCTAGCTTATTGTTGACCTTTTAATTATATTCGTGGCATTTTGATTTTGAAACACGGGTTTAACTTTTTTATGTGATCACAGCTGTCAGTCTCTTATATTTCATATTTTCTGCTTTGGGTGTCATGTTGACAACGACCTTTTTTGTCCCCAAGATTTTCTAAGTTTTTATTGTATTTTGGTATCATTATGGTCAAGGATCAGTTCTGAACGTAAGAGTCACTTCATGAAGCTAATTGTAAGTCCTTGTGGAACGTGACTCTGATATTAAAGTATATCCTGTGTTAACCCCATGTTATCCTGTGTTAACCAAACACCTGTTTCCCTAATTTTGTGGTTGAATTGTACTTTCTTCTCTGGACCCCAAACTGTGGTCCTCAAAAGGTATAGTGAGTATTACATTTGCTCGTTATACTTGTTTTTAGGTAATGAGAGGCAGCGTTCAAGGATGCTGATGATTTCTTTCCAGTCTTCTCATGCATATAAATTGTGTGGTTTCGCTCCCCATCAGAGAAGGCATTCCTGGCTGGCAACAATTGGTCTTGCCCTCCTAGTTAAAATGCTTAGCTTGCAAGCACCAAAACATTGAAAATTGGCTAGGAATTTTGATTTCGCGCCTGAATAAACATGATAAAACCATTAAAAATCCAGCAGAGCACCCAACTTTGACAGCTTATATCTTACTTAAATACCAAGTCACGGTTCTCTTATTGCGTACTTTACATTTACGTAGCCCCTGATAATTCCCAAAAGTGTACTTGTGCATTTTGTTTCACTTAATATTCACAAAAACCCTCCGAGGGAAGTATCTACTAACTTTACACATGAAATGATTGCCCTCCTAGTTAAAATGCTTGACCACCCTTGCCTCTTATATAGTGACCTATGTGAGGAAGGATCTCATTAAAAGAAGATGTGTAAGAAATAATTTTCTGACATGGGAAGATTCTATAATTACTGTTATTCAGTTAAGACCCCCTTGAAATGAAGTTTTCATTTCTGTTCTTTACACAAGATGACTAAATTTTTAATATGAAAAAAAGCTGCCGAAAAAAAAAAAAGAAAAAGAAAAAAAGCTGCCGAAGTATCTGTGTGTCTATAGAATATGCTTAATATTGACTTTTTTATCACTTTCTTGAACACTGTCCACTGTAAAGCACTTGGAAGGTTATTTAAAAATTAATATTGAGAAGTATGCTAATGTTATTTATAGACTAAAATTTAACACAGCTAATGAATATTGATGCTAAGTTGTATTTTTCAGTCGTTTATTTTTTCTGTGCCACTTTTCTGTAATGGTAAATATCACTCTAATTTTTTTCTTTACAAAGTATATTTCTGGTTGGTTGTGTTCCACATTGCTTAAACATCTGTGCAAATGTAATGTCATTCCTTCTGATGCCCCTGCTTCGTTTCCAGACTTCTAGGGATGGAGTTAATCGGGACCTCAATGAGGCTGTTCCTCGACTTCCAGGAGAAACTCGCATCACTGGTAAGGGTCCTGTGAAGTTAGGATTTGCATAACTCGATGAGAGTCCCAGCAGGATCAGGTGGCTCCAATTCCTCTTTCTCGTTAGAGCTCAAATTTAGGTATATAGGCTAGCTTTGTTTAAAAGTGTTAACATAAGGAGAACTCTCTGCGTTAGTTTCTTGATGAGAGTTCTTTGAAGAGTTTCATGCTGTCCAGGATAGTGGTATTTTTTCCTCTGTACCCAAGACTGCGAATTACTTGGGGGAAAAAAGAATGGATTCTCTCTCGAACATCTGTCATTGGAGGTCTAAGCTCTAATGGTCTGAGGTTATAACAACAAAATAATACTAAGGTTTTCCAACCTAGGATGTGTGCCTTAAAATGATCAACATAAAGACTTAACGTCCAAGTAGTCTTTTCTTTGAGACCATGTTGGTTTAAAATAGCTTTTACTTGTCCGATAACTGGAGTTAGTAATACCGATGCAGTATTTCGATTGTTGACTTATCTTTTTCATGATAACTTCATCCTAAGAGGAAGGGATCTACTTTGGAAGGACCAGATCATTCTGGCTTAAGGATACAGAAGGATCTGACAGCTTCTAAGCCAAATGCTGATGTTGTGGGCATTCACATTTTATATTAGGGCCAACACCCTTGCCTCAGATTACCATGTATTTGGTGGTGATACAGTTACCATCGTTTCAGGGAGCTCTTTGGTTTGTTCGCTAAAGTCTGGATTATTTAGCTTCAGTGGCTAAAACATGGTGTAAGACATGGTGCCTTTGTGAGTTAATTAGCCGTGCACCATGAGAAACTTCCATGTCCACAGACCTGCACACGATGCTAGTCTTGGTATCGAGGTCTTGCTAGTCTTGAAAAGTCTTTTTAAGACTTGCTAGTCTTGAAAACCAGTGACATGCCTCCATCCCAATTTCTGGATAAGAACAAAGAGGATAGCTTACTTTGGGTGGCCTTCGTATGTAAAATTTGGGTGTTCCGCCTCAGTGTCAAAAGCTTAACTGAGGTGGTCCTGTATTGAATTAGCATGAAGTCACCTTACTGGGTATTTTTCATTTCGCATCTGAGGAGAAAAGGATTTCAAAATTGTTAAGAAGAATCAAAAGCCGTTAACACATTCAAGGACATCCTTGAAAGATAACAGAAAGATCTTTTTATGATAATAAATTAAGTCTCCTGATTTAGTCTCTCCTTATGTTTGAGTCTACTGAAGATGTACTATGCTGTTGGCCATCTGTTTTCTATCCCTTAAATGATCGAAATGAATCCAGCTAAAAACTCTTCTCTGGACTATTAGAAAGAATAGACTGCAGGAATATTTCTACCACTGACATTTGTTGATTTAAAACATCATAATGTTTGCGTGATTAGAGGTTGGCAGTCCTCAGACCCTATCTGGCGGTTAGTCCACGAGACTGTCCTGCCTGAACGGCCGTCCTCTGGTTGAATAGCTCCGTAGTTACCTTTACAACCACTGGGGGTAGCCGCAGCAGTGCCCGCTTTTACTTCTGCTCTCCAGCTGTTACCACCTTGCCCCCGGTGGTGCCAGCATTTCGGTCAAGTTCAGGGAAGCAATGCCGGTACCTGGAGGCGACTGTGGCCCCACTTGACCTGGCACAGTAATGTAGAAGCATGGCCAGTGCCCGCTTTTCGACCTTTCCGGGGATCTTTTGTTACTGTAGTTATTCTTAGCCACATAGTTGATATTAAATGAGTGCCATTTGTTGTGTATCTTGGTATATATTTCCATTATTTTAGGGTACTTTTTTTATCTTAATAGACAAAGAAGTTATTTACATATGTCCTTTCAATGGCCCCATTAAGGGAAGAGTTTACATCACAAATTATCGTCTTTATTTAAGAAGTTTGGAAACGGTAAGTAGAATCTAAGACCATAAAGATGACCCTTACTGTTAAAGATAATGCTAAACTGTGTCTCTTCTACCTGGTAACATTGCCTGTGGATCAGATTAACATGGGGGATGTATTTGCTTCTCGGCTCTTAATTTTTGGCTTATGCAAAGCTCATTTACCACTAATACCCGCGTACGTAGAAATAGTGTGGATTTAAAAGATAAGAAATTTTAGTCGTCAGAACACTGGGGAGGGGTTAGTAACTGGACCCATTCGCTAGTTGGGAGGAGTTAGTAGAGAACAGTGGTTCTTTACCAGAAGCTTAATAGACACTACAGATGCCCTAGATGTTCTGTATCATAGTGTCCAGGCCTAAGGTCCAGGTACAGTTGTAATATTTAAGACTTCACAGAGGAGGATGCTGATGCGAATCGCTTGTTAAGGCCCATTGCTCTAGAACTTTCCAAGTGGTCAATCACAAAGTACTAGATAGCGGCTTAGCACTAGGATGCCTATGGGATGACTTAGTGCCATTTCTACATCTTCATTCCATGGCCATGAAATGTGTGCCTTAGCGTTTCAAGGAACGTGCCACTGATGGAACAATGAGATGGAGACGAGGTACTCCAGAAGGGAAGGGGTGCGTGAAAAGCTGCTGTGGTTGTCGCCGAAGGACCTATGGTAGATACACCGGGTTGCCGTTGTCCGGGCCAGCCTGAAGCAGTAGCTGTATTTGGGGGATGGGCCAAGGGGGAACGGATAGGTCCAGAGTCTGTGGAAGAGTAGCCCAACAGCAGTTTATACACACGAGATGTAGAGACTGTTGGGGGACTCTAGCTTTTGTGTCATTGCTTTTACCCCGTAATTTCTTCAATGACTGTGTTGTTGACACCTTGTCTTGATTAAATTGAGGCATATGACTAAGAAACATGGGCCGAACGGTGGTGGTACATCTAGATGGAGTTACAGATTGTGCCAGACTGCAGGGTTGGAATTTGAAACGGTCTTAATGGACTAGGATATTGGAATGAACCTAATTGATAAAACATTTCACGTGGATAACATTTACTTGATACAAACCTGTTGGAGCAACAGAGGATGGAGGAAGTCTGTCTTAACAGGAGCTCAAGCTTATTTGATCCAGTAACTGGGCATGATCAATGACAAAGTTAATATCCCTGTAGGCTCAGCTAACAAAAGTGTAACGTAATGGCCAGCAAAATGAGACTGTGGTCCTGTCTGAAGTGTCGTGTGCAAATCCAGGTGCCATGTTTTAAGAGGGACGTTGGCAAACCAGCGAGGGTTCACACAGAGGGAAACCAGGCTTGTGAAGGGGCTACAGTATGAGCACTGATCGAAATAAGTGTTAATGTTTCTTTTGAAGAAAGAAGAAGGAAGGGAGGCACAACAGAGCTACCTTGGAATGTACAGCTCCCAAGGGTCAAATTGGGACAGATTGAGAGATTTTATGCTAATATATGCAAGAGTTGTCCAAAATGAGAATTAAAGCAAGTGTTATGGTGCCTTTCCCCTCTGAGACTCTTGGCTTGTTGGCTGGCCACGCATGCTCGGTTCCATTTGATGCTGTCACTGATGATGAGCTGAGGAGATTTTTAAAACCGTGGTGCCATGACAAGATTGTACGATCTCAACTACGTAACCCAGGCAAAAGCGGTCTGTAGAAAAGAAGCTGGAAGGAAATAACAGCAAGCATGTCAGTACTTGGGAGATCTGGAGAGTGGGCTCAGGCTTGCTCTCTTTTTTCTCCTCCACTTGGAATGAGCACGTGGGACTTTGGTAATTAATTGGGGAAGCACTTAGGAAGCTTTAGTTGGTTTTCATATGGCATTGTAGAAGGCGGGGATTAGCACCGAATGGGTGTATAAAAGGCCATTTGACACCAACTACTAACTTGTTTCTTCTTCCACTGTTTTACATAAACATTTTGACCAATCGGCTATAACATTTAGTCCAAGTATAAGAGCAAGAAGCTAATGGCAGAAAACATCCTATAAAGAAAACCACGTAAGTGGTTATGCAAAAGCCTTAAAATGTAGTCAACACAGTATTTGTTAAAGTCCTAAATAAGAACATCAGTTGTGGATTCTGCTGCAAACTGTGTCTTTGACAAAGAGCTGTCCTCTCACTGGCATTTGCAAGTGGACACCTGTTTGTTCCAGGTAGGTAAGCACTGCAGCGGGAGCGCGGTCCAACTTGGGAGTCCGCTGTCCCATTGGACGAGGTGTCAAGGGCAAGGTTTCTGGTTTCCTGCCCGCCCCATTCCCCAGGACAGGAGAAGTGCAGCGGTTGTTTCCTTGGATTGTCACTGTGGCCCTCCTTTGTGGTCATCCCCCCTCCACTCTGCCCTGCATGTTGCCTCCAGAGTGATATTCCTTAGGACTAGGCCGGCCAGCTTACTTCTGCAGTCTAAAACTCCCATGGGCTCCCCGTGGCCCAGAGAATGAAATCCACTCTCCCTTACATGGCGTAAAAATCCTTGTGACTTCTCTTGCTTCGACCTCCGCCACTGCTGCCCAAGCTGTTGTAAGACCACCACCTTCCCTTCTCCTGACATGTGAGGCCCTTCCATGCCTCTGTATGGATGCATTGACCAGGCCATTCTCACTGTACCCAGATGCTCCTTTCAGAAGCCACTGTTTGTCCTTCAGAGCCCACCTCAACAGTCATGCACTCTTTGAAGCCTCCTCCAGCTTTCCGTGAAGGAGCCGCTCCCTCTTCATGTCCGCATAGCCTTTCCCCACTCCCCTCTGTTAGCGCTCAGTGCTCGTGTGCTGCCCCCTGCCCTGCCACAATGTCTGCTTTCCTTTCCATGTTTGTTTCTCCTGAGCACTTGTCTCTACGTCCTGTTTTATGTCTTTCACTGCTTCATCTTGTTTCTTGGCTGTCTGAGGCCAGGGATGCTTGTCTGTGTTTGGCCTTTACTAATGCTGAGTCCTTTTGGTCCTCCGTGCCTAGCTAGCACAGTGCCCGGTAGACAGTAGGCACTCAGTAAAAACGTATTCTGTGAGTGAACTCAGGAGGGAACAGACTTTATTGCTTTGGTTTGATCGCAATGCAGACCTCACTAAATCATGGCATCTCAAATACCACCATTGCTTCTGGAGTTTGGAAATCTTATAGCCCCCTTTTGACCTTGAGGGGGCTCAGGAATCTGGCTTGGGGTCGATCTTGTGAACACAGCAGGGCCACGTTAGAGACATAATACTCTGTAATCTGTAGATGACCGGGGGAAGACTGCTTCATCTTCCTTTCCAGGAAACACTTTGGGCTCAGCTGCTGTAGTGGGTGAGAAAGGCAGAGTAACCCTTTGTTCGTTCACGTGCTCATAACTTTATTCTGGAACCTTCAGCAAGCAGCGTGGTGAACTAACACCGAGGTTGGTGAACAAACGACACAAAGGCGAGTAATTGGGGTGTAATATGACAAAGCGTCTAGTAGCTGCATAACGCTGCAAGGTTACGAGGGAGACAGTGATTAACCGAGTGATGAGTCATAGCATGCTTTGTAGAGCAGGTGATATTTGAACCGAGTCTTGAAGAATGGCAACAGTTTCCTGGACAGGAGGGGAGAGAGGGAGGAGCGTGTCAGGTAGGACGTTGCCCTCTCACTTGTGTGACAGTGTGGAGAAGACCACATACTGTGGCAGTCGGAGCTGGAGCACAGGGTGGGGAGGAGTGAGGCGGCAGCAGCTAAAACCAGAAGAAGAGTCCGCCCCAACAATCTCACAAGGCACAGGTCAGCAGTGCACACCCTACAGGGAGAACCATGTGATGGGTGTGGGTTTCTGGAAGGGACATCCAGTCGCAGTGTGTCTGATGGATCAGGGAGGGAGACTGGAGGCAGGGAGAGTGATGGAAAGGCTGTCTGTCTGGGTGGGCAGCCAGGGCCTCGCACAGTTGTCATCGCACCAGGAGGATGGAAGAGCACAGAAAGTTCGGGAGCATGAGGTGGCCATTTGGAGGTGGGAGCTGGAGAAAGGACTCAAGTCGACAATGATGCCTTTGATCATTTGCCTTTGAAATGGACCTCACAGGAGAAGGAACACGTCAGAGATGAGCCCCCAGGGATTCTCGGAAAATGTGGACTTAATAGCTGTACAGCCACTGAGTAGAGATGTCTCTGAAGCATTTGGAAACGTGACTCTGAAGCTCGTGAAGTTGTTAGCATGTCAGTATTGGTGAAAGCTGCATGCATCCACACGATTACCTGAGAAGAAGATGAGACAAGCAGATGCATGCCGAGGGGCACGAACATTCTCCCGGGGCGGGGCCGGGGGTGGGGAGCAGTAGAAAATCCCAGCAAAGGCTTTGGTAGACGTCAGTAGAAGAGAAGAGACTCGCAAAAGAAGGGGGCAAACCACGGACAGAATGCTGCAGGATAAAGAATGAGCAGCGGCCATAGAGGGTGGTCCTTAGGTCACCGGGAGGCCAGGTAGAAACCCATTCTGTGGAGACGTCCATCTGATGGGCCTCTCACTCCTCCTTCCACCTTCCAGGCGGCTGCACGCTTCCCTCTCGTCCTGCTCCCTGGCCCAGCGTCTTCTGTCAGGATAAGGCTGCCTGCTGGCCGTGCTCCTTCCCACACGCCGTCCCCCATCTGGCCGCAACTGACAGCCATTCTCTAGTCACCCCTGGGCTTTCTCGGGTTTCGAGGGCTGCCTTTCTTGTCCCTTTCTCATTTTTTTTTTAAGATTGATTTATTTTTGAGAGAGCAAGGGTGAGAGCTGGGGGGAGTAGGAGGGAGAGAAGGGGGGATAGGAGGGAGAGAAGGGACAGAGGGAGAGAACCCCTAAGCAGACTCTGCACATAGCACGGAGCCCAGGCAGACGCAGGACTCGATCCCATGACCCATGAGGTCACGACCTGAGCTGAAACCAAGAGTCTGATGCTCAACTCACTGAGCTCCCCAGGTGCCTCCCCACTTTCTCATTTCTCACTGCCCACTCAAGACCCCTGGGCTTTTCGCCTCCCACGCCAGATGCGTGGGTCAAGGCGGGAGTGTTCAGCTCTTTCTCCCTCCCCAGTCCCTTCTTCTGGTGTTCTTGCTTCTTGGGCTGGTGCTGCTTGTCTCCTGGTGGCCCTGGGATCCCTGCCCCTGCCCTCCCTTCTCCACAGTCTCTACATGCGCCCCCCTCTAGTCCAAGGTCTTGTCCTGGGCCATCACAGGGGCCCCACATGGGCCTCTCTGCCTGCAGCTTCTCCCCACTCCTTTCTCTCTGGCTCCTGAAGTTCTCTTTATAGTTGTGCCATCCCCATGCCCAGAAGCTCTCCGTGGCTCCTTTCCTCCCTCGGTCCCTAGGCCTTAGCCAGGGAGTAGGGGGCACAGCGCCTTCCCACCTCTCTCCTGTGTGCCCGCCCCGCGCTCTGGCGCAGGTGCTCTACTCACCTCTGACGAAGCCCTGTGCTTTCTCCTCTGGACTTGCTTTCAGGCCATTTGTTTTTCCCACCTAGAGCACACATCCATCCCCACTGCATTTGAAAAATTATTTTGAAATATTTAAGATAGGAAGTGCATAAAGAATAACCTAAACATCTGTGGGTCCACCCCCCCCCAGCTGAAGAAACCCCATCTCCCCTTCGCCCCAGAGGTAATCCCATCTGAAAGTTGGCATTTCTCACTCCCGGTCACCGCACACAGCCCGAAAATACAAGGGACTGTGGCAGGAGTGTGGTAGCTAGAGGAGTGGAGGCTTTTAGGCCTTCTGGCTGAGTGATGCTGAGGAGATGTGGAACGTGTTGTGCACACTCCTTCCATTTTCATTTTCTGACCGTAAGTCAGAAACTGTGTTCTTCCTGCATTCAATTCAAGGAGAAATCTCTCTAAAAGATAGGAACATAATGATTGCATTTTTCAGGCAGAATATCACCCAAAGATTCTTCAGTACCGTTTAAGACGCACTATAATGGATGGAACACACATTCATCTGTAGTTGGTAAGGTATTTCTTTGAGGGACTAGAAAAGTGAGGTCTGTTTACTTATCCTTTCGACGGCTTACCAGCGTATAGACAGGCCTTGGAGGGTTGAGATGGCAGGCTAGCTGGTGTGTCAGTCAGATTCTGTCCCTCAAAGACTCGGTTCTGAAATGAGCGGGGAGCAGGTGCTAGGTACCCCGCCACCTCGTAGCTGGCATCTAACAAGTGTGGCAGTGCTTAGGGTCCATGATCGTGCTCATTGGCTGCAGCTGGAGCCCTGAGCCTTGAACGCCACCCTCTCCTGTTAGGGACTTGAGAGGCAGATCTGTATTCTTTCCCAGAGAGAAGGCCCATCCAGTTCATTACAAGGATGACTGACAAGGATTCCTGTAGTATTTTTCTTTTCATGAAAATACAATGGAGACTTTTTGAGATTGTCCTTCTTTAAGTGCTTCAGGCTAATAGATTTAGCACCTCTTTTTATTTCAAGGGAGCTGAAATAATGCTAAAAAGACTATAATAAATAAAACATCCTCATGTGTCTGTAAGTAGAACTTCAGTGGGACCATAGGACCCGTACTGTAGGTATTGTGTTAAACTTCAGTCTTGAACCGTCTCCTTATATTGCTGCTGGAAAATGTGTGCTGTTTTCAGCTGAAAACAATGCCCGCTGACACCTAGGTTTCCCTTGCCCCTTGTCTCTATATCCTTCCCAATTTGCCAACCCCCAACTTGAGAGTCTGTGGGCGACCGGGCCCTGCTGTGCAAGTCACGTGGATTTAATTCATTAGTTCCTTTACAAGTGCAGGCTTTCACACCTCGGGGTGTCCCCCTGCTTGGGCAGTTCTTTTTAATCTCAGGTTGACTTCTCCTTCCATCCCCCACTGTGTCACCGACCAGCCCTCCACATTCTTCAGCCGACCTCCTGTCCTGCTCTGCTGAACAGTTAAAAGCCCTCTGCCCCGAGCTCCCAGAAACCGCCCCCTCACTACCTGCTACTGTCTGTTTTCACCCATGTTCTCCTCCTCCTCTCATCTGAGTCGCCTTTTTTCTAAAACCAAATTCCTCTACTTGAGCCTTTTCTCCTTCCGTCCTGTACTTCTTTTAGAGCCTTAGTTGCCCTTCAGTCATCTACATCTTCCATTTGGGATTTCAACTAGTGGTGCGCACGGCAGGCACGGTCTGTCCGTGAAGCTTTCGTTCTTTGGGGACTGACAGACGTCGATCGGAGCCCCAGCAGGTATACGACAAGTGCCGAGTGACAGGAGCCCAGGAGCGGGCAGTTCAGGAGTGCGGCTGGGAAATTGTCCTGAGAAAATGGTGTTTGGCTCCTGGTCTGAAGAAGGAATAGGAATTACCCAGATGCTTGCCAGGGGCTGGGTGGGGAGAATCACCTGAGAGAATGGCTAGAGGCCCTGAGACCAAGGGGGGCCTGAAAGGATGAGCCCATGGCTGGGTCGGGGGCGGGGAGAACAGTGAGAAATGAGCAGGAGGGAGAGGGGAATGGGGCCAGATGACCAAGGGCCAGCACACCCTGTTAAGGATGGAGGTGTTTGGACTTGAGCAGCAAGAAGCTTTGGACATGATTTAAGCAAAAGAACTAGAGCATCGGATTGACTTTTGTCAGTGATCACCTGTGCTGCAGTGGCCCAGGGAAGTTGGAGAGAGGGTGACAGGTTCAAGATTGATTTAAGAGATCAATGTGGGAGATTGGATGAGGGATGGCAGAGAAGGGGGTGTCGAGGATGACTCCCAGGTTTCCAGCCTTTGTAATGGGGCAGATGGGGCAGTAGCCACTGAGACAGGAAGATGTAATTTGGGGAGAGAAACATCACGTGGTTAGTTCTGGACATTTTGAGTTTGAGGGGCCTTTGGCATCTCTCCCAGTTCTGTAATTCCAGCTGCCTCCTGGTTCTCTGTACTTGCCTAGTTTATCGTAACTTCCAAGCCGGTGTATCTCAAGGTGACTGTTCACCTTTTTCCAAAACGCCTTTCTGTGTTCTTCCCTTCTCTTGATGGGATCACATCTCTTGTCTGGGCCTAAATCTGAGTCCTGGCTGGTGCTTCCCCAGTGGCTCATTGTCTCCTTCTTTTGCTTCCCTTCTAGGTCACTCCACACTTGGGCAACTTGCCTTAAATGATTAGCTTCCAGGGTTCCCAGGAGTGGGTGTAGTCCCTTCCCCGCTACTGAGTAGGGCTCAGTACTGCCGAAGGAATCTTCAAAAAGCACCGGTCTGTCCTTGTGCTCCTCTTCTCAAAACACATTCCAGGGATCCCACTCACCCTGATCCAAGCCCTAGGGTACTCCCCGGGGAATTCCCCTGCCACCCTGTCATAAACCTGATCCACTTGTTGTTGTGTTTTGTTTTTTATAAATTCCCCATACTTTCCCACGCGTGTAGCTGATGTGACTGTTACTTGCTTTCAGAAGGTCAATCTACAGCGGCTGCTATTCCGTCGTATAAGGGTCAGCTGTAACCTTCATGAGAGCCAGTCAATGGGAAATTGTTCTGCCCTCCTCTGACCTCTCATCCCATTAGTCTGGATGTGGGTTTTGTTTGTTTTGTTTTGTTTTGATGGCTTTTAGTACTTGCAATCTGGCATCATGGCTCTTCGGGTACACGTGTCCTATCTCCCATCAGTGCGGCACTTGCGTCTTATTTATCTTTGGGTTTCCTGGCATCCAGGACAGTTTCTGCTACTCAGTAGACACTCAGGAGAGAGACGGTAAATAAAGTCATCTTTTTTAGATTGTTCTGTTTACTTCTCAGCTATTTTAGAGCCTTAGAGGTACAGAATTTTGAGTTTGAATGGACCTTTGAGAGTTCTTCAATATTTAAAGATATTTAGATAGTAACAACTCAGGTTTCTATGGAGTTAAGCTAATTTTCCTATTTCTGGATCTTCCAGTTTGGCCTGCTGGGTTGTGTGATCTTGAACTTGTCATTCGGGGAGAACATGGCCAAGTAGCCTCATTAAACTGTGGGCACCTGTGGTCAGGAACTGGCCGGCTCTCCTCAGTTGTCCCATTTTCTGTTTTGTGTTGGGTCAGGGTTATCAGAGCTGTAGAATTTCCTCTATTCAAGGGCAAAGAGCACTAAGGTCTCATCTTTTTTGTTTACATTCTTGCTACCATGTCAATCTTAGAGTATCAGACTTTTATTTCGTGTCTAATCTATGTGTTTCTCGGTATAAGTTTGACATTTAGGAATACACTTGGGCACTCCTAAATCTCAATCCAGACAGAACAGATTGCCTGGTGGTGTGTTTTTAGTAACTAGATTGTATTGAGAAGTAAACACATTAATAATATGCAGCTGTGTACGTACACAGTTACTGAGTAGTGCCTTTTTTTGCTCTAGGCATTTGGATTTTAGTCACATAGTGAGGTGTCTCACTCCACGGCAACAACTAAAAATGCCTCCTTGTGGGTACAAAGAGAAAGATCCATAGCTGCTTGCAACAGCGCACCGGTCCGCTACATTTGCAGGGTTCAGTTATGTCTTCCAAACAGTAAGATAGTCTTTGTGATAACAATAGTAAATTCCATTGTTTTCTAGCTACCACATGACAGGCACCATGCCCGGTGCTTAAGTCCATGATCTTTAATCATTCCTACTTTACAGGTAAATGTGGCTGAGAGGTACAGTAACTTGCGAAAGTTATCCAGCTGATAAATGTCAGAACTCTGTTTGAATCAGTTTTGTCCAGTGTAAGAGCTTGCACTCTTTTCCCTATACCATGATAACCGTGCTCTTGCACTTTCTTTAACTTTTAATTTTGAAATAATTGTGAACACTCAAGAACTTGGAAAACTAGTGCATTACCTAGCTTCTCCAATAAATTATATTACTTGATCAAAACCAGGAAATTTATAGCCTCATACGGTTAACTAAGACTCTGACTGCACTTGAACTTCACCAGTTTTTCATGCACTCATTTCTTCATAGGTTTCTGCATCTAATTCTATGCCATTTGATCCCATGTATAAAGTCATGGAGTCACGCACTAGCAATCGAGATCTGCGACCGTTGCTGCCCCTTTATAATGACACCCTCCTTCCCCGCACCCTCTGGCAACCATTTCTCTGTTCTCCATCTCTATACTTCAAAAATATCATAAATGGACTCCTATAGTATGTGATCTTGTGAAATTGACCTTATCTACTACTCAACATGATGCCTTTAAGAGTCTTCCATGTCATCGTGTGCATCCATAGTTCGTTGCTTTTTTGTAGCTGAGTAGTATTCCATGGCATGGATGTACCCCATTCTTAGACTTTTTGAATTTCTAGAATACCCATGAGCTATATTTCTATTCTGTAAAGAAATGCTTAGTTTTTGTACTGTACAAAGGAGAAGGATTTCAAGTAGAACTTAAACCTTATTTGTGTCCCCCCCACAAAGGAACGTCTTCTAAAGAACAAAACTTCAAGAAGCATCTTGAAAGTATTCTCTTTATTATCAAAGTCATCATAGCACTCAGAAAAATTTGGGACTTAACCAATTTCTATAGGCCTCCCTATCTTTGTCCAAATGAATATATATCTTACATTACTGTAGTCAGTGTATTTTGTGTGCTGCTTTTTTCCACGTAAGCTTATTTTTCCATGCACTGTGATTATTTTTGGCGCTGCAGGCTTCGTCCTTCGAGTTGACTAACAGTCATTTTCTCCACGCGGACGGCCCCTTTGGCTCCACTGAGCATCTTCGCACATGTAACTGTCTGTCCCATTGTGCGGTAGCTGTAAGATAAGCTCTTAAGAATGCAGTTACGGAGTCAGAAGGGTAGGACCTTTTGTCCGGCTCTTTTGATGTGTGTTCCCAGACCTTGGCTCCAATCTCAGCCCTTCCCCGTATTTACCAAGCAAGTTACTGAAGCTTTCGAAAGCCTCGATTGCCGCATCGGGAAACGAGAATACTACACCAACATCCGGAATGGCTGGAGGATAAAATCCGAACGACGAGGCGTGCGGCGCCCCCGTCACGGCACCTGGCACAAACGACTCACTCCATGTGTGGCAGCTGCCGGCAGCTTGTGATGACCGTGGTGTGACGTCACGAATGTGATTCTGGCTTGCCAGCGCCTGTACGGGCCCCTTGCGCCCAGCATTGGATGAGGAGTGATGGAGAAGCTTCTGGTGGTTGGGGAAACGTAGGTCACCCTGGGCAAAGGGAACACTGCGCACGGAAGCGCAGAGGCTTGACTGTAGACTGTGCTTGAGGTGCAAGCTGTCACGTAGTTGGGAGTGCACACCGTAGTTGGGAGTGCACACCAGCATGGGAGAAAAGCCTGCAGAGACCAGCTGGAATTGACAGCATGGGGGCCTTGAATCGTGTCCCTAGGAGTTTAGTCTTGAGTCTGTAGGCACGGCGGATGTTTGGGGATGCATCTTGGTTGCATAACTGCCTGTGGTCATGCTTGCTCTTTCATGTGTGATCTATATCCTATTTTTGTTCATAGAAAGTGACAAAAAGGGCCAAGGTAAAAGTGCCCTAAAGCATATGGTTTTTTAAAAGTATTTTTGGTGTTTTAATGATACAGACAGAATATTGACTTTTGCATTTTTGTCCATTACAGGATTCTGCTCTAATACTTGATGTTCCTCTGGGTGTGATCTCCAGAATTGAAAAAATGGGAGGCGCGACAAGTAGAGGCGAAAATTCCTATGGTCTAGATATTACTTGTAAAGTAAGAGATTCAGTACTTTCTTATGTGAAAAAAGACACATTAGTGTTGAATGATGAGTAACAGTTAATGGATGTTTATGGGGGAAAAAAAATCGAAGACCCTGTTTCATCTAAGGCCCGAGAATGGTTCTTCCCTGGTGATGAGGCTTCCAAAACCTCCTGGGGAAGGAAGTAGTTCCTATTAAAGAGACCTGCAAGGGCTCAGACCTGTCCTTCTGTCAGCTTGGCCTGATAGGAAGAAAACTTTATGGATAGCATTTTCACACTTTCTATTTTTTGCCCGAGTCTGCTCCCGGTGTCCCCTTATGTGGCGTATTATCAGCTAGACAGCTTCACGCCATGAAAGGAAAGAGAATTGCGAGAGATTTCACCCTCTGTGAACAAGATGTTGCCTCTAACAACCTCTCTTTAACTTTTCTTTAGTTTGCAGAGGTGACATTTAGCCTACCATTTTGCGTTGGCGTGGTGGGTGACAGAGATTTAATGAAAATACCATTTACGCAGCTGTAATAGTAACTGTTTATTGGGCATCCGTGTCGAGCCAGACACGTGCTAGGGGCTTTCTGTTCACTCCTGAGATGGACAGTGGCATCTCCATTTTGTCTCTGCGAAGCCTTGAACCGAAGAAGAGTTAGGTCACCGAGCTAAGATTACCCGACAGTTGTCAAGGTTGGGATCCAAATACAGTGAGGTGGTCATCTCGCAGACAACAGAGTAAACCTTCTGGCAAGAAAACGTCCTTTCCAAGTATTAAGTGTCAGACAGTTAAAATCCGAGTAGAATAGTAATAGAACAGAATAATGTCCAATCCCAGAAGTTGCTGGAAGGGCTTTGGAGGCCATCTGTTTCAGTGGTCCTCACAGCTAGATTTGGGAGATGTGACCTTTGCTCAGGCACTGTGATTTCTTAAAGCTAATCTCCTATAATTTTGTCTCGATAATGAATATGGTATGTTCATTTTATTGTCTCCGGTTTGCAAAAGATGAAGACTGACTAGTACCCTCTATCGCAAAGCAAAGGATTGCATGGTATTAGGCCTGACCTGAAGTTCTCCATCACTACCCACCTTGACTTCTTTTGGTTTTTGTTTTAATCCAAGCTCCCTTAAATGCCTTATTTACAATCCCAGCTCCTGTCTTCACTTTGGGGCCTAGAAATATGGGTATTTACATTTAAAGAGGTAAATTTTTGCATTTTGCATGAAAGGATCCATGGGAGTAGAGCATTATATTATAGTATTCAAGGGGAACATGGGGTTTCTAATATCAACGACTTTGAAAGTGCCTTTCATTCTAATAGAATTTTTTTTCAAAGTCCCGTCTATCGCCTTGTCAATAGGAAGAATTTGTATTTAAATATCAGTCCCCCCAAAGTTAATAAGATAAAGCACATTCTTACTCTTTGTTTATTATAAAAACAAGGGGCTTAGGGACAGCTCACCAGGCGTGACTCGCAGATGTTACACATATCTGTATTTCTTGGAATTAGTGTTGAGTCCAAAGATGATGGCCTAGAACGGTGTTAGAGCTCAGCCTCTTCATTCCGTTCCCTCCCTGGGAACTGCGATGTCACGGGAGGCAAGTCCCATGTTCTCAGGCACAGACATGAAAATGATAGAATTCTAGAGGAACTTGCTGTGGGAGGGTAGTCTCGCAGAGGTCAGCCCCGACTGGGGTCAGGAGCCCTAAGACCGCTGTTGCTCCAGGGAGATGGGCCCTTCTAAGCCCCACAGATCTGGTCCTACCAGCTCTGCGTGCGGGGAGTTCTGCTCGCCAGCAGCGCCTTTCAGCTGGGGGGTGTGAGTCCCAGTGGATGTCGGCTAGCAGCAGAGGGGAAGGTAGCTCTCACTCTTTACCCCCAGGCACCACACCAGCCCCTGCTGACAACTTGGAGCCTTAAGGGAAAAAAAAAAAAGACGGAGCCAAACTTAACCACTGCCAAATCTACGACTCTTTCAAATTTCTTCTTTCATGCCTCACCTCAGTTTACTTGCTTTAAAGACCGTGGTATTTTGAGGTCAACAAGGATGGGTGGTGTTTCTCCAGGGATCCATTATAGGAATGAGGTGCCCATAAAGCAGCCCTTCCACATTGTTGCACCGGGGCGGGGGGTGGGGGGGGTGGGTGGGTGTTTACTCAGACTCATTTATCACAGAGAGGCTTGGGCCATCGTCACGTGACCCACTTGTCAGACAGGCCGAGGGGGGCTGGGGGCTGTGAGGCTCTTTGGCCACAAGGCTCTTTCTCAGGGGCCCTCCCCTGACGAGTCAGCCTCTAGGGAGACCAGGTGGAACTTACCACTTAGGATATGCTCATATTTCTGTCGTAGATTTGGTGAGCTGCCGCCCGTGAGTCATTTGCCTTTTCCGTTTCAATTTTCTTGTTGGCAAGATGAGGTAGTAATTCTTTCTGTCCTTTAATTACATCTGAATCAGATGGCAACCAGAAGTTGCTTGAATCACTTGTGCTTTGGCACACGGAAAGCAGTTGTTGGACTCACTGATGGCTCAAAATAAATGGTTGTCTAGAAATGGTCTAAATTCTGGCCAAGTGGTTAAGAACAGTGATGCTGTGGAGTTCTCAGCTGACCCCAGGCTGTTCAGAGGAAAGTTCCGCACAGGTCTTTGAGCCCCACGCAGCCTCCGTGGCCCGGCGCTGTGCGCTTGGCTCGGTTGTAAAGCCTTTGGAGGCGTGTCATCTTACTAAAATGATTATTCCCTTTTATCTGACTACCACTTTGCATCATGAGCCAACAGCTAATATCCCGGTTTCCTTGGAATATGTTGTGAATCGGTTTTTGGATTTTATTCAGGTCTGTGCTTTTAGAAATGAAAGTACAGAATCCTAGAGCTGGCACGGCCCAGTAGATGCCATCTGTATAGAGAGTGAGCAGTCTCGGGTCACTCAGTCAGGTCTTCGGGTCTAGTGCGTCAGACCGCCTCTGCTGTCCGTGGCATTCTGGGGTACCCCGTATGTAGCAAGGCCTTTGCTAGTCCTTCATGCCAAAGACTTACGAAGCTTTATGTGTGCTCCTGAGATACTAAATGAAAAAGCACTTGGGAAAAATGTAAAGATGGTGACATCCAAGAGGACAGGGACCAGCTCAGCTGCCTCCTTCCCCAAGTCCCCCAGGGTCCAGCATGGGGCTCGTTTTTCCGAGTTGCATTGGTGTTTTGAGTGCTCAGCCTCTCAGTCACAGCTCCATGATTGATTTAGTAGACAACCTGCACAACTCTGGCTTTGAAAGGAAGACAGAATGTTATATATTTGATAGGTGATACAACTTGATAGTTAAGGGAGGTTTTGGGGTTTTTTTTGGTTTTTTTTTTTTTTTTTTTTTTTTTTTGGTTTCTGTGTACAAGAAGGTTTTCTTGCTTAGCAAAGAGATATGTATTCAAAGCCCCTTTTAGAAGCCAGTTCTGAGCATTAATGTTTAGTTCCTGAAAGCACAGGGGTACTCATCTGTGGTCTTTGTAGAACACTGTGCAAGTCAGCTCGATGGAAATAACAATGTTTCATCACGTGGATGAGAGCTCCAAGTGCCAATCATTCCCTGATTTGTTAGACTGAGACTTGAGAGTAGCATGAGGGAGAGGGGGAGAGCTTCTGTATTTTCATGACATGTTTGACAATTTTGAGCTCCCATGTGATAGCAGGTACACATTTGAAAAGTTCTGTGAATAAAATATTCTTTCATAGTGAAAATACCGCAGAAACCAGTTGAAGTAGACACCGTAGATGGTGTACAAGGCCGGGTTTGATTTTTCTTGTTATAAAATGATTTTAGCTCTGTCTTCTCTTTAATACTAATTGCTTTGTCTTTACAATCATGACTACGATGGGTGTTCTTAAACTGGATATTTCCAAATGTCACACAAAAACAAAGTGATTTTCTTAGTAATCTAGATTAACTGCCCTTTCAGGTAAGTGAATCTTCTGCTCCTTTAGTTGAAGAGATTTTTTGGCTAAGGAATGTCACTTTATCTGAAGACTGAACTGTCAAATTTCTCTGCTTCCCCCCCTCCCCAGGACATGAGAAACCTGAGGTTCGCGCTGAAACAGGAAGGCCACAGCAGAAGGGATATGTTTGAGATCCTCACAAGATACGCCTTTCCCTTGGCCCACAGTCTGGTAAATTCCAGGATTCTCCGCAGCGCCGGGAGGTTCTCGGGTGTCTCCCCTTTCATTTACTCTCTGCGCCGCGCTTCCCGGCCTGCTGCGAGTGTCAGGGTGTTTATTAAAGGTGATTGAAGCGTTCCCAGGAGGAGCAGGCCTCTCTTCTGCTAGTCTGGGCGCCTTCCTTTTGCCACCAGGCCTTGCTTGTATCCTCTCTCCCCTCTCCTTCTCCCCTTCTTGGCTCTAAGCAGACTTGGAGGCAAGTACCTGCTAAGGAAAGAGCAAGGAAATAATTCTTTAAAAAAAATGAGTCTAGGATAAATATGCCATTGTGTGGACTGGTGAGACAAGGTCTCTGTCTTCCCAAATTTCATCAGGAATTGTTCCGGGCAAAGGAAATTCATGGTTGATGGAAGGGACAATTATACAAAGACTGGAGGTCTAGAGAGATTTATGAAGTACTCCTCATGAGTCATATGTTGATTACAGATTCAAATGTAATGCTTAAAACAAATGTAATGATACAGAGTTGAACACATTTTCAGCCTTCTCTCAGTTTTTGATTAGATGTGTGATGTAAAACCTATTTCAGTACTAAACAATTTCTTTAACAATTAGGGCAAAAAGTTTTATGAGAACACATCTTTGGAATATTTATGAAAGTGAGAATGTAAGTCTTATCCACGAAAATTCAGTTACAGAATGTGTTCTATCTTGGGCTTTGCGTATCTGGCCCCAAATTATCAGAAATTTGAAGAATGGCTCACACAGCAGGTTTGAAGGAGCAAAGGCCCCAGTCCATCTCCTGTAAGATCCCCTTTCTCTGACATCTTTTGTCTCTTTTACGGTTTACTGCCCTAAAAAGTCAAGTACTAGACCCTCTTTCTTCTAAACTACTGGCCCATCTCTCGCCTCCATCCACACTTCTGGAAAGAACATTCTAATCTGTTCTCGTCTCCGGTTTATTCATTCCTCCAACCCATTTCAGCATCCAGCTTCGCTGTAGGTACCTTCCCAGAACAGAGGCCCTCTTACTGACCAAAAGTAGTGGCTCACTTCAGACATCATTCTGTTTGCTCTTCCCCCAGCATTCAACGGTTTGGAGCACCCCATTCTAGCAGGTCCTGGTTTCTGTGTTATTCTGCCACCTTGACTGTTCTTCCCAGTCTCCACTGCCTCTGTCTTTCCCTTCGTGGACCATCTCTGTGGTGGTCCCCCTTCAGCTGCCTTCTCAGGTTACTTGCTTTGCCTCGATGGTTTTGTTTCATCCCATCACGTAAGCTGTCATTGCCGCATGTGTGATTTCCAGATCAAGCCCCGACGCTGGCCTCCAGCGAACGTAACCGGCCTAACCCTCAAACATCTTCCTCTGGAAGTCCTTGAGCATCACAAGCTTGTTGTCTCCCCCAAACTCTTTGCAGCTCATCAGACCTGCTCTTCAGCCTACATCCCCTCAATGAGCAGGATCCCCAGTTGCTTGGGTTTGAGAACTTGAAGTCAAGTGTCTTCTTGTCCCCGTGCCTTGGCTCCCAGAGCTACATCTGTTCCAAATCCTCTAGGTTCTACTTATTAGTGACTCTCACACATTTCTTCCCATTTCTACTTGTGCTTCCTATTTTAAGCCATGCTTCCCAACTGGCTTCTCGTCTTTCAGTTTCTCTCCTTCCAATTTATTCTTCACAGTGCTGCCAGTGGTTTTTTTCATTGAGCTACGATCACGTCACGGTGTCCCACTCTCGACAAAACAAAAACAGACTCAGTGACTTCCCATGGCTCATACCGTACATTCCAAGCGCACAGGACTGCCCTGTGCTCCTCCGGTATACACGGAACTTTCTCAGAGTGGAGTCTGTGGTTTTTCTATCCCCTTTACTTGCAGGCTCCTTGTCTCTTTAAAGCCCATCCTCTAGCACCTTGCTCAGCCCTAAGTCCTTTTATATACCGTCTGTGTTTCCCCCCTGCACCCCCCCGTAGGGTTTGTCTTACCTCTCACTTGTTAGACCTTGTAGGTCCCTTTATTAGAGCACTTACCTCAGTCTGCCTTACGTAATAATTATGTAGCAATTGCCTGCCTCCTGCTATACTGTGGGCTTATCAAGGCGGGGAGCCGCCATTATTTCTCTCTCTCACCTCATCATAATGACTTCTGCATGGGAGTTGTATAATGATGGCTTTTTTTGTTTTAATTGAACTCAGGTTTAGTAGCAAGTGAGGGAAAAATCCATCTTATGGAAACCTAGAGGACAAATTTCTGGATGCTGTGGATCCAGCACCAGAGCCTGGGATTCCGGGTTGCTGTCGTTGGAGCAGTCCACAGAGGGGTTCGTTTCTCGTCTTCGTTTTTGCACCTGCACTAGAAATCCCCACTTCTTCCTTGGGAAGTGACAAACTTGAGAAAAAAATGTCAGCCCGATTGCTTATACAAAGTTTTGGAAAATTACCTTCCCTAAGTTTTAACCACTCAAAGTTATCTTTAAAGGAAAAAGTTAAACTAGTCACTGAAACAAGATAAGATAGAGGTAAAAACAGATCAGCTATTGCCATGGCTTTGGGAATGTGTGCACCTGTCTCATAAATCAAGTTCATTTCGGGGGACCGTTGGGTGGTGCTGGGGAGCAGGGAGGAGGAGGAAGGGCTGGAGGAATGACACCTAGTCCCATTGGAGGATGTGACAGAAGTGATAGGACACATGTGTCTGGCCCCCATATGGAACACTTTCCCTTCGTGCTGTAAGGGAAATGCCGAGGAAGTCCGCTGGGGGTTCCTAAGAAGAAGAGAACACGTCCAACCCACATGGTAAAGCCTGCATGAAATCTGATAGACCTTTGGGTTGAGCCTCAAAGGATGGTTATCCTTTCCAGGGGAGGAAGTGCAGTTTCAGGCAGGGGCAAGGCCCCGACCCTCGACATAGCAGAAGGAAAGGCGGAAACATTGCGGAGTGTTTAGGAGGGTCGCCAGGCGCTCCCTGGTCGGAGCATGGGGCAGAGGAGCTCTGGGCGAGCACCGGGTCTTCGCTTTGCTAGGGAAGGAGAAGTGCTGGAGACCTACAGAAGGTTTTGAAATAAGTGCTGGAACTGAACACAAGGTCATGAAGACTAGACAGGAGCAGAGAGCTCATGGAGCCCGGGGGTGGGTTGGGGGGTCAGAGGGCTGGGTGAGAGGTCTACACTGCCTGACCTAGGATGCGGCAGTGCCGGTGGCCAGGTGGGGTGGGAGACAACAAGCTTGGGCAGTGAGGGGGGCTGCAGGCCTCACCCTTCCCTCTGGGGTTTGCGGCTCGAGTGATGAGGAGGGTGGGGCGCCGTTGACAGCAGGGAAGTCAGAAAAGGATTTTGTTTGAGGAAACAGGTAGAAGACAGGGCAAGGAGGGAGGGATAGGGAGTTCTGTTTTGTTTGTGTGGCCGTCAGCGTTGTGGCTTTTTGACAAAACTGACAGTAGTGATTTCAGGTCTGCCCCTCAGAAAAGGGTCTAGAGATGTAAATTAGAAATCGTGGTTCTTTGTCTGGAGCTATGGATTCCTTTGATGATATGATACAAATTATAGTTTCTTATCCCCTGAAGAATGCACTTATGTACAAAACTTTACCTAGAATTTTAGGGTTCCAGCCCCTCTGAAGCTCTCTGTGGGTCCCAGGTTAGTTAAGTAACCCTCGTGTGTAATAGAGAAGTCCCAAACCAGGGTTGCTCTTGGAACCTGAGAAAGGTCTATGGATATACTTGTGAGGAGCCTTGCTTCTTCTTGAGGCAAGAGAGAGAAGGGATCTTTCTGAATCAGGATCCTAGGCCAGGCAGAGGGGGATGAGGTTAAGCCCAGTTTGTAGGGCAATTTTGGAAAGGAGAAGGGACAGTTATTTCTCTGAGACAGGAAGGAAAGAAAAGTTTTCCAACTATCACAGTGGGGAATGCGAGAGTGTGCCAGAAAGGGATTTCCTGGAAGCCTAATCTAAGCCTGATTGCATTGAACAGTACAGAGGCCCTTCTTGAAAAATATCACTTCGTTAATATTGTTGAAAATGTTAAATCAGCTGCAGATTATCTCAGTGATTTTTTTTTCTCATTGTAAGCATTTGGGGTCAGAAGTAAGCTCGCCATTGTATCCATGAAGTAGTGTCTGAGGCCAGAAGAGATGGGATCCAAACCCAGCGATAGGATGAATGGTGTACGAGCAGGCTTTTTGCTCCCGGACCACCCCCTTTGGCTCTGTCTGGCCTCCTTCCGCAGTAGCATTTTCCCCACGCAATGTGTTCAAGTTGGGACTTAAACTTTGAATTAAACTTGAGCAGGTTAGCCACACACAGTTGACCCTAGCCTGTTAATTTGATTGTTTCCGTATTATATCGGTCCAGTCAGACTTGGACGTTGTTCCCATAACATTTTCTACTTCAGCCCAAGTGTTTATTTTCTTGCTTTACTTTTGTCTTGTCTTAACAAACACTAGAAATTGCACCAATTTCGCAAACTACCTTGTGACTCAACGCTGCTTCTAGGTAAATGATACATTTTTATAAGAAATGTGACAACGTTGGGGTGCCTGGGTGACTCACCAGTGGCTTAGGTGTCTCACTCTTGGTTTTGGCTCAGATCCTGACGTCAGGGCCTGGGATTGAGCCCTGTATCGGGCTCTGCACTCAGCAGGGAGTCTGCTAGAGATTTTCTCTCTCCTTTTCCCTCTGCCCCCACCTCCACCTCAAAAAAAAAAAAAAAAAAATCCTGAAAAAAAGAAATTTGCCGGTGCTTCTGACGTAATTTTTCAAAGGAAGAACAAAAATTGTGTAGATCTGAATAGACCCTGACAGAGCTACTGGAGACAGTAATTAATTGTTGGGGTGGTTCGTTCAATGCCAGAGTTCTTCTTTCATTGATTTCCTTTACTGTTTGCTCATTTCTCACTCAGTTGGGATAACCAGAGAGAATATAAGTTTCAGATGCGTGTTTAACTACTAATCCCAACATATTAGTGAGTCATAAAATCCACTTACCAGGTTGCAACCAGCATTTTTAAATGGACTAGAAGAGAAAGTATGAAGAGCGTAATACGTTCCACGGTACGTGCGGTTTTGTGAAACATTTGTTTCGGAGGGGAAATGTATGTGCAGGGAGGTGGTCATAGTGCAAAGTGTATGGCTTTCTGTTAATAATAATCTAGAAAGTTTGAAAAACAGCCTTTTAGATAATGGTCGAATATATAGAATAAAATGGGCTTTGAGTAAGTTTAGGCATTAGTAAAGGCACTGACATCTGTCTTGACAGCTATAGGCATGCATGGACTTTCGTGAATTCTGTTTCAGTGAAGGGCTTGAGTTTTGACAAAAATCGCAGAGTGGGGAGCCTCATACAGGGAAGTGGAAAGCTGGAAGGACCGGTCTCTCTCCTCCCCGTGGATCACAGCAGCCACGGATGCAGGAGAGCCAGGGAGACGACTGGTTTACAGAGCCAGATTCAGACGCGGCTCAGTCGCTCACCTGCTTGGCAACTTGGGAAACCATGTAATGTTTGCGTGCTTCAGTGTTCTCGTCTGTAATGGGGATGATAACTGTCTCTCCCCCATAGAGTTTTTGTGAGGATTAAACATAAACTGTTTACAAGTGCCTGGCACGCAGTTAAGTGCCCTTTGAATGTCCACTGTGCGGCCGGGCGCCATTTTCCCAGCAGGTACAAAGAAGGATGATTGCCCCAACACACTTCTTGTCCCCCCAGAATATTAATAAAGTAATTGTGATAATATATGAGACACTTTAAGCCCCTTAAAAGAAAGATGCCGTGTGGATAAGGTGACTATCCTTATTAACAGACCGTTGGTTGTACTCGGATACAGGACTGGTTGGAAGTCTTAAATTTCAGTGTGTTAAATGCAGAAAGCATCGTAACTAGACACGTGAAATAGGGGCAGCAGTGATCGTCTTCAGAAGAGGTTTCCCATTGTTTCTTCGGTCCACCTTTTGACCCCATGCAGGCCTCCCGCTTCAGGGTAGCGCGGCGCATTCCAGGGGCCGTGTCCACGCGCTCTGTACTCCCCATGCCGTGCTGGATTGAGCTCTTCGGCATCACAGTGTTTTCTGCCACTTGTTACACTGTGAGCTTGTTAGCACTCGTGTGCTTGCAAAGGTTTTTGGTGTTTTGTTTGCTTTGGTAAACTTGACCTTCGTGTGGGCGGTAGGAATAGGCACAGGAGAGGAGACTGCTGGCTGTGCTTTTGAGAGCAAGAAATGGCTGGGCTGCAGAGCCTTTTCCGCGGAGACCAGCCACCTTCCACGGACTGATGGTGCAGCTCTTCCTACCGTGGGCAGCGCAGGGGAGCGAGGTGGGAGACTTGGCCAGTCGCACCTTTCCGGAGAGGGCCCAGCTGCACTTGTAGGCATTTGTGATTGCTGCCTTTGCTGCTCAGAATCTTGGCCGTGTGCTTCTTTTTGCCTAGCTTTGGTGAACCACATCAAACCTTGTCCGTATGGCTTAAGCACTGTGTCATTTCTACCTTGTGTCCACTCTGGCTCAAGTCCAATTGTACTTGCTTGTAAAAATGATTGCATAAAAATTACCGAAGCGGGTGATGGGGGGCGTACATCTTTTTCAATCGCTCGAATGAGAGGTGTAAGTGATCCTGTGAATAGGCAATTAACAACAAGGGTACTTTTCCCTGGGCCTTCATTTTTCAGTCCAGAATTGGGGAAATTTTTATAAATTGCTTTGAGATTCTAAAAATCTCAGACTGAAATTTAGTGGACTCTTATTTTCTAGGCTGACCACAGAATAGATAAAAGCAAATAGCTCATTTTCAAAAAGACAATTGAAATGAGAAGCAGTACCATGCGCGCGCGCGTGCGCGCGCACACACACACACACACACACACACACACACACCCCTGCTGTTCAGCGTAGATGTGGCTCTGGGACTGAAGCAGGTCTCAGTTCTCTATCTTCTCTTTGGCTAGGACTCTTTTTTTCTTGGATAAGCGGTAAATGTGGCCAACTGAGGGTCTCACCATGCTTTCTGCCGCCTCCAGGACCCAGCCCTTGGTCTCTTTCAGTCTCTTTTTGGTCTCTCTTGGTCTCTTTGATTCTCTTTCAGTCCCTCCCTTCTCCTGGCACCGTGCTCCCCGCAGGACGGGCCCTGTGTGGCCATCCATGTGCAGGAGCCGGTGTTCACTGCCTGCCCACACGGGCTCGGCAGCCACTCCCTGCAGAGCTCGTCCCACTTCTCGCCCTCCCACACCAGGGGAGCTGTTCTTTTGAATGGGACTCGAACCACCTCTCCTTTCAAAGGTTTTTTGAACTACTGAGTAGCCACGAAAGGGTGTTTGTAAAACACACGTGAAGTATGAGGTGGTCTGAAACCTGGAGCGTCCCTCTGGCTTCCATGGAGTTGTCATGGCCTTGAGTTTATCCGCCACGGCGCTCTTCGGTCAGGCCCGCTCTGCCAAGTTCTTACTTGCTGGCTCGTGGTGCTTCGTTTCCCAGAAAGTTTTGTGCTTCTTGCTGCCGAACTCCTATTCCTCGGACCTTTATGGGGTTACTCAGAGGCCAGGATCAAAGGCAGTTTGACGCTTCCTTCTGCCAGACATCTTAGGGCCCTCCCTGTGTGGGTCGCTTACAAATTAGATTCCCTGCTCGATGTTCTCCGGACCATCCAAGTTTTCTGCAGAGCTGCTTGGTGGCCACAAATTGCTGGTGGAGGAGAGCAGTGGAGACTTTTTTTTCTCTCCCTCCATCAACAGCGATAACCTGGACAGGTAGCTTCCTTGTAGTCCCGGGCGACTACTTCCCTGGAGTCCCAGGGTGGCTTGTCCTGACCGTGACGTTGTAAGCACTTGGGAGGCCAGCCTGTACTGAAGGCGGTTTCCAGGCTGATGCCCGTCCTGGGTGGGCCTGGGCCTTCATGTCCTCTGTCTCCTGTACCCCAAAAGGCCTTGCAAATCTATTCTGTGAGTGCCCTGAGGGAAAAACCAGCACTTCCCCCCCCCCATTTGTGGTTAGTATTTAGCTTCTGAGTATTTGTTCCTCCCTAGCTAGCTCAGTAGAACATTTTTAAAAAGGTTCCTGTTTTATCCAGCATTTAAAGATGTTTCTAGCAGAAGGCTCAGTTTGGACGTCTATACCAAACGCACTCTCCCTGTAGCTTCTTTTCAGGTTCCTCTGCTTCCTTCTGCTGTCTAAGTGTGGGTCTTCTAGAAAGGTCCATTCTGCCCCTCCTCCTTGGCTCTGTACCATTCTTCAGCAGTCTGTCTCCCTCTCCTGTCCTTCGGCATTGCCCGTCTGACCTGACTTCCCAATCAGGAGCTTCATGTTTCCCTTTAATTGCTCTGTAACTTCAACTGACGCCTGAACGTTCCTTTAAAACCTCTCCTCTTTCCCTTAAACCTGCTCTTCTGTGCTCCATCTTCCCGTCCTCCAAAATCAAGGCCACCACTGGAAGATCTGCCTCTTCCTGAATGGTTACTGAATCCAGGGTTTTCTTCTCTTCTTTTCTCAAGTGGTGGAACAATACTTGGACCGGTTTTCTTGCTTCCTGTCTGTCTCCTACCCAGTCCACCCTTGCACATCCCCTCCCTGGGACTCAACTCTCATTCCCCCGCCCCCTGAGACATCGGCAGTTCCCCCCTCTCTGTCTGCGTAAATGCAGACTTTGGTCTCCCCCACTTTTGTGGCCTCACTTCTCAACCGTCCCCAGTTTTTTCGACCCCCTCCTGCACTCTGGCCGTGTTTGCTGATGGCCTCGTATTCGCTGAGTGTGCCTACCACTTGTGCCTTTTTGTCATCATTGTTATTATCATGTTCAAGGTCATCTTATCCTTCCAGGCCCATCTCTCTAGAAGTAAGCTAGGTATCCTCTGGAGCCCCAGGTGCTTTATCTGTGCTCTCCTCTTTTCGTGATCAATAGTTGTGCCCTCCTTGTCACTGTCCTTTGGAGAATTTCTGACCCGTTAAAGACAGTGCCTGTGTCTTACTCATTTTTTTCTCTACTTAATACCTTGCTCATGGTAGGCCCTCAGTAAATGTTGTATTAATATACTAAGGTCGGTAGAGTGACCGAATTAAGAACCTGCAGCAACCAAGTCATCAGTAAGAATATTCTGTTTAGAAAGGGCATTTATTCAACAAGCGCCACTTTACAATTTTGAAAATAGCTGCTACGTGTCCATAATTGGAAACTCGGGAGCCATAAAAGGTACTGATACGGATTCAATGTTTCTGTCCTCCCAGAATCTTGAGCCACCTGAACTCCCCAGTCATGTATTTGGAGGTGGAGCTTTTGAGAGGTGATTAAGTTTAGATGAGGTTATGAGGATGGAGCCCCAGGATGGGATCACAGACCTCATAGGTAAAGGAAGGGACGAGAGCTGTGCTCTCCATCACAGGACGTACGGCAAGAAGGCTGCCGTCTGTAAACCAGGAAGTGGGTCTCACCAGAACCCGGCCCTGCTGGCTCCTTGACCGTAGACTTCACAGCCTCCAGAACTGTGAGGAGTTCACCCTGTTTAGGACCATACAGTACTCTGTTCACCGAGCCATACTTTCTTCAGCCGTCTATCAACGGATACCGAGATCATTTTGTATGCACTTGTGTATGTTGTAGGATAAGTTCTTAGAAGTAGAATTACTGCTATTACCAAGTATCACAAGAAGATGTACTGGCTTTCACTCCCACATGCAGTGTGTCAGAGTGCCTGTTTCCAGACGCCCTCTCCGACTCCGTTTGCTTCCTGTAGCTGCGATGACACATGATCACAAACTTGGTGGCTTAGAAAAAAACGAGTCTGTCATCTTACTGTTCTGGAGGTCAGAAGTCCAAAATGGGTCTCACTGGACCAAAGTCAAGGGGTGTGGCGCTGCGTGTCTTCTGGGGGATCTAGGGGAGAGTCCATTCCTTGTGTTTTCCAGCTTCTAGAGGCACCCATGTTCCTTCACCCACAACCTCTTCCTCCATCTGCAGAGCCAAAGCAGTGGTCGAGTCCTTCGAATTACTGACTATTTCATCGTCACTCTCCTTCTCTGATTCCCACTCTTTGGCCTCCTTCCACATCTCAGGACCCTTAAGATGACATTGGCATCCTGGGAAGTCTGGGGTACTCTTCCTGTCTTAAATGAGTCAAGTGATTGGAAATCTTAATTCCATTGGCAACCTAATTCCTCTTTGCCACATATGGTATCGTAACACGGGTCACAGGGAGTAGGACACAGACATCTCTGGGATACCGTTCTGCCAACTGCACCAATCCAGGATGCTTCCTGATTTCTTGTTTCTTCACTAATCTAATAGGTGAAAATGTGGATTCATGGTTTTAGTTTGTGTTTATCCTATTTGACTGGAGTTAAATATCTTTTGGTTTGAGCTAATTGTAATTCTATTGATTCTCTGTGGCTTCTGCCTATATTTCCTTTGGGATTTGGGTCTTTTTTCTTGTTAATTGTAGGAGTTCTTTATGTAATAGCTACACTCATAATATGAGTTGCAAATATTTTCCCCATATGTCTTTTGACTATGGTGGCTTCCGCTATGGGAATTTTTTTAAATCTTTGTATTTATCAATTTTTTTTCCAATGACGGTCCCTAAGGCCACCCCGTGTTCAATGATTCATTCAGAGAATTCAAAAGATTTAACATATAGTCGTCCTCACAAGTGTAATTTATTATAGCAAAAAGATACCGAGGAAAAGCAGCAAAAGGAAAAGGCACATGGGGTAGAGTCTGGGGGGAAACCAGGCACAAACTTCCAGAGTTTTCTCCCAGTGGAGTCACACAGGAGACATATAATTCCTAGCGCAACAAGTTGAGACAACACATGGGAAATGTCACCAACCAGAGAAGCTCAGCACCCTCTGCCTAGCATGTACCCAAATCACCGCATCTCAGCAGGAAAGCAGAGGTTAAGCATAAAACACGTTTATACAGTTGAAGTACTGTAAACCCCTCCTATAGTTAGGGAGCAATGGGAAGTCTCCCGAGAACCCAGCTTCCCAGGGGCCAGCTGTGGGCCAGCTTCACAAGCAGACCTGTCTCAGGAAAGCAGCTGGACCTGCTGGGTTAAACTCTTGTCTGCTGAGTTTGCTTTCATAGCTTCTAGGTTTTACATCCCTGTTAGGGATGTCTGCCCTGCTCAGAGTCGTAGAAGAATTATCCCAAGGATATTCCTTTAAAACTTCAGTCTCTTTTTTAAAATGTAAATATTTCATTGATTTGGAATTTATTCAGGGCTACCGTGTAAGATACGGATCCAAATCTTTCTTCCACTGTTGTTGCAATACCATTTGTTGACTAATCCACTCGTTTGGAAAACCATCTTTATCATACACGCTTCTTTGCGTTTGATTTCCGAACATTCCTTTTCTTGCATCAGTCACCCTTCAGGTACCAGTAACGTTCTTTTAACCATTGAGGCTTTATAAAATGGAAGGTCTGCTAGGGCAGGCCCCTCCTCATTCCTCCTCGTTTTCATCCCTTTCCTCCCTGTTTTTGCTCTCCAGGCACTTACACAATGCCCGCATGCCTTAATGGCTACGTGTGGGGAGCTGGGACTCATGCCCGCTTGTCTGGGAGGACAGACAAATGCATACAAGACAGATGCCTGTGCACGGGATATCAGAGGAGTGGGAAATAAGGGGCTTGGTGTCAAGGACAGCTTCCTAGAGGAGGTGAATCCTGGAAGATGAGTAGGAGCATTGGCCAGGCAGAAACGACCGTGGCCAAGTGCAGGAACAGTGTGTGCAAATGTGAGGGGGCGGGACACAGACTGGACCCACATGTGAGTTGGTGTACCTGTGGGGGTAGTGGTGAGAGATGGGACTGGAGGGGAAGGCTGGGCCCCAAAGCTCGTGGAGCCTACCATGCCCCACCAAGAAGTTCCACTTTGTATCTAAACGGGAGGGGAGCCATTCAAGGGATTGAAGCAGGAAAGTGACATTACATTTTGATTTCAAAAAGATTGTTTGGGCTGCAGCATGCAGATGGCATGGAGCAGGGCAGGAGTTTATTTCCGGGGATGTTTGTTACTCACCCAGGTGCATGAAAATGAGTCCTTGAAATGGGGCAATGGAGAGCACAGGAGAGAATGGATATGAGGAAGATCTAGAAGATCAATAGAATCCATTGATCATGTGAGTGTAGTTATGGTGGGGGATGGCATGATAGGGAAGAAGATAAGGGGGTGGACAGTGGCACCAGGGTCGAGATGGGGAGTATGGGGAGGGAGTGAAGAAGAGGCAGCAACTTGCATTTCAGATATGCAGAGTTGCAAATGTCTGCAGGACAATGAGACGTAGATGTCTATGAGACAGGTGGTTATGTAGACCTGGAGCTCCGGCCTGGGGAGAGGTTTATTTGGTGCGCCCAGATACGATCATTGGCATTTTCATCGATGTGGCCAAAATTGCCAGGAGAGACACTTACAGTGAGAGGAGGTGTGGCACATGAACCCTGAGAAATGTCACCTTAAATGATTATGATTTGGGACAAGTAGGAAAGAAGGTACTTTTTCCAAATGGTTTCAACTGACATTTCAAATGTGCTTTCGGGGTCTTCGCCTCCTGAAGAAATGAATATGTACATTTATACATGAAGGTGAATGCAACCCAAAAATACAAAGCTGCTTTCCCCAGGGAAGGTGGTGGAAAGAGAACTAGGAGAATTATTTAAGCCAACGGATGTATAAATGGTAATTTATGTGCTAACTGCTTTTGACCTATATGAGGCTTTTGTCGCCCTTGGATTAAATTACTTTTGATTCACTTACATGAAAGATGTTACTTTGAACTAAAAAATTGCCAAATTTCAGTACCTCCTATAGTTCTTTCTCAAAATTTTTGGCTTTTTCCCCCCAACTTTAATGAAAGCATTTTCCCCCCCTTATACGAAGAGGTTTTTTTTCTTAAGTGTAACCTGAAAGATGAAAATGAAGTGATTTTACGTTGCCACACCCTTAAATGGTAGATGGAAGCTTTTAAAAAGGCAGGTGTCTTCAATTTCAGAAATGAAATATAAAAACTGTCCACTTGAATTCCTGTTCAAACACTGCAGAATTCCATCAGGAAAGAAGGAGTGAGTGAACAGTCCTCTAGATTTTTAGTGCTGGGTATTCAGAGTTATAGTTTGTTTACTTCCTAAAAAGGGTCTGCTCTTCCTAAAACTTGTGTCCATGCTTGGTGGCAGCATTATTTGAAAGCACCATGAAATCTACATAGCTTATCAGTTCATTCCCCTGGGTGTTATGAAAATAGTTTTCTTCTGTAACTGCCTCCCCCCCCTTTTTTTTTTCAGTTATTTTTATGTTTTTCAGTGTTACAAGATTGATTGTTCATGCACCACACCCAGTGCTCCATGCAATACGTGCCCTCCTCCATACCCACCACCAGGCTCGCCCAACCCCCCTACCCCCTCCCCTCCAAACCCCTCAGTTTGTTGCTCAGAGTCCACAGTCTCTCATGCTTCGTCTCCCCCTCCGATTTCCCCCCATTCACCCTTCCTTTCCTTCTCACAGTGTCCTCCATGATTTTCCTTATGCTCCACACGTAAGTGAGACCATAAGATAATTGACTCTCTATGCTTGACTTATTTCACTCCGCATAATCTGCCTACCTTTTGAATGATATTTAATTTTTACAAATCTGACGACTCTCCAACCTCCAGTTCTGAGACACAACATGACAAGTCTTTGAGGGAAGAAGGAAACTTAGTGAGCTGCTCAACATTTATAGACCCTATTAAATAGCAATAAATCCAATCCAGGTGTTTTAAATGAGTTGGTGCATCTTCATATAGATGCTGTTTTAAAATAATGGCCGATATTAAATGAAATCTAAAACCTGTTGTCCTTTCAGATTTTTCCCCCCACGAGACACAACAGTGATAAATGTAGGAAAATTTAAATGACAAGTTACATTCTCTTTGTCAGAGCTGTTTTTATCCCTAGTGTGAAATCAGAGATTTTCATCTCAACTTTGTCCTTTAACATTTTTCAAATGTTACATTGTGCTATTTTTAATCCTGGAAAAAATGCACATGATTGCTTTCTTTTTTTTTTTCCCTTAAGTCTCCATGCATGGTATCTCTTGACTAGTAGGAATCTGAATTGGTGAAAAGCCCAAATACGAATCTAGAGCCAAATAAAGGAACACCTGCTCACTTGAAACCAGGGCGAGAGTGTCCTTTCGTGGTTTGGATACAGTGCTCTAGCCGTGCAAGGCGCTCACACTGGGTCAGGCTGAGTGAAGGGTGCATAGGACTCCCCTGTACATTTTTTTTTTTTAGTTTATTATTTATTTGTTTGTTTGTTTTTTATTAACATATAATGTATTATTTACCCCAGGGTACATGTCTGTGAATCATCAGGCTTACACATTTCACAGCATTTGCCATAGCACATACCCTCCACCATGTCCATAACCCTACCCCCCCACCTCCCAGCCACCCTCAGTTTGTCTCGTGAGTTTAGGAGTCTCTTATGGTTTGTCTCCTTCCCCATCCCATCTTGTTTCATTTCCCTTCCCCACTCCCCCAGGACCCCCCGCCCTGCCTCTCAAATTCTTCATATCAGAGAGATCATGTGATAATTGTCTTTCTCTGACTGACTTATTTCGCTTAGCATAATACCCTCTAGTTCCATCCATGTCATTGCAAATGGCAAGATTTTGTTTCTCTTGATGGCTGCGTAGTATTCCATTGTATTTATATACACCACATCTTCTTTATCCATTCATCTGTTGATGGACATCTAGGTTCTTTCCATAGTTTGGCTATTGTGGACATTGCTGCTATAAACATTCGGGTGCATGTGACCCTTCGGATCACTACATGTGTCTCTTGAGGGTAAATACCCAGTAGTGTGATTGCTGGGTCGTAGGGTAGCTCTATTTTCAACTTTTTGAGGAACCTCCATACTGTTTTCCAGAGCGGCTGCACCAGCTTGCATTCCCTCCCCTGTACATTTTTGTAACTTCTTGTGAATCTCTAAGTATTTCAAAATTACTTCTTCAAAAAAATGTGGAGCAGCCCCCCAGATAGCCTGCACGCACAGAACCTTGAGCTATAATCCTGAGTGTAGTCCTGTATCCTGTATGGCATGTGGCCCTTTAGTATCAGGGCGACCACCGCCCCACCCCCCCACCCCCGGAAATTCTGGCTCTGTGGGGGGGAGGGGGGAGGGGCAAGGTGGGGCTGGGCACTGACTGGCACCTCCGGAGAGTGCCCCCGCGCACCCACCCACCCCTGTGGCCCCGGCCCGACCCTGAGGCAGAGCCCTGCCAGCCGTGGAGGGTCTCCCGAAGCCCCCGGGAGGCACAACCCTTCTGGACCCGGAGGCTCTGTTGAGCCGGCTCCCCCCCCCCACCCCGGAGGGTTGCACTCCTGATGCGGGGGTCCCTGGGCCGTAAGGTCAAGTCACTGTTGGGACAGATTCATTGTTACCCAGCTTACATGCCTGGCTCCCCGCTCCATCCTCAGAAAGGAAAGTTCTCTCCGGGACACTTCTTTTTCCCAAAGAGAGGCTCCCAGGCGACCCAGGGATAGAGTTAGGGGTCACTGGAAATGGCAACCTACCGCTGAAATCCTAAAAGACTCAAAGCCTTAAAAAATGTATTGTGGGTGCTCGGTGGGTTAAGGCCTCTGCCTTCGGCTCAGGTCATGATCTCAGGGTCCTGGGATTGAGCCCCACGTCGGGCTCTCTGCTTGTTGGGGAGCCTGCTTCCCCGTCTCTCTCTCTGCCCACCTCTCTGCCTACTTGTGATCTTTCTCTCTCTCTGTCAAGTACATAAAATCTTTGAAAAAAATGTCTGTAAGAGAAAATGACAGCTAAAAATCTCAAGGCATGTAACCCATTAACTTTAGGTTTTAACAGTTTTCAGAGAGGAGCTTAAGACTTGTCACAAGTCACCACTTGTGGGGAATTTTGTACTTTGTAATAATGAGGTCCAGGTAAAGCGTTTGGTTGCCTTACTTTAATACTAAGGTTTTTTTTGTAGTAATCCACCTTTATGTTACTCTGTTGAGAGCTTGTGTTTTAAAACTCTTGCTTTGTTCTCTTACCCGAATCTTTAAGAGGAAAAAAAAAATAGGTAAAAACTAAAATACCTAGGAAATAAGTCTGGGTACATCTAGCTTTAGAAAATATCCTCATCAGTTCTTTCAGAAAGGTTGCCTCAGTGGAGCCAGGTATCAACAAGTTCATGTTCAAATTGTGTTTTTCTTTAAAAGCTAATAAGTAATGCATTTTAAAAAATGTTTTTTTTTCCTTGGGGCACCTGTGTGGTACAGTTGGTTAAGTGTCCAACTCTTGGTTTCATTCAACTCAGGTCATGAACTCAGGGTTGTGAGATCGAGCCCCGTGTTGGGCTCCGTGCTCAGTGCTTGAGACTCTCTCTTTTCCTCTCCCCTCCCCTGCTCATTCTCTCCCTCTCCCTCTCTCTCAAATAAATAAATAAAATATTAATATATATATATTTTTTCTTGTAATTGTAAGCTGATTCATTTGGATGGTTAAAATATTGGTTTAAACACCTGGTCTTTTTGACCTTAAGCTCCAAATCAGTATTTGATGTGCTCCTGTGTATTTCATGACCAGGACTCTCTGGCTGTTGGGTGATTCATAAATTTTCCTGAAATATCGGAGCTCCAAGTCTGGCTCTTTGCTCTTAACCTGGGAGCTGTTTCCATCACAGTGTTCTCAGAGGTGTGTTTCAGAGGTAAAGGATGCCAGTTCATCGACTCATCCTGTATATCTGGATGTCATTTAGAACGTGCAGTGTTATTCCAGAATGATTTCGTGAGAAAGGCCACCTGAGATGTTGCTATCGTGAGGACATTGGACCCACTCCCCTATTAATGCCAATTTTTTATATTACTTGTGTTCAGAGTTCCCTTGAAGCAAACATATTAAAGAAATTATGGAGATAATTTTGGTTTGGGCTGTATAACTTTTATCTTCTGATAATAATTTTGTAAATTTATATTTATCAGTAATTTTAATAGAAGATGCAAGTGAATATGCAAAGCAAGAAAGGAGTCGCTTTATTATTCATGACTGAGAAACAGCTACATTGAAAATGCTGCTGGCAGGTCAAAGGACACTGATGGCATTAGCACACATGATGATTTTTCTGGAGAGAAAGCTTTATCCAGCCTTTGAGTTAGTCATTTTATTCTGTTTTTAAAAGGCCGCCTTATTCACTTGAGCTCCGTGGGAAAGGTACAAATAACTAAAAAACAAAATGGACCAAAACAAAAACAAAACGTGGAGGTCAGGAACTCATTTCAAGAGAGCAGCTTATAGGTTTTCTAAAGGGAGCGAGAGCCCTGTCTCAAACCACCTGCCGTCTACACGTGTGCCTGCAGCGCCGTATTCGGCAGAATTGATCAGTACGCTATCCAGTACTCAGAGGTCACCGAGAGAGCGCTCTGATATGTGCTACAGGTTCTATTTCCATCAAAAGTCCCCGTCTTTGAGTTAAACTTCAGTGAACAGAAATCACTCGTTTCCCCCAGCGGCGGAAATAATTAAGGACTGCTGGGGGTTCCGTGCCAGTCCGAAGCCTCGACGAATTGCTTAGCCGGCTTGGTATCATGTGGTGAGCGTGCCAGCCGCCGCAGGGTATGCGGCACTTGGGCCTACCCCGGCCCGCATTGAGACCTGCTGCGGGCGCCCCGTGCTGCAGTCCGCACAGCAGCTTCCGGATCAGTTTTTACCTTCAACCTCTTGCTTTTTGAATACATAAAGCTGTTGCTGCCCAGCAAGGCTTTTCCAGAAATGCCGTGTAGTGCAGGGGAGGGGAGGCTGGCATGCAGGGGAGCTGTGGGACGAGAGCAGAGGAAAATGGGTGGCGGGGAAGATACCTAGAGGAAGAAGGGCCCCAACCCGGTGCTTCCAGAGAACATGGTTGTACAGGGGCTGCTTGATATTTTCACTGGGGCAACGAATATGTATTCTGCCCACTATGGACCAGACACCATTGCAGTTAGGAGGATACAGGATGTGACCAAAGCAGGGGTCTGTCTTTATGGAGCCCATGGTCTAGGGGAGAGGACAGTGGGCGTCCAACAGTAAGCAAACAAGTAAGCATGTGATCTGTTAGATGGTCATAAGTAATAGGGGCAAATAAGACGGGAAGGAGAAAAAAAGACGGGAAGGAGAATAGGGGGTGCGTTCTGGGAGGGGTGGCATGTAGTTTCTCTGTAGGGTGTCAGAATAAGTCTCACTGATTAAGGTTACGTTTGGGCAGGGATGTGAAAGAAATAAAAGGGAAAGCCATGGGGGAAAAGGATTCCGGCCAGCTGGACGGCAGGTGGCAAGGCTCTGATGTTGGTATGTGCTTGGTGATTTGGGGGAACAGCGAACCTGAGGCCGGTAGGGGCTGTGGCCGGATGGTGGAAAGCGACGTGTAGACCGTTGGGCGGACTTCTGCCTTGACTCCAAGTGAGGTGGAAAGCCACAGGAGGATTTGGGGCAGAGGAATGACTTGAGCTGACTTAGGTTGTGACACTATTACTCTGAGTTCAGAGGTTAGGAGGAAAAGTAGGGGACCCGTCAGGAGGTTATTATAATGGTGCAGGCGGAGGTGGTTGAGGCTTAGACCAGGGTGGTGGCAGTGAGTTGATGAGGATAACACCAAGGTCTTGGGCTCAACTAAAACGATGGGGCTGCCATCTACTGAAATGGGGAGGCTATGGGAGGAGCAGGTTGGGGGGCGTTCAAGGGTATGGCTTTGGATGTGTTAGCTTCGGAGTCTTCCAGATGCCTCTGGAGGCAGGCTGGAGTTGCGGAGGGGTGCCTTGGACACCCAGGTGTGCAGATCCAAGTCGGGGCTGGAGAGCCTTAGATGCTTAGGAATCACCAGAGTATAGATGGTATTTGAAGCTGTGCAATTAATCAATATCACCTCCAGAGTGAGTGCAGGGAGAGAAGAGAGACGTCTGTGTGCTGTCATTTCACGGAGGTCAGAGCATCGATTCAGAATTCACAGAGAACAGTTAATTAAGAATTTTCCTAATGTCCAGGCCCTTTTTAAATAGATAAACATTGTTCCCTTTTGAGACATTCGTCTGTTTAGTAATTATTCCTGAATTTCTTTCCTTTTTTTTTTTTTTTTTTTGGTTAAAGTGGCTTTTACCTGATCAGTTGCTAATGCTCTTCAAAATGGATAGGTATGTTTTGGTCTGGAAATCTGATTTTCGTGGAACGTCATTTTTAAAAAGAACAAATTAAAAGAGATGTTTGTAGCCATAGAAAATTGAGGTCTCAGAAGTAATGCTTACTCAAGCTAGAAGGTAATATTAAGTCTGGGTCTGCATTTTCCACTCTTAACTCCTTTTTGAAAGTGTCGCTTCGGGTTGTGATTTCATGGTGGGCAAACCTGGTGGGTGAAAGTCCAGAGGACGTGGAAGCATTGGACTGTTAGTTCCGTCACGTGGAGCTTGAAATTCTTCTTTTTTCTTTTCCTTTCCTAGCCCATATTTGCATTTCTAAATGAAGAAAAGTTTAACGTGGATGGGTGGACGGTTTATAACCCAGTCGAAGAATACAGAAGGCAGGTAAGTCATGTGGTGAATCGCAGACATGCCGGGTGACAATATTTTGTCTGTCACACTCTTTGAGCATCAGTGAAATCTTGCTAAGTCTAGCTTAAATGGTGGTTATAGCTCATTTTATCTATGACTCTGTAATTTATGAGCTCATTCCATAGCCACATGATAGGTTGTTCCTGAAATGAATCAAGTATTTGGAGTCTAGAAGAGTCAAACTTCTATGCCTCACTATTTAGCAGTTCATGTCACTATATATTTACGTATCTGGGAGCTTAACTATCGCTAACAGCTGGATTCAAATTGTATTTATTCTGGTTTGCAGATTGAAATGAATTAGAACGGTGTCCCTATAATGATAACTTTTCTAAGAAAGCTCTGATGAATGTATATGAAAATTGCTTTTACTGCTCTCTTCTGTAAGCTTCACCCACGTGCATTGTTACTGTGCTTGGTACCGTGTGGCTGTTCAGGGACAAAGGTCTCTTGTGGCATTTTTGTGAAGAAGAGCCTGTGCATTTTCTGTCCAGGAGCCACAATCTGACCTCTGCTTTAACCAGATCTGTAGGCCAGCTCGGAGTCACGTGATGGAGTTTTTCATAGTTCTCATCCTACACAGCTCTTAAAATAATTGGGAACTTTTGTTGAGTGAGCTTTGAGAATCAGATCAAGCCCAATTGCCTCATGTGAAAAGGCAATGAATGTAAAGTAAAATCTTAGAACCTTAGACTTGAGAAGAACCTTCTAGCCACCACCTCCACTACCAAGCACCCACGTTGATTTTTTTTTTTTTTTTTTTAGTCTTGACCAGTGGTGTGCATATTTGTAAGCAGATTCGATGCTCAGGAATGTGGGTGCAGGAGTTTAAATCCCACGTATGAAGTAGTACATCCAATGCTTCTGGAAGTCAGCTTTAGACTGTTGAGTTCCCAAGGCTATCAGTACCTCTTACTTTAATGACCTCTATTCTGGGTCAGTTATTGAGGTGGAAGAAAGACCATTAAAGCATTTTGCATGTTTTGGAGACCTCTGTAGCATTACGTATTTAAATATCTGTACCTAGTTTTGGAGTACCTTAGTGTTACTGACAGTATGAAGACTTATTGTTTAGATCAGTGTTTCTAGCTTGAAATAAGACAGTTCCTGTTTAAGATTGCATGCATATATGAACTGTTGAAAGGTATCTTGTTCTAGACTGCCATTATATTTCATCTTTTCTTCCTATAACTTTCTCATGGGACTTATAACTCTCTAATTGGACTCAGCATCAGACTCACCTGTTTAGTCCGTGGTCTATAGGACCAGACCTAAGGAAAAGGTACAATGTCTGTCCCAAAGCAAGCACCCACATAGCTCACCTTTGTGTGTGTATTTGTGTATTTGTGAGTATGGGGAGAGAATATTCCACCACCTCTGGATCTTGTCCATACTAGATTTGTGGGTGGATGACAGGATGGGAGGTACTCCGTGTCTCCCTGTCACATTAGCAGTGTGCTTAGAACGCAGAGACGCTATTTCTCACGCAGCCTACAGAGCGATCACCGATCCCAAACCACTTGATTGAAAAAAACTTTCAGGAGGTGGCGAAATGAGCCTCCCCAGAGGGGTTTTCCTCTATTTCCCCTCTGTGACTTTCTTTGTAAACTTAGCCTCTTTCTACTTTGGAGCAGACTGAAGCATTCACTCTGTTTTGAGTAGGGAGAGGAAGTTGCCCGATCTCTTTTCTACCCTCAGTTAGACACAGGTCGAAATTACATGATGTACTTTTCTCTGGGGTGGGGGTGGGGTACACAGGTGGGGAATGAACTTGGGTTTATCTTTATTGTACAAGTAGTAAGAGATAGCTTGACTTGAAATAAAGGAAGATCTCAAATTCAAGAGAATCTGTATTTGCCAATGATATTTTAGAATTACGGGAACCACCAGTGTTTTGTCTTGTGTTCTTATGTTGTCTGGATTATGGATTATGGCTCCCTTTAGTATAAATCGGTAGATGGTCACTACCCTGTGGTCAAAGAGGCATGTGCAGATTCTGCTAGAAAGAAGAAAGGAGACCCAAGGCCAAATCCAGAGATGAAGTCATACAGTACTGACTTAGACTTCCTTTTTTCCTACAGGGCTTGCCCAATCACCATTGGAGAATAACTTTTATCAATAAGTGCTATGAACTCTGTGACACTTACCCTGCTCTCTTGGTGGTTCCATATCGTGCCTCAGATGACGATCTCAGGAGAGTTGCAACATTTAGATCCAGAAATCGAATTCCAGTGAGTACTACAGTTAACGTTTTCCTTAGCGATTGCCTTTTATCCCATAAAAATAGTAGTCAGGTTAGAGAAACACTCTTGGAATTTCAATCCACCGAGTAATTTTTAAGTGCCTTCTGAGTGCAAAGTACTACGCCAGCTGGGAAAAGAAGTAGGACAGCACCCACCTTCCAGAGCTCACAATCAAGGTCAGAGAATGAGTGCAAACTAATTCGTATACGAGAGAGGGTATAAGTAATGCATAAGTCAACCAAGTGCCAGCTGGAAGGAAAGAGGGAAGGACAGGGGGTTTCTGGTTTTCACCTTTGTAGTACCGTGCCTGACGTGTGACAGGCAGCTTTAGTAGGTCTCACTCGTCTTCATCACGTTTGCAAGCTCCCTGAATGCAATTAGCAAACTGGAGCCAAGTACAGACAATTCCAGACAGTATACTTAACGGTATCATTGGACCTAGTTCACAAAGTTCTCTTTGGCTCTTAAATATTTATGTATGAGTCATACCGTCTACTTTGTGTGCATAAATTTTATTGACTAAAAATTTAGAGAATTTTTTCCCCTCTTAATTTTTAGGACATGTCATAATAAGGACCTTGTTTTGTTTTGGTTTTCTAAATAACAGATTTTGGAAAAACAGGGATGGAAGTAATGAAGATTTAATGTCACCTTGCCTTTAACTCCAAGTCTAGACATTTTTTGTCCTTAAAAGGACATTCATGTGAAACTTTTGTAGAATGTCAACATAATAGGAATCACAACTTTTAAAATTCCCTCACTCCTCTAATTATGAGTGTCTGCTCATATGTTAATGATCTGTATCGTACTTGAACATATGTTCTTCAGCTCATTTTGCTAGAGTACAGTGCCAACGAGGCTACAGTTACGAGTTTACTTATTCCTCTTCTCCATTGTGACATACTTTTCTGTGCCATAGCCGTAGGCTCCACCCTCGCCTTGGCCCACAGCAGAACTAGGCTAGGGTAGTGTGGATGGATTTTGTTTATGCCTTCATTCAGTTGAACATCTACCATGTCAAATCAAGCGTGTGTGTGTGTGTGTGAGAGAGAGAGAGAGAGAGAAAGAGAATTTCATGGGATTTAGGGCAGGAGAGGAGATGAAACAACTGTGCCCAGTCCATTGTTCTCAGCTGCCATCTGGACCTACTTGTCTCCACTATCCTGAGTGAACAACAGTCTACTGTAGAGCCAATAGAATGCTTAACTTTTTACTTAGCCATTTTGCTGATCCTTCTTCCTTCTTAATGGCCACCAATCTCCCTGTATGTTTCCTAATAAAATGAAGGCTAAGCTCTCCATCATGTCTATATCTTTATAGATTACCATGCTTAAGAATATTTAATAGTAGATAATGTCCTCTTTCCGCTACACCTTCTGACCACCTGACTTTTGATGATACACCAGAAAATGTATTTGGTTTTAATATGAAATCATTAATATTTGATATTCAGCTCTTTTTTAAAAGCCCATATAAAAACACAAAAAGAATTGATGAGAAGGCACTCTTGTTATTGTGTGCATAAATAGGACATGAACGATTATAAGATATCATTGAAAAACAAAATGATCCGCATGAATCATTGTTCTCGTGAATGCATACATATGTTCTCATGTGTTCTCAGACAGGTTTGTCTTAAAGTTACAGAAGTCCTTGACATAGAAGTAACAACACATAATTATTTTAGACATTTTACAGAATGCTAATAAGCAAAAAGGAGACTGCTACCTAGTGAGAACTGCAGTTAACATTTTGCTGTATTTTGCTGTACGTCCTTCCAAACTTCCTTCCATGCAAACATATTTTTATTTGAAAAAACATGAAATTGTATGCCAGGGTGTAGGTGTACCATAATATATTCTATCCGTTTTCTGTTAGACATCTGGGTTCCTTTTAATCTTTTATTATTGTAAACAGTGATGCGAGCAACACCTTTTGGTGGTGAAATATGTGTGTACATCCTTAGTTATCTTTGGCTTCTAGATACTAACCTTAATTGGATCAACCTAATACAGTACCATATACTTTGAAAGCAGTCATTGTAGTTGATGTCTGAGCCAAACAGCAAGCATCCTTTTTAAGAAGGTAGTCGAGACCCCAAAAGAAAAGGAAAGAAAGAAGCAGAACAGCTTACAAAAGTATCGTTTGTTAATGGCATGGTGATTGCAGCCTTAAATCTCCCAGGCAGGGAGAAGAGGGGTGAAGGGAGGGAGGGCGCTGGTGGTGGCACATGGCAGTTTCTTGCCTAGGACCTGATTTAAATTTAAAAGTTGGTGCGGGTGTTTATGACATAATAGGCCTCTTGTATGTGTAGCAGTGTGCTTTTATTTTTTAAGATTTTATTTATTTATTTGACAGAGAGAGAGAGATCACAAGCAGGCAGGGAGGCAGGCAGAGAGGGGGAATCAGGCTCCCTGCCGAGCAGAGAGCCCGATGCGGGGCTCAATCCCAGGACCCTGAGATCATGACCTGAGCCGAAGGTAGAGTCTTTAACCCACTGAGCCACCCAGGCGCCCCAGTGGTGTGCTCTTTTAAAGGTGATTTTGTATCAAATCAACGTGTTGTACATCTTAAACTTATACAGTGTTGTAGATCACTTATATCTCAATAAACCTGAAAAATTAAAATACATACATACATGCCTAAAAGGGATCTCCTGTCTCTTATCCATCTCAAAGCAAGGGCCATAGGAGGCAAGCTGGGCCGGTGTCACCCCCACTTTGCTGGTTAGAAAATGGAGGTCCAGGAGAGCCAGTGCATGTCCCGGGGCTTCCCAGTTCTGAGCCTTTGCACTCTTAGGGGCCACAGTGGTGTTTTTACTGGTCTCTGGCATGGTGCAAAGACTCAGTGAATGAGTATTCCTTCGCGCTGTCGTATAATCTTTTCTCACTAACCTGTTGTCACTATTATTCCATCATGGAGGGGGTGACTTCAGAGATGATAGCATGTTTGGCCTTGTAGTAAGTGAGCTTCTTCAGTTCTTGTGTCTGCTTTTCACAGTTTTCTGTCTCTGACTTCACGGGTCACCCAACCTGCTCCTGGAACGTATTTTATATGTTTTCTTCACTCATCCTCCCAGCAGGGCCATGGAGTCATGTTCCCCCCCATTTGATGAAGCAGGAGAGGGGAGCGACAGAGGCTGTGAGCTCCGTGCCCAGATTACAGCAACAGCAGAGATGTACCTCCCCCAGAGCCCACACTGTTGCCCACCACACTCACCTCCTGGCTCCCTTTTTGTTTTTTTAACAGCTTTGCGATCTAATTCACCTACCAAACAATTCACCCACTCAAAGTGGACAGTTCTATAGTTTTTATTGTATTACATTGTTAGCTCCCTTCTACAGGTGTTGTTTCTCCTGAACCTCGAGCTTAGAAACCAGGTAGCCCCTGTGCTAGGCTTATGTGCTGTGCGGCTCTCCAAGCTTCGTTGTGGAGCTTTTTTTTTTTTTTTTCCTCCTAGAATTGAGACTGTTGGGGAGATGACCTATAGAAGTGAGTTGGTATTCTAGAATCACATTGTACTAGAGGTATTTTCCTTGTTTCTGTCTGAGCAATCCAGGGCAGGCTGTAGAACTAAAGTAGTATCAGAAGCTTTTTATTTCCTTGAAGTGATAGAACTTTTTTTTTTTTCTAAAAAAAATTTTAAACACTTTTTAATTAACGTTTAGAAAATTTTACCAAGTTGTTAGCACTGGTTTTGATGAAGCTTTACAAAATTACTTATTATGAAAATGTTTTCATCATTAAGATTTCTTATAGCCATTTTCAGGGACCTTAAGGACTTCGATGTCTTTAATGTTCGTAACATGGCATTACTATTGCCAGCTGTTTTCTAAATTTCTGCAGGATAGAACTTTTTTTAGGTAACCATTTAATCTCTGTGAAATGTGCTAATTAAGAAAAGACTCGTAAAGAAATTGGTTATTCTAGTTGTCTCTAAATAGTCCTCATTAAATGTGTGTGGCTAGGCACACACCGTGAAATCACAGGTAAACAAGTATTCTGTTTTGGCTAAATCAGACTCACATCATCATGATGGTTAGTACTTTATATTTTTATATTTCTAATAGTTTTGAGATTTGCTGTTTTCTCGATAGCTTAAAATTTCTGAACTTACCATAGGTGCTGTCATGGATTCATCCAGAAAACAAGACAGTCATCGTGCGTTGCAGTCAGCCCCTTGTTGGTATGAGTGGTAAACGGAATAAAGATGATGAGAAGTATCTTGATGTTATCAGAGAGACTAACAGACAAATTTCTAAACTCACAATCTATGATGCAAGACCCAATGTAAATGCAGTGGCCAACAAGGTGAGTATATTTAGTGACACGCTTGATGCTTATCTTGTGGATAGTGTGCCGTGCTTTACACGAATGTATTTGCACGGTGTGTCAACAATTGGGCTTCCATGAATAGTTAAACGTAGCTGAAATGGGAAAACTGGTTTGCTGAGGTAGGAAGTCGTTTTAATCACAAAATGTATCTTGAAAGTCGAATCCATTAAGATCAAATGAGAATAATCTGTAGGTAAATGAGGTGCGTATAGAACTGTAATGAACTTCAATTCTCGCAGAAGTTGGAGTCTCTTTGGAGCCCTTTAGGCTGTTCCTGATCCCTCTTGGCGTCTACAGTGCTGCCGCGTGTGCAAGGAGCTGTGGGAAGCCGGAATTGTTAAAATCCTCAATCTGTAGCTTTATCTGGACGGCCTCTTCGCTATCCTCACGAATGGGTCTTCTTCTTTATAGAAGATAATTCAAAAAGGAGTCTATCTCTGTACGTGGATTTTAGAGTCATGCACACACGATGTTATTGTTTTCAGAGACAATCTGTCTCCGCTGTGTCGTTGGCCTTCTTACGTAGAATTGTGAACATCAGTGACCAGGTCGTGTGGCTTTCAGAAGCTTCCACAGAAGCTGCCGCAAGGTACAAGGCTGTTTGTACACTGAATAGCCCCAGATTATTAGGCTTTTTACATTCGATGTCTCCTTTTTGTTTCATTTTTTTCCCTTCTATTATTGCCAGCTGCCCCTGCCCTGAGGTGTTCGCCACCAACCCGCCTTTCAGATTTCTTGTTTCTAATCAGCTGTTGGCTTAAATTTCATCATCGGGAATACTTTGCTTATCCCGAGGTCACTTTTCTGGCATCTTCAATTATTCAGAGCACAAGACAAGAACCTGAAAGCAAAACAAGTCCTCCAGCAGCTCGGAGGGGGTGCGGCAGCTTCCTAAATGGAAGGGTGTGTAAAACGGCGTGCGTGAGCAGCTCCACTCAGTTATTTGCACGCGGATCATGTGTCTTCCACACTCACATCTGCTGAGTCCCCTCTGCTCCCTGTGTGCTCTTGGCCCGGCTCTGTTCTTGCAGTTGATTCTTGTTGCAGTAGTGGAAATGATTTTGAAATTATAGGTAAAGCAATCAGGGAGTGTTGTTGATGAGTAAATTAGGAAGTAGAAGTAAAACATTCGGGAAATTCAGTCTAAAATGAATATCTTGCATTATTTGTAATGTTAGATATTTCTGTCCCATCCCTTATATATAATTCAGAGTTGAAAACATGAAAAAACATGGTATCTGCATATACGCATTTAGCCTGAAATAGATATGATGTAGCATTGAAATGAGGTATTTAGAATGATTATTTTAAAATATGAAAATGTATAAAATGATTACCTTCATCATATTAACTTTAACGCTTATTGTGATAGCAGTAGAATCATCCCCCCTCCCCCCAGCTTCACAGCAATAGAATTCTTGAATGCCTCTTTAACACTCAGGAAATACGCCTGTGTTACTAGTGCTCTTTGGAATGAAGGGAAGGAAAAAATTAAGGAAAAAACCCTAGGCTTTAAAGATCTCTGCAGTGTTCTTTAAAAGCCAAGCTCGCGTTCCCTCCTCCCTCAGCTGTGTCTCCCCTAGACATCTACATCCATAGCAACAGGCCCTTGAACCTCTGTGTCGTCGGACTAGATAATCAGGGTTGTTCCTTTTTGTTGAAGAGAAGCAAACTGAAAAGACTTCAAAACTAATCAGAGATGGAGAATTTGAACTTTTGGGAACTCAATCTATGCTTGGCTAATTGATTTTTACCTTCTGACTTCTGTTCTCTTTGGACCTGATAGTTCCTCCCTTGTGGATATTTAGACGGTTACAACTCCCCCCCCACGTAGTAAGCAACATTACACCATTATAAAGTAAACAAACAAAACCCGGGTGTTGACAAGCCCCAGTACCAGGCTGCTTCAATTTTGTAGCAGTCGACTGCGATGAGTTAAAACAGAGCTGCATTAATGTCTGCCTTTGTGTTGGCAAGGAGCGAGAAGTACATTTTGCCTTTTATTTGTCTGCATGTTATCTTCAGATATTTACGAAAGAAACTCCAGCATTGAGAATCTCTTTTGAAAGTCGCTGTAACTATTTAAAAACCACAAGGGTAGAGAAGCAGGTCATCCAGGGGAGGGTGACTTATCATTGCATTTGAGGCTTATACTGATGCTGCTTTAAGAACATATTTCTAAATAAAACCTATTTTCTTACCTAGAGTCCAGGAAGACCAACACCTTTGGCTTGTACGTAGGTCTTTAGGTTTGAAATTCAAGTGGTTACCTCACTTCTGTCGCATAGGAAACCTGTGTGACTAACCCTGGGGGAAAAAAAAAACATAGGATGCATTGGCCCTTCTGTTCTGAGTTACAAGTTATATATTCTTTCTATTGTTGTAAATAAAAAGAAAAGAGGCAAAATGTAGCAACAGCACATTTGTCCAATGCCTTCCCCAGTTTGGAGGACTTTGCTTTCTTGGCAATCTCTGAATTATTTAACTTTTTCTTAAAAGGGCCAGAGGCCACACGTTCCATGGCATTTTAAAACATGAAACAGAATGCAGCCAGGTTCCTCTCATTCCATTTCTTTTGCTTTGCATGGAAAATGGGTATCTTCGCCATGCCGGGAAGGGGTGCAGCTCTCTGTAATACCTTTGGCGGCTTTGCTCTAAGAATTAGATAAGCCGGTGGGACTCACTAAATGGTGGCTGGTGTTAGCTGTGGTAGAGTGTGACTCCTTTTAATCCTGATTAGCCTACCTAGTCTCTGAGGCTCAGAGATGCTGAATGCCTTGCCTCAGATCACACAGCAAAGCGGGGCTGAAGCTGAGGGCTGTTAGAGTCAGCGCCGCGCCTCCCCCTCCCGCTGCCCGAGTACTGCTACAAAACCCACCGAGGAAAGGGACCCTTGACAACAGCTCTTGCCTTTCCAGCCTCAGAAGAAGAGCTAGTAATTATGGAACACGTTGAAGTGATTTTTTTTTTTCTTGCAAATACAGATCCCCAGCAAATGGCCAGCCTGCTGGGTTGTGTTTTTGTTTTTATTTTTGTTTTTTCCAAGCTCAGCGTGGGGCTGATGTCATTGAGGCTCGCTGTTGGACGGGAAGTCAGGTCCCGTCGGTCACTGCATCCAAGCTGGAAGGTCTCAAGTGGAGATTTGGAGGACCAATAACTTGAAATATTCGCGTAAGTTTTCCGATGAACTAGCAAACCCAGCTGACTATTTGTATGTCTTGCTGTTTCTCAGGCAACAGGAGGAGGATATGAAAGTGATGACGCGTACCACAACACCGAACTTTTCTTCTTAGACATCCATAACATTCATGTCATGCGGGAATCTTTAAAAAAAGTCAAAGACATTGTCTATCCTAATGTGGAAGAATCTCACTGGTTGTCCAGTTTGGAGTCTACTCATTGGTTAGAACATATCAAGGCAAGTATACTTTGAAAAAAAGACGTCCATACTGAAACAAGAAGTCATTGTTCTGTGGAACAGAGATCTTTTTCAGTTCCTTCCGCTGTAAAATTGAGCAGCGAGAGACGAAATATTCGTTGTATAGGGTTCTTATACTTGACCGTTTTGTACCTCTTCAGAATGTGCTTACCTTTAAGTTAAAGCTTTCACAACGTCACTTCAGAACAATTTGAGAGTATAGAGCAGTCACTTTCCATCTTGTCAATAGTAAGTTCCATCTTTCACACGGATTTGTTTAGAAACTGCCAGTTTATTATCCAACCGTTACTGGGCATTACCCTCAAGGCCCTAGAGAGAGATTTTTTTTAATTGAAACCAATCTCCAATTGATTTACTTTAAGGAATGAACTTTGTGCTTTGATTATACTCAATCCTTCATCTTGATAAAAGCATCAAAAACACTCCAGTCTTTAAAAGTACTTGAAGCTATCTGAGGGAACTAACACCTTTAGAAGGTACCTTTTTTGTTGTGGAAACAAAAAGCCTACTTTAAATATGTGCATCATTAATATAAATTGTTTTCTAGTCAAATTTTACTTTCAAATTTGATAGGAATCACATTTTCATTTGGCCTGTCTAACTTTCATCTTTCTCTTAATTTGTCATTCTCAAAAATGAATTGCAAAACCAATTATTTGTAACAGCTAAGGGAACGTGCATCCCGGATGGGTTCCTGGATTAGAAAAAGGACACTGGGTGAAAATTAAGGAAAGCTGAACAAAGTATGGACTCTATTAAAAATAAGCTAATGAGTTTATTAATAATTTAATATCATGTCAATATTGGTTCACAGGTTGTGACAAGTGCACCATTCCATCGTAGGCTGTCGTGATAGGGGAAACTAGGTTGAGTATGTGCAAACTTTCTGCAGTACCTTTGTAACTTTTCTATACATCGAAAACTACTCTAAAATAAAACATTTATTTTTAGAAGGTATTACATTCTTAGAGGCCAAGCAGTGTGTTAGACCCTATGAATGGAAAAGGTACGAGCCGTACTTCCTGCCTGAGGTTCGTGCGGTTGAAGAGGTGACATGCCCTGAACAGGGGGCTAATGCCCCGCGGCGCAGTGTGTTACATGTCGCAAGCCTTCGCGGCAAAGGCAGTGCAAGGAACAGGGCCTTTGGGATTTGAGGGGCTCGAAAGCAGAAGGGACGAGGGGACCCATTCTAGAGAAAGAGGCAGTCCGGACAAACGCCCAGGAACAGGCCTGGGTGAGGCCTCGTTGGGAAGGGCCGAGCACTACTGTGAGCTACATAGGAGAGAGACTGGTCCGAAGGTGGTCTTCTTCGGAGGCCCAGGTATCTGAGATGAGGGGTCAGGGCCGTCTGCAGAAAATGCGGTATGGAAGTTAGGACCTACAGAATATGGAAAAGGCTATAGGAGGCCCCTGTCAGTTTCTATAGGTTTGTCCAAAGAGAGAGAGATACAAAAGAGATGAAAGAAACGGTCAGTGTTCTCTGAAAAGGCCAGCTGTACCCGGGGGGGCCCACACGGACACCTGAATGACCTCTGACTCGGGGCTTCTCTGGCGGAAGTCCCATCATGCCAGAAGGTGGGGGAGCAGAGATACAGGTAGCCTTGAGCAGGGCCTTGAAGATCGGGTGGCATCAGTGCGGGGTGGGCGCACATTTGGACTGTGCTCCTTCTGGAAGCTCTAGGGGGAGAATCCGTTCCTTGCCTCTTCTAGCTTCAGGTGGCTGCTGGCATTCCTTGGCTGTGGCCAAATCGCTTCGTTCTCTGCTTCTGTGATGCCATTGCCTTCTCTCTGTGAAAGCTCCCTCTGTGCCTTATCAGGATACATGGGATATAACTTAGGGCCCTCCCGCCCGACCCGGGATAATCTCTCCATCTCAAAGTCACTACTGTTACCATGCAGGGCGGTATTTACAGATTTCCGGGGGCCAGGACCAGGGCCTCTTTGGCTCACCCATTATTCGGCCTCGAATGCTCTTTGGCAACCCCAGAACTGCTGCTAGACATGTGGCATGGCCAGCGCAAGCCTGCATTCAGGCGAAATGACCCCACTGCTCTGTGCGTGACAGGGCAGGCTTCACGAGTGAGGAGACCACCGCCGCCTTGGCATATGCCCCATCTCCTCGTTCTAGTCTGTCGGCGGAGCCCCAGCAGGGTAGAATGTCTCTGTGGTTTCTGGAGCGTGCGGTTTCTCTCTGTCCTTTTCATCACTCTTGCCCTGTAGCCCTTCCCATTTGAAAGTGACCTGTCCTTGTGTGTTTCTTAGAAGGCGGCTGGCCGGCAGCCAACATTCGCTGAACCTATGCTGCACGTCATCACTTTATGGGGGATCTTTCTTTTACGCCAAGGCAGGCTGTGGCGGGGATACCGTTTCTCCCCTCGCTTCAGAGAGAAAGGAACCACGGTTCTGTGACTGGCTCAGTGTGTGATGTGTCACAAGCGGCCGGAAGGAGGTTTCAAACCCAGGCCCTCGGGCCACCGAGCCAGCGCGTCACTCCCCGCCTCCCCATCAGTCACAAGGCCATCTGATCATGTAACAGTTTGCAGTGATGGTTTTGAAAATCTGATTTCATTTCGTTAGATAACTGGCAGCATTCCTGTCGAGAAGTGGTAGTGGGAATTCATACTTTTTGGGAAAACATCTAGTATTTTGAAAGATCACGGGCTGAGGCTGCCTCCCTTTCTCATGGTGAGGGAAGTGTGTGGAATGAAGCCCCCTCTGTAGAGCGCACCAGAAGCTCAGCTGCCTTCGGCCCCATTCAACAGCCCTTTCTTCAGCAGTGCCTCGAATTAAATTTATAAACAGGAATTTGAGGAGTTACTTAAACTGCTTGAACTAAAGCTGCTCTAGTCAGTTTAAAAGCAATGACTTCTGTATGAATAATGGAGGTCCCCTCACCTATTCTCAGCACTACTCTGTCCACTTACCTGCAGTTACTGTTTATATCAAAATAACGCAAGTACGTATCTTCAGAGGCCCCTGGCTGGCTCGGTGGGTGGAACATGGGACTCTTGATGGCGGAGTCACGAGTTCAAGCCCCACATTGTGCGTAGAGCTGACTAAAAAAATAAGTAAATCCTGTTTAAAAAAATAACAAAAGTACGTGTCTTTAAAGTTCTCTCTACATCTTTCTCTCTCACATCTTTCACTTAGTTTGACTTTGCCTCGAATATGTGAAAACGACCGTAAGACATGACCATTGCAGAGCTGTTAGGATTTGGGGAGCTCCAGAAATGGCATCATGGACGTGAATGGCTGATGAGCACATCTAAAGACGGAGCCCTCGTACACTGGCAGTGGCAACGTGAAATGGTCCAACCACTTTTGAAAATGGCTTAGCAGTTTCCTAGAAAGTTAAACAAACATACGTTTACTGTGAGATCCAACCATTTCACTCTTCGGTATTTACCCAAAAGGAATGAAAACTTAAGTCCCCACAAATCTGTGTGTGCAAAAGTTCACAGCTGTGTCATTCATAGTAACCAAATGTGAGAAACAACCAGGAAGTACTGACGCAGGCTACGACATGGGTGCACCTTGAGAACGTGACGCTAAGTGACAGAAGCCAGACGTAAAAGCCCACCTATTACTGACGTTTGTGGTAAATGCAGAACTATAGAGGCAGGAAGCAAATCAGTGGCTGCTGGGAGCTGAGGGCGGGAGCAGGGCTTGGCCTCAGGTGGCACAGGAGGCTTTCTGTGGGCGACGGAAGCACTCTGCAACTGGCTTGCGATGATGGCTATGCAGCTGTGTACGTGTGTGTGGTCTTATCACACTGCACACTCATGATGGGTAAACTCTGTGCTTCGTAAAGGATAACTCCATAAATACCTAAATGACATCCTAGCAATAACTCTTGGTATACGCAAATTTCGTAGTATTTCTGAGTCTCAAACGTTGACAAGAAGGCCGTTACTCTATCTTGACTTAAATATTCTACTTAATGAGCTGCAGAATCATTCCTATTTTGTCAATTTAAAGGAGAAAAAGTGATTTTCATTGTATCAGGCCTTTAGGGTCTGGATTAGACCTGTTGGGCCGGGGATTTTTCTAAAATGGTCACTGCTGTGGGTACGATGAGTGCAGATGAGGTCTTACTGGAGTAGGACGGGCCCCTAATTCGGTAAGCCTGGTGTCCTTATGCAGAGGGGAAATTTGGACACGGAGACACAGGCACAGGGAAAACACCATGCGAAGACTGGAATCTTGCTGCCACGAGCCAAGGAACTCTACCAGAAGCTATGAGAAGGTCTGGAAGAGGTCCTTCCCTAGAGCCTTCAGAGGGAGTCTGGCCCTGCCCAAGCTTTGATCTCCGCCTTCCAGCAAGACAATCCATTCCTGTTGGTTAAGCCCCGGGCTGTGGTCCTCGGCCCTGACAGCCCTCAGTACGCTAATGTAATCACAGGCTCAAAAATGAGTTTGAAATGCACTTTGGCTTTGTGTGCATTGAGTTTATTGTTGTTTTTTTTAATAACCGAGTCTCATTGGAATGCCATTGCCCCAGAGGGAGAGCAGCCGGCCCCACAGCTCCTGCTGTACCGTTTGCAAAAGTTTTTCTGTTCTAGACAATAGCAGATTTTGAAAACATGACCTTTTCTGGGGTTAAAAACGATCACTTCAAGTTTCAGCAGTATCTTCGGGCTACCTACTAATCGGGTGTTCTTCTTCGCCAGCTTGTTCTGACGGGAGCCATTCAGGTCGCAGACAAAGTCTCCTCAGGGAAGAGCTCTGTGCTCGTGCACTGCAGCGACGGGTGGGACAGGACGGCCCAGCTGACGTCTCTGGCCATGCTGATGCTGGACAGCTTCTATCGGAGCATCGAGGGCTTTGAAATACTGGTGCAGAAAGAATGGATAAGTTTCGGACATAAATTTGCATCTGTAAGTGAACAGTCAAGCCGATGTCTTCCATGGCACATCACTGCCCTTTGAGATTTGGAGACTGGTTGTTAAGCCATATATTTGCTTTTGAAAAGGAAATCTGAGGAGTCAAATGAAAAGTCCGTGCGGTTCCTTGGGGGTAGTGAAAATTGTTTCAGGAGACAGGTTTCTCCATCTGCCCTATTTCTGACTTGAAAGGCACACCAAGAGTCTGGATAGAGGTGTTGAAATTGAAATCGTGTGACCATTCTTTCTCAGCTACGATTATAGCCATTAGAGCCAAATACATTTAACAGAGCTGCTAGACTCTTAGTCGCGGCTTTATCATTATCACTATTATTATTATTCTCTGACACACAATTTGAAAATTGAGAGAACCTATTAAAATTCATATTTCCAGGTCTTGTTTCCAGGTATCCTTTGAAAAAGCCTTTAAAAAAAAAAAGGAAAAAGATTTATTTACTTATTTATTGGAGAGATCGAGAACATGGGCAGGCACGAGGACGGGGAGGGACAGAGGGGAGAGAGCGCCTCCAGCACACTGAGCGGGGAGCTCCGCGCAGGGCTTGATCTTATCACCCTGAGATCACACCCGGAGCCGAAGTCAGGAGTCGAACATGCTTAATCGACTGAGCCGCCCAGGTACCCCTGAAAAAGCCTTTTTAACAAGCTCCCTCAGACGATCCTCATCCACGCTTCCTAAGGAACGTGAAGAACATTTTCAAATAGAATCATTGCTGGGGCGCCTGGATGGCTCAGTCCTTAAGCGTCTGCCTTCATCTCAGGTCATGATCCCAGGGTCCTGGAATCGAGCCCCACATCTGGCTCCCCGCTCTGCGGGAGGCCTGTTTCTCCCTCTCCCACTCCCTCTGCTTGTGGTCCCTCTCTCACTGTGTCTCTCTGTGTCAAATAAATAAATAAAATCTTAAAAAAAAAAAAAAGAATCATTGCTAATGAAAATGAATGGTGAGGTTTTTGTCTTGTTCTTAAGACAGAAAGAACTTCACTTACTAATGACCGCAGCATTTTGGACGTGGTCTCGAGGCTTCAGCTGTGAGGGTTGGTCCCTTAGCGCTGCCAACCTAACCGCAGGCTGAGCTGACAGCATCAGGATGTTAGAGATGTTTATACTTGACTTCCGTTATTTCTAAACCTTTGCACATTTCTGTATTGCCAAGGAAAAACATATACCGTTTACTCTCTGAGAAGCTTGGCATTTGGAAAGCAGCTTGATGAGTTGTATCGGCACATTTTGTGGGTTATATATGCTTTCTCAGTTCTGTACCCGTAACCGAACACAAATTGTCTCCATCCATTCATTTCAGAGAATAGGTCATGGTGATAAAAACCATGCCGACGCTGACCGGTCTCCTATTTTCCTCCAGTTTATTGACTGTGTATGGCAGATGTCGAAACAGGTAAGGGATACGTACAGGATAAAGTTACATTGGGCTTCACATTTAAGTATTTTGATCTAATGTCCAGGATTTGCCTCACAGTATGCAGGGCAGAGATAGAGACGAAATGAGTCTGGCCCTATGTAAGTTATTGTTCAAGCCGGGTGGTGGGTACATGGGGTTTACGGTTTTATTCTCGCTACTGTTTATGCCTGGGATTTTCCATCATGTCTTAAAAATTCAATATTTAACTGTATCCTCTCTCGTAACGGAATCCCAAGTCGTCTTTTCCGTCGCCTCGGGACCGGCCTTTGCACACAGGCCACCATCAGTGATGAATCTACCCTGTATGCCCTGTACACTCAGGAGAACCCAGAAAATCAGCTTGTTTTCCTCTTCATCCCCTTCCTTGACACTCCTTCGAACTCCTCAGTCCTCAGTCCTGTGCCGAGCACAGAGAAATGAGCTCTAGGGCGCGTGCAGATGGCGGCCTCTGCTAGTCCCAAGTTTTCATGCTTTGTGGGTGTGTTTGTTTTTGTCTAGTTTCCTACAGCTTTTGAATTCAATGAACGCTTTTTGATTACAATTCTGGATCATCTGTATAGTTGTCGGTTTGGGACTTTCTTATACAACTGTGAATCTGCGCGAGAAAAACAGGTGAGTGGAAATGCTCATCTTTTTAGTTACCTGTGTCTCGTCTTCCATGAAATAAAAATATATATATATATTTTTCGATAGCTTGGTTTGTGGGTAATGCAGAGGGTTTGTTGAATGTCTGGCATTTACTGCAGGGGTAAGACATTGACTTTGAGAGTAGGAACAACTTTAGAGGTATAAATGGTCTCCCTCCCAAAACATCATCAAAACGTCAGGAAAGGGCATGGTTTTAAAGGCATAAACCTACAAGAACAGGGAAGGTGAGAAAGGAGACATAGCCACCACATTTGAGGACTCTGACAGACGTTTCTTCTCAAGAGAGCACGAGAGGGGGCTGGGGACCTGCGTGTCCCAGAGCTTCCAGTCGGCTCTATAGTGCTCCCCTCCTTAATAACAGCAGATAGCCGGGAGGGAGAAAAGTCACCTGGACAACATGGTTTCCAGGTAGGGAGGGGAGAGATGTAGACAGGCAACTAGCATCGACTATCCCAAGACAGATAAGAAAATGTTGGTATCCTGAAGTAATAACAGGCTATTGTTTGGAAAGACTATGTAGAGATGAGAAAACAACTTGAAACGAAAAGAGGTTAAAAATCTTGAGGAAGAGTTGAAAGAGGAAGTGGAAATCTCCCAGAAAGAGCGCTAGAGACAGAGGTAGAAGATGGAAAGAAGGTCAGCAAACTAGAAGACCAGTGCTAGAGTCCAATCCACATAACAGGGCTTCTAGAAAGAGAAAACGGGGAGACCCAAGAGCAGGAAATCTCCAAAATAATTAGAGAATACTTCCCAGAATCGAAGTACATAAGTCTCCACACCGAAAGGCCTGCCACCTGCCCAAGCATGGTGGACCATCTTTGTGAGGTTTCAAAACACCAGGGACAAAGAGAAGATCCTTCAAGCTTCCAGAGAGAAAAGGAATGGGTCATTTGCAAAGAAACAGATCAAGAAGGCAAAATCCTTCAATGGCAGTATCGGAAGCTGGAAGTCAGTAGAGCATTGCCTCCAGAATTGTAAAGGAAAATGATTTCCACCTAGAATTCTCTAGCCACCGAACTGTCAACCAGCTGTTTACGCGGACCAAGGATATTCTCAGACGTGCGTGGCACCAAGAGTTCCCTTTCTCCGGGAGCTGCTGGAGTGTCGGCTCCATGCAAACAAGAAAGAAGACTGTGGAACTCAGGAAGCGAGAGCTGCAGCTCGCAGAGAGGCAACAGGGGATGCTCGGGGCGAAACAGAGACGCTGTCGTAGGTGTGCGGCCTGCTCTCCCCTGAGGAGGAAACCGGGAGCGCCCGAGACGTTGGAGGAAGAGTTGGGGATTGAATTCACGATAAATGCCAAGAAAAGGTATTAGAATACACAGAATAAACAGTGGTTAAATCGAGGGAAGACAACAAAATTCGTGCAGGAGAAGAAATCACAGAAAGGGACGGCAGGGCCTGGCTGAGAGTAGTATTTACTTCGTCATAGGGATCCGGACCCTAAATGTCAGTTTCCTGAAAGCTGTGCTTCCTGCTGGGGGTACGAGGTGGGAGAGAGAGAGTGAGTGCCCAGAGCTGCACAGCCCCCCTCCCCCGGCTAGCAGGGAAAGCATATTATTTAGAGATGTGCAGGTTAAGTACCCGATAGTCAAAGCAATCAACTTAAAAAATCGAACACGGTTGCTTGTGGGGAGCTGACAGAGAGCTGGGGTTTTTTTCCATAACAAACCTGGGCAGGCTATTTGACTTCAAACTATGTGTGTGCAGGAGCGCTTGGGTGGCTCAGTTGTTAAGCGTCTGCCTTGGGCTCAGGTCATGATCCTGGGGTCCTGGGATCGAGTCCCAGGTCGGGTTCCCTGCTCCACAGGAAGCCTGCTTTTTCCCTCTCCCCTTTCCCCTGCTTGTGTTCCTTCTCTCGCTATCTCTCTCTGTCAAATAAAATCTTAAAAAAAACTAGAATATGTGCATGTATAAAAATAAAGGCAAACATGCAAATAAACACAACACGGTATAGCTTGGGGCATCTGAAAGGTACCAGTGAATGAAGTTTGCGGTGGATACCAAGGAAGACAGATTTATGCTGCTGTATTTCTTGTTCACATTAATGAAATATGTATGTTAAAGACATTTCTTCAGTCACTTATTTCAAGCTGTTCTTTTTTAGCTCCCAGTTTTAGCTTTTTAGTTCTTGCTTATTGAAGTCGTTACTGGGAAGAGTTTCAAAGTCTGCCTTTGGTAATTTTAACAATTGTACCTTTTATTTCCCAAGCTTTGTTTTTTTTTTTTTTTCCTAGTTTACACTCAAAATCAGTAAATATCTGTAATAAACAATGAAAATGTGGATCTCTGTATGAGATCATGGACACCAAATGAGAAAGGAAAGATTCAGTGAAGTCAGTTAGCCAGGTATTTTCACATACCTGCACGTTAGCATGATAGAAAACATCTCGATGGTTGGTTAAAAAAACTTCATACCTAGGTCCCTCCTGTCAAATAGGCACAGGTTAAGATTTTACAGTTCTAACAAATAAAAAAATGAAGAAAGCTGACAGGATCATATGATCGTTTTTCTTTCTGCTGAATTATAAAGAGCATACTACCCATCTGTTCATAAATGTTTTACCTAGCCAGGGAGAGTCGTCATAGGTCAGTGAATTGCATTTAATGGGACAGCGTCCTGCACCTCTGTCTTCTGGCGGAAACAGTGGCTCTCAGTCTAGGCCATTATCTCTGCAAATACCAGTAAGTAGCTGCCGAACACTCACTGGCCCATGAGGCTTTTTGAGCTATTCTGGGGATAATGTAAACGTGTGATTCGAGTTGAGGCCCAGCTGTAGTGCCACGGGCTGAAAGAGGGTTTATGTACTCGTGTGTTTGACTTCGGCTTCCCGCTTTCTCTCTGTCCATAGAAAGTTACAGAACGAACGGTATCTTTGTGGTCGCTGATCAACAGTAATAAGGACAAGTTCAAAAATCCCTTCTATACAAAAGAGATCAATCGAGTTTTATATCCAGTTGCCAGTATGCGTCACTTGGAACTTTGGGTGAACTACTACATTAGATGGAACCCCAGAATCAAGCAACAAGTAAGTGAAGTGACGTTGTTAAAAGGCGGTGGTGTCTATTAATAGAGTCTGACTTTGGATTTAGATCATGTTACTCGGTAGTGCTTTTTTTTTTTTTTTTTTAAATATGATGAGAGGGGAAATGAACTAAAAGAAATCACACTCACTTTCAAATGCAACTTTAATTAAAAATTGTTTCTAATTACTAAGCCACTTATTTTGATTGGTGTTAAACTTCGATTCTTATAAATAATGTTTGGTTATTTTTTTATTATTATTTTTATTATTATTTTTGATTGCCAAGGATTTGCTTCAATTAGTGGACACTGTTACACATAGTAAGACAATTCTTTCCAGTGAGTAGACTTTGAGGAAACAAAACCGTTTCTTCTGTCTGCCTCATGTGTCTGTATCAGGTCAGCTTAACAACAGAGTGCATTTCGCCGAGGATCTTTGCTTCTAAAATAAAGATAATTGATCCGTCAGCAGATAGTACATTTGGTTGGCCATTTAGCAATCAAAAAGGGAAACAATGACTTTTTCAGCGAAAGAGTCCACATTTTGTTGACGACACACTCGGGCTTTCCATTCTCCCACCTCCACTCCATCCAGAATGAGAAGAGAAACACAGCCTGTGGATAAGGGCTCAGAAGTGCCTCCGGTTTGTGACTTGTTTTAAGTGCTATAAATATTCAGTATTTGCGACTGTTCTTTTGTGAAGGTTTGCACCTTTTCCTGTGGTTTGGATGGCCGACTACCCATTCTCACAGGCCAGTCTTGCGCAAGCACCCGCTCTAATCCTGCTAGAAATCGTGGGGTGACGGCAGGGCCTGGGTGCTGCGGTCTGTCTCTTAGATTGTTGATCCCACTCAGGCTGCTGGCCGCACGCCAGGCTGTGCCCTCTCTCCCCGCTGGGGACTGCTTCAAGCCGGCACTCTCGTCTCAAGGTCTCTGCTGCTCGTGTAAAAGGCTTCTGCCATTCAGGAATGGTGGAAATGTGTAATCTCTTAGAAAGTGACAGATTTCAGGGCTTGAGAACGCTCGCTTGTTTAGTTTGGGATTTGAGAAGCACAGTGAGGGGAATTTATTTAGCAGTCGTTCTAGGCTTTGGGATATCAAGTAAAAAGGAAATGGGAATTTTGCCAGGGTTCTAACTGCTATTACAGGGAACATGTTCCTTTTCTAATTAAAAAAATACATATATATTATATAGATGTGCAGTGTCTCCTGGAAATTGATCCTTTTCTGTATTTATTGTGACTTTTTTTTTAAACATTAGTAATTAAAAGTATCGCCAATTTCTGTACAGATTCTCTAATCTCCCCTCGCCTCTTTGTACTTGGAGAAATTCTTAAAATTCAAGGAATTTAGAGCAGTTCACTTCTGAACATATAAAGGTAATAATTGTGTGACAAGTCAAGAAGGAAAAAACATCATTAGAATAACTTACTACAGTGTATCTACCCCCTTATTTTTATAGAGCTTAGCTAAGTGGAACTGGGCCAGATAAGAACACACATTTTTTGATAGAGGTTTCTATTTTGAGAGAGTAATTGGTCTGTATTATGATCTGTGAAATTTACTCAAAAAAGAAAGTAACTGATCCTTTCTATATAGATTTTGTGAACATGGAGGGTACTACACGTATCTTTGTATCCTCAGGGCTGTGGACGGGGGGTGGGGGCATTGGTGTGGACATGGATTAAGACGAGGTCATCTCTGGCCCCAGGAGCTCCCAGGCTGACAGGGCTGCCTAGGAACATAAGCCGGAGATGATAGTGCTCGGGGGAAAATGTCATAACGGAAGTGTGAATTAAATGCGTTACATTTCCTTAAAGATCTCCCATAGAACATTATTTCGTATGGAAATAGGTTTAAATCGGATCACGTAGGACAATTACAAAGTACCTATCGTATATGTATTAGCAGTACTGAAAGCTACAAAAGCAGATACAGCCTGTCCCTCTAATGAGCTCTGGCCTACTAGAAGAAGGAAGGGTTCGTGTGCTTTTTAAAAGCAAAAACCACCAACCATCGCTGCGACATAAAAACTCAGCAGAGTTGACGGAAACAGCAGTGCTTACCTTTGAAGAGCTATCGGGAAGCCAGTTTGGTGCCCGTATTAAGATGAGGGACTTGCTCATGCCGGAAGCAGAAGTAGTCCGTGAGTCCTGTTACGAGCCTCCTCTTGCACTCCTGTAGCATCTTTGCATGGTGATCGCCAAAGGATGAGAACAGGGACAGTCAGATAGAAACACGCTGACCCGTGTGGTGCTTAAGTCACTTCTGAGGGGAGTGCCAAAAGGATGTGACTCTAGAAACCCTCTGAGGGCCAGGATATTTCGCTAGCTGCCGTGTGCCTGGCGAGCGCACCCCGGACTGCACGTTCGGTCCCGAGGGAGGGGCCGGGCCGTAGCCTTTGCAGCCACTTGACTTTCAAGTTCATTTCTTGTGATTTTGTCTTTTGGACTCTTTCCTTGTATCCTCTCGAGGGTTTGTTTGTATGGGTATTTTGTACCCATCACCAGACTGCATTCTCTTTATTTGGAATCATTCGTCAGTCTACTCTCTTGAGATTTCTAATTATACAGCCTTGTCATCTGCAAAAATGGTTTTTACCTCTGATTCCTTTTTCTTATCTAATTGTCTTTGCTGGCACAATAACAAACTGATTCTAATAGTCATCTGAAAAAAAAGGGAAATTTTAAAAACAGCCAGGACGGTTTGGGCGGAGGATATCGAGGAAGGACTTGCCCTGCTCCCTGCAGACGGCACAGGCGGGGAGCCCCGGTAGGTGATAGGGAGGGCAGAGGATGGACCGGCGATGGTATGTACGTCGTCGCACAGCAGATCAAAGTGGATCTCCTGGTCCCCCGGCACCTCTTCCTCCTGCTGTCTTTCCCATTTTGGTTCTTGGCCACTCCATCCCAGTTACTCTGGCCAGAAACTGGGGAGCCCTCCTTGACTCCCTTCTCTCTGCACCCCCTTATGTGGTCTGTCGGGGGAGCCTGCTGGACTTGGCCTTCAAAACCCGTATGAGCCCAGGCCCTTCATGCCAGTCCTCCCGATGCCAGCCTGTTGCGGGCCCTGTGGTGCTGCCTTGCCTTGTGGCCCACTCCTGAATTCCACCCTCCCTGTTCTCAACAACGCAGCCAGAGCGCTCCTTGTAAATAAAGCGCACCCCAGGTCCCACCGCCCCTCTGCTCACAACTGTCCGAGAGCTGCTCAGCTCACCCGGCGCCGAACCGCAGGTCCCTGCAGTGGTTTCCACGGCCTGACGCCGCGTCCCGCCAGCCCTGCCCCTCTTACCCTGTTCTGCTTCTCTTCCAGAGTGTTCCTCACCTTTGAACAGCCCCTGTAACTCAGACTTGTGGTTTTCTTTGTTTGTCTGTCTCCCTCTGCTGGAAGGAAAATGCCATAAAAATGGGGATTTGGGCCTCCTTTGTTCACTGATGGGTCCCAAGTGCCCAGAACAGTGGCTGCCTGCAGCGGAATACACAGAAAAATGGCCGAAAGACAGTAGCAGGTTGTGCACAGCACCTGCTGGCTGCCACGCGCTCTACCAAGCACCCCTGCTCTTTTTTAAAAAGATTTTTTAAATTTATTTGAGAGCACGAGACAGAGAGAGAGAGAGCACATAAGCAGGGAGGGCAGAGGGAGAGGGAGAGGGAGAAGCAGACTCCCTGCTGAGCAGGGAGCCCGATGCGATGCGGGGCTCCATCCCAGGACCCCAGGATCGTGACCTGAGCCAAAGGCAGATACTTAACTGACCAAGCCACCCAGGCGCCCCCAAGCATTCCTGTTCTAATGCCACATGCGCCTTTCTGAAAAACTTCCCATTCTGCAGTCACAGTAAAGGAACAGGGCTTACAGGAAGAATAGGATTAGGAGCAAGGAGGAGACCTCTTCCAGCCTGTGAACGTTTGTAACTACAGCTCTAATGGACGCCCCAGTGTGGGCCCCTGGCTGGCTCAGTTGGTAGAACGTGCAACTCTTGGTCCCAGGGTTGTGAGTTTGAGCCCCACTTTGGATGTAGAGGTGACTTTAAAATAAAATCTTAAAAAAAGAAAGAAAAGAAAAAGAAACCCCAATGCCACTGGAAACACGTGGCATTTTTACATGGCCTCTGCGGACCACTCCTTTGTGGACCGCCCCTGGGGTGGGCTAGTGTCCCCCCCGCAAAGATATGTCCACTCTGAACCCGGAAATGTGACCTTATTTGGGGAAAGGGTCTTTAGAGATGTTACTAAGTTAAAGATGTGAAGATGCCATCCTCCTGGATTTAGACTGGGCCCTACATTGTGTGACAGGTGTCCTTATAAGAGAAAATGGAAGGAGATTTGAGCCACAAAGCTTGCGGGGAGAAGGCCCTGTGAAGACAACAGGCGGCAAGGATGTGGCTACAAGCCAAGGATGCCTGGCACCACCCCAAGCAGGAAGAGGCGAGGAAGGAATGTCCCCTGCAGCCCCCGGTGGGGCGGGGGGGGGGGGCACAGCGCCGCTGACACCCTGGTTTCAGGCCCCTGCCCTGCCGAGCTGGGAGAAAATCTGTTTGTGTGACGTTAAGCACGGCCCCGCCCCCTCGGGTTGTGTTCATTTGCTATGGCAACCCCGGGAAGCTCAGACACAGTCTTAACCCCCAGGGCTCCCGCGCCCACCTCGAGGCTATGACGCGGCCCGCTCTCCTCCCCACTGCGGGACTGGGCCAGGGCGCGGCCTGATCCATTAGCGCCGGCTCCACGGCTCCCTTGGGGCTCAGAGCCTAACGGATGGAAAGCAGGATGGTCCCAGAAGCCACTGGCGCCGAAGGAACGCACTTCCGTAGCCTTTTGTTCTTTCTCTTAATGTCCTCATAGACTCCTCAAGCTTTCTAGAACCTTGCCTTTGATCACCTCACAACACGCTGGTGAGAGAGCCTTCGGGGGCTGTCATATCGTGTATGTTGGCCTGGGTGGGTGATTACACTCATGCACGTGTGTGTAAAGGCTTGCTGAGCTGAACATCTTGAGATTTGTTCACACTCGTGGCTGTGATGTACACATCAGTAGAAAAGTTTAAAGAGTTGCGTGCTGGGGAGACTCACCTTCTGTTCCAGCTTCTGACCTGCGGAGTGCCAGGACACCCCCACTGATCCGCAAAGGAAGTGGGCGGCACGGCAAAACCGACCGTGGGGCTGATGTCGCTCCGCCAGCGACCCCCGGACGTCTGTGCTATTCTTACTCCCGTCTCACTGGTAGGGAGACGGAGGCAGCCGGGTTAATTCCTATTGCTGCTAAGAGGCAGACCCGAGCTTCAGCCCGACCTAACGGGCCTCGGAGCTGCGGCGCGTGGCCCTGAGGTAATATGGGCGATGGCGCGTGAGAAGGGGTCCTAGAGCAAAACAGTGCAAACTAGAGCTGCCGCGACATGCTGCGTGATGGTCACCAGATGGGCCCCAAACAGGGAACAATTACTCTTGTCTCCCAAGTGCTGATGAGGATGTGCAGCAACAGGCATCGATGGTGGGAGTAGAAGGTCAGAGAACAGTTCGGCAGCATGTGATAAAGCTGAAGAGACCATACTGTCCTCACCGGCAGCCCCCACCCGCACCCCCAGGAAACGGCCTTCAAGAACCGGCGTATGTGCACGCAGACACATGTCCCAGGACGGTGCAGCAGCGCGCATCATAGCGGGGCGCACGCGACGTCCCCGGCTCTGTGTCACTGTGGGAGTACGGAGATCAGCTGTGCTTTATTCACTCAGTGGGACTCAGCTGGGATCGAACTCGGAAATGTCAGTAGACACCGACGGAATACCACCATTAACGTAAACTTTCACAAAATAGGCGATAATGCTGGATTTTGTTTCCCAGTACTTGTGTGTAGGAAAAGTAGCCTGGATCTGCACAGGGAAGAAGGCCACAAGCCAACTGGAGAAGAGTTGTGGCCTCTGGGAACAAAAACAGGGCAGTGGGCCTGGGGCCGGGGGACGTAAGAGACCAGAGCCGTGTCTGGGCTGATAAACCTTAAAAAGATGGCGAGGCAAACACGAGGCAGTGTGTACATGACCTTATGTCTTGGTGGCGAAGAGCTGGGTGTTTCACCCTTTGTAGTTTTCTGTATTTTTGACCGACACTGAAGGCCAGTCCAGGGGTTTCTTGGGCGAGCCCTAACGCCCGTTTGTGCTTCTTTTCAGCAGCCCAATCCGGTGGAGCAGCGGTACGTGGAGCTCTTGGCCTTGCGTGATGAATACATACAGCGGCTCGAGGAGCTGCAGCTCGCCAGCTCGGCCAAGCTCTCCGATCCCTCGACTTCGCCTTCCGGTCCTTCACAGATGATGCCCCATGTGCACACTCACTTCTAAGAGGGAGCCCCGGTGCCACGCCGGAGCTTCGAGTAAAGGAGAGACTTGACTTCCACTTGGGGGCCTCTGTACAAAATAGATTAAAACATTTGCCTCCGTGTAGAACTTGAACTAACATAATCGTAAACTCTTGAATATGTGCCTTCTAGAATACATATTACAAGAAAACTAGTGTCTACAGGGCAATCAGAAGAAAGGAGCCAAGATGGAGTTTTGGAAAATCCTGACACCTTTCAAGGACAGTTTTTGAGAGAGAAAATGGAAATTGAATTGACCTCTTTTGAAATACTGTGTATATAATATGTATTTTGTGGGCCTAATTGGAACGACATTATTTTAAACGGAAGTGAAAAAAATAGGTTTGTGAACCGGATTTTCCTTAGGCTGCTTCTCATAGTTGCTTTGGCATAAAACGAGCCCAAATGTGAGAGATGTTATTGCCAAAACCAAATCGAGCTCATCCTCTGAGGCGTCATCCAAAAGCAAGGTGTTGAAATAATTGCCAAACTTTATACCATCGCGAGAAATAGCTGCATAGATGCATTTTTCGTTCTTTTGAAATTCTGGAATCTGAAGCATTTTCCCCTAATTTTCAAGAGGAGCATATTTTTATATTACACTGATGGGGCCCAGTCAAATATGATTTGATTTTTTTTTTTAACTTTTCACCAGTTCTGTTTTCTGAGTTCTTCCATGAGCTTGCCTGAAATTCTGATCCATTTTCAGGTTGTGGAAAAGCCCTTAGATAGCACTGTTGGAAGATGTCAGGGGCATTGTGCTGCTTAGGTGAGTGTTTTCGCAGACATCGCTCTAGTCTGACCAGCTTATCTGCCAAAGTGTAGGGTTGACCATCGTGGATGTATGAGCTGTCGCTAGAGCATCATTCTTTGAAATCAAAGCCGCAGATGTACATTTGTTGAGCATACTCCTGAAAGTATTGTGTATCAATCTACATGGTGTTGGATGCCCCTCCCCCCATGCGTGCATTAAACTGATTCTACAAATTTTTACTTGAAATGTACCCAGCAGTTTGTGTTTTCAGGTTTTTGGAGAGTTTTGTTTTGTTTTCGTTTTTTTGTTTTTTTGTTTTTGTTTTTTGTAGTAGTAGTACTAGTGGTAAATGAAGTTTCACATGCAGTTCTATTTGATACCTGAACTAATTCATTTAGTTAAGTATATTTGTAAAAGTTAAGGCTAGAGTTAAAACAATTAATGTTTTACAGTGATTTGTAAAGGACTATTTATAGCTAATATGGTTTTGTTTTCAATGAATTAAGAGAGATTAAATATATCTTTGTAAATTATTTTATGTCACAGCTTAATTGGTCTACCAAACGACATCTCAAATACAGTAGTATCATGTATAAATTTTGTATGTATAAGAAAGTTTATTAGACATTCTCTTGCTTTTTGTAAACGCTGTAAATATTTCATAAATTAACAAAGTGTCACTCCATAAAAAGAAAAAAGCAAATACTAATAGCTTAAAGGATTTTGTGAAATGTCATGAAATTCATCATGACAATAATGACTAAAGACCTGCTGTAATAAATGTATTAACTAAAATAGCACTCTGTTTTCCGGGGTGTAACTGTGTGCTCGGCAGGGCGGGGAGGGCGTGGTATGGGTATCTTGTCTCTTCCTGGCTCTGCGCTCTTGGTCTTACTAGCACCTTGCAGGGCTCTCTGAAAATTGCAACAGTATGGGACGTTTGAGTGTATTAACAGTGCCGATTTTAAGCCACAGCTGTTTTAATGTCCAGAGAGCTTCGGCAAAAGAGCCAGGGTACGTAGACGCGAGACTTCAGACTCTGGATGCGGAACACAGCGGCCACCGTTAAGGGACGGTGAGACCTTGACGGAAGTAAGCCATAGTCGGTGTCTCTTGTGGTAAGAATTCAAAATTGTTTTCAAATAGTACAGCCAGTTGGAAATTATGTGCATTCTAAGAATGCTAAATAGTTCTAGCAGTAAACTAAAATTAACCCCCCCCTTTTTTTAAGTCTGAATAGGACTTTTAAAAGATTAAGTGTATCTTTGCAAACCCAGGGTATTTGAAATACTCTGCAGAGGTTCTTCTCAGACATTGCTGTGTCGAGTCCTCACCATCATCCCTGTTTTCCAGCTCAGGAGAGTATCGTTGCTCCGAAGTCCCACAGCATCGAAACGAATATGTGCAGGCATCACACCGAAGTCCACGAAGTTCCATTGGGAACGAAACACAGTAACCTCTCTTCCTGAGACAGCCCTTCAAATAAGTTGCAGTCATAGATATTTTCGATAATATAATGGTTTTCCTGGACTATGGTCTTAGCCCTTCCTGATCTACTTTTGATAATGCACTGAAGCTTATCTGTCTGCTTTTTCAGTAGGAATAATTCTCAAAACTCTCTAAATAAGCTGACGAGTAGTTCATCACCTGCAGCCCTGTGCACAGAACGCAGATTTCCAGGTCACTCACTGGGACAGCTCTTGTGGCATTTGGGGCATTAGACAAAAGAAGGACCCTATAAAGGGAATGTTCTTAAGTAGGAGAATTTGTCACACAGTATCTACACCTGTGACTGGAGGATGTGGCCATCCAAGCAGAAGCAAGGGGGCCCCCCAGAGCAAATAAGAAACGTATGCAAGGTGCATCCCACAAACAAGGAGGATTAGCACATCTGCAGGAAAATATGGTTGAAATAGGTTGTGGTCGAATTGTTGGAGGTTCACAGAATTACTCACTAAAAGCACGATGCTGGAGTACCCACACTTGAAGTGAGTCTAATCCGCCCACATCCATTGGTGGGCTTGTAACTTAAGGAATCATTAGCAAAGTCTTCTGTATCAAATGTATTTGGAAGATGAAAGATCAAAACGAAGCATGCTCATTCCCTCACGAGGCTTAGATTCAGACACGGATCAGTCCTTGTTTGTGAAGGCGATAATGTATGTAACCATGCAGGGTAGCTACACATTTACACGTGACCGTTAGGTCCTAACGGTTCACTTTCCAGTAGCTCGGGACAACAAGACTTACTCACTTACAGCTGGTAATACGCGCTTCTGAAATTGACTATTTCCCAGTGCATCCCACATACATTACAAAAGAAAGTCGTTCGCCTCGTTTCAGGGGCCTGGCCACACAAACTCGTCTTAGTCGGGATGCGTGCGGACCTGGGCTCGTGTCCGAGCTCTGGAATTGCTTCTTGGTTGGAAGGTGTGAAGTTTTCCCAGCTCCCAGAAGTGATGCATCTGGAGGCCTAGAAGAGGCCTCAGTGTCCGTCTGTTCGGCTAGGGTATGGGCTTCACATTCTCGAAGGTTCCTTCCAGTTCAAACGGCCCTTCCTAGAAAATGCATTTTAATCACTCGTGCACATACAAGATTTATGGCACAAAACAGCACCTGCCTCACGTACTAGTTTCCTGTTTCTGCTATAAAAAATCACCACAAACGTAGAGGTGATGATCTTGCAAGGTATTTATCTTCTTACAGTTCGAGAGATCAGAAGTCTGAACTTGGTCTCACTGGCCTAAAGTCAAGGTGTCGGCAGGGCTGCGTTCCTTCTGGCAGCCCTAGGGGGGAGTCCTTTTCCTTTTCCAGCTCCTCGCGGCTGCCTGCTTCCCTGGATCGGTGGCCTGTCCCCCCGTCTCTAAAGTCAGCAGCATCTTCAAATGTCTGGACTCTGACATGTCTCCCTGCCTCATTGACACTTACAGGCCCCCAGCAATTATACCAGGCCCACCTGGATGACCGAGGCTAGTCTCCCCATCTCAGGGCCAGCTAACTGGTGACCTTAATTCCCCCCAGTTCTGGCTAGCCTTTCTATCCTGGCATCTATCCAAAGCCAGACCATGTGCTTTCAACTCCCTTGGTCTCTAAACGGAGGAAAGGGAGCTATTTACTGGGGCCGTATGTGCCGCACACTATACTATCTAGCATCCTCACAAGCTGATTAAATTGATAGGTTTTTTTGTTTGTTTGTCATTTTTATTTGGAAACAGAGATGAGTAAAACAGCGGCCTTCTTCAAGGAGCGCCTGGCCTAGAGGGAAGGCAGCTTGGTTAACAGCTAATTCCCACACGGGGTGCCGCCTGCTCAGACAAAGGCAGAGGGGAGAGCTTTGGGGCCAGGATGGGAGGTCAGAGAGGAGCTTCTTGGGGATGCCGTCAGAACTCAGTCTCGAAAGTTAGGTAGGAGCTCGGTCGCATCTGTCTTTGGGGAAATGCACATTCAAAGCACAGTGAGATACTATCCCGCAGCCATGTATTGGCAAAACTTTTAAAAGTCTGGCAATCCCAAGCATTTTTCCGCTCTCAGGTACATAGATGCCCTTGGGAAACGAGAACTTCAGGCGCCAAAAGATATGTACAAGAACATTCATAGCAGCATTGTCTCTAATGACACCCCAAAACTTAAAACATCTCAAATACCCACGTACAGGAGAATGGGTGAGTTGTGGCCTCTGGACTCATACGCACCCAGGACGAATGATCAAACTACAGCTACATACAACGCAGATGACTTTCATAAGCTTGTTGGTTGAAAGAAGCCAGATACAGAAGAATATACACGATATCACTCCATTCGTACAAGTTCAAAACCAAACAAAACTCTTGGTGTGTGTACATGGTAAAACAACAAAGAGAAGCAAAGAAATCGTCACCATAGAAGCATCTGGTACTTTAAACGTGACGCAGTATGTACAGAACCCAAAGGAAGTTGGTGGTCTGGGATCGTAAGGTGCACAGGACTGGGAGAAGATACCCGAGACATAGGCAGGGGCTGGCAAGGAACTCCCTCTAGGCCACGGTAAAGAGCGACATTTTCTTCTGTATGTCGTAGGAGCTGCTGAAGGAGTCCCCCGGGGTGGGGGAGAGACGTGATAAAATGGGAGCCCCTGTGGCAGCCAGCGGAGGGGAGGTTGTAGGGTGGCAAGACCGGGGACAGGCAAACGGGTGCAGTGCTGAGGCCTGTTTGGGACATGCTGAGTATACTGTGCACAGAAACATGAATCAGGGAAGGAAGGAAAGCTAGACAGGGCACACTGTTCTTTCTAGAGAGTTGAGTATAAGGAAAGAAGAGAGATTGGATCACAGCTATTGGGAAAGTGGACCAGGAGAATGTGCTTTTTTTTTTTTTTAAGATGTTATTTGAGAGCGAGCGCATGAGAGAGCACAAGCAGAGAAAGAGAGGGAGAAGCAGGCTCCCCGCCGAGCAGGCAGCCTGACGTGGGGCTCGATCCCAGGACCCTGGGATCATGATCTGAGCCGAAGGCAGACGCTTCATTGGCTTGAGCCCCCCAGGCACCCCAAGAATGTGCTTTTTGAAGGAAGAGACTTAAGTGTATCATCTATGGGGAGGAAGGAGTTGGTGGAGAGCGAGAGATTCACAACAGAACAAGGGCCCCGAGTGGGCATGAGCCCCACAATAGAGGCAGAGAGGGATTTGCCTTGAACAGCAGGGTCAGGGCCCCCAGAGAAGTTCACTTCTTACTCTCCGGAACTTGGGAATATGTGAGGCGCCACCAAAAAGGGAAATTAAGGCTGCAGCTAGAATTCAGGGGGCTAATTAGATGGCCTTGAGTTGGGGAGATCATCCCAGATTATCGAGGTGGGTCCACAAGCATCTTAAAATTAGAAGAGGGCTCACCTCGCCATTGCTGGCTTTGAAGATGGAGGAAGGGGCCGCGAGCCAAGGAACGTGGAGACCTCCAGAAGCTGGAAAAGGTGAGGAAATGGATTCTCCCCCAGAGACTCCGGGGAGGGACACAGCCGTACTGACACGCTGATTTCTGTCCAGTGAGACCTGGGTCAAGACTTCTGACCTACAGAACTGCACGAGAATAAATGTACGTCCTTTAGCTCGATCAGTGCATGGCAATTTCTTACGGCACCAGCAGGAAAAAGAATACAAGGAGGATACAGGATCTGGGAGCGGGGAGGACCATGCCTGATGAATTCCATTTTCTTAAGCAACATCCGCAACATCAGAGGACCGTCCGCAAATTCAAAATGGCCCAGAGCAGAGGAGGAGGAAGAAGATGAACACGTTCCTGAGAAGCAGGCTCTGTGGCGCACAGTCCAGATTGACTTCACCCAGAACGGTCACCGTTCTCGGGCGCCGGTCTTATGGCGCCCCCAGGTGCTTGACGGGAGCAACTGCAACACTCTGGGAGAACACGTCTTCTTCCTGGGCTTCCAGGAATCCTCACAAATCATTTTCCAAGGAACGGGAAGAGTTCGCAGTAAAAAAAATAGCAAAGATAGAAAGCCCTGAGTGAAAACAACAGAAAGGACAGCAGGAGAGGACTTGTGCAGGCTCATGAGAGCCAATGGTGAACCTCTCTCTTCAGCTCTTCAGTATTCAGTGACGTCGAGATGGTGGCTTGCAACCGGCCAGGGTGGAAGGATTTATAGCCCAGAAATCAGCAAGTGCTACAAATCAGGGTTTTGGGTTTTTTTTTAATTTGAGAGAGCTGATAATTAAAACTTTACGCGCACATCCCTGGGTGCAGGTTATAAGATTGCTATGCATATTGTTGTTAAAATAATAAAATCGAAGTGACCTACAGTTTGGCAATGAGTGTTTAGCTACAACGCCAAAGGCACCGCCCATGAAAGAAAACAACTGACATGCTGGACCACATTCGAATTAAAAACATGTGTTCTGTGAAACACATTGTTAAGAGAACGAGAAGACAAGGGACAGAGTGGGAGAAAATATTTGCAAAACACATATCCGATGATACGTGATATCAGGTGTATAGGAAAACTCGGGGGGGGTACAGAGAGCTCCTGGGCACCCCTCCAGGCGCACCCCCGATGAGCTCCTACTGACACGTTATCAGTAAAACTGTTTATATTACAATTTACCCTTTGCATTGGACGTTCAATGGGCTTTGACTAATGTATAAACACATGTGCCCATCACTGTAACATAATCCGGAGTATTTTCACTGCCCTTCGCTCCACCTTTTCGTTCCTCCCTCCCTCCACTCAGTTTCCCTATACACCCGAAGCTGCTCAAAAGAAAAAAAAAAAGAAAGAAAAGTCTACTAATTTTTTTAAAAGGCATCCCAGGTCGTTTTGTGCAGCTAGTTCAGCAGACGTTTCACAACTACCATTTGGGGCAATACCTGCATTTTGGTCAGATCGCATCCTTAAACAGAAACCACCGACTAGGGAGCCGGGGTCCTGTGGAGCACCTTGTGGTGGTGGTGACTGGGACTCTGCACAACCGCAGTCTTCAAACACTGGCCTCTGCGCCCGGAGGAGCTGAGCCAGGTACAAGATCTGGTAGGCGGAATGCAGCCCCGTGGGGCGTGCATGGGAAAGAGGAAGACCACAGTAAGGGCTCTTGCCCCCCGCCCCCCTCTTCTGCCTTATGACCGACCCTGGTGCTCTTCCTTGTGGCCTCGAGTGGCGTGGCATGTCCCCTCCTTGTGGGATCTGTGAATATAATAGTCTTTTCAGTAGCCGTCATCTCTGTATTTACTAGCTAAACTCTGGTTACTCCAATCCCATGATCACTTCTTCCTGTTGAACTTTCCCTGTTCAAGTGACCCCGTGGTTTCAGTCTCCTGATCGGCCCCTGACTCGTACAGCCTACTGGGTCCCATAATCATTCGTAATCATGTTTTCTTCAGGGAATGTTCGACAGGGGGAAGTTGTGGTTTTTGTTGCTGCTTTGCAGTAGAGACCAAGCATCTGTTTCCAGAATGTCATCCGAAGGAAAAAGGGGCTGAGTGAAAGTGGAGAATTTCGGTGGGCGGCCATTGCCCGAATTAGGAACATTCCCAAACTGATTGCACATCAGTTCAAGAATGATTTGTATCTCCGCCACACATGATTGACTGAAAGTTGAATTACGGAAACTTATAAAAATACACATAAGATAAAAACAAGCAAGTTCATTAGGGAAACGAGAACACAAAAAGCAGGAGCAGTAGTCGAAGTAAGCAGATAGAAGTCAAGCTTCAAGATCTTAGACACTTACCAGAAGCATGTCACATATGTGTTTCTAAAGTTTCCAGCCAAGCACAGATGACACGATTGGTTTTAGAATTCATAGCGTCCCTCAGCTAAAAATTAACTCAGTTGTTCCAAGAAGAACAACTCTTCCTGGCATGGAAACCAGGGTGGCTTTCTCTCATCGTTCAGGGTCTCGTGACTCTTGAACCCAATCCACTGGATTTCCTCAAGTTCCATTTTGTCCCCCTGGAAAACCAGTAATCTCCATGGGACCACAAAGCTGAGTACAATACCAGATGCGTAGCAAGCACTCAATGTTGGAGGGAATGAAGGTACATACATTTCTACCGATTTCTATGAAAAACACAAATGCTTCCACGACAAAATGCTTGGAAAGTAATAACGTGATGGCAATGGCAAGAATTCGAAGAGGCGGTGTTCTCCCCACTAACACACGGATGTCTGTCTTAGGTCGGGCAGGGACCTGAGGGCACGTGATGCCGCGCAGAAGTGCTCTCAGGAGAAGGCGCTGGCAATCCTCCCGAGAAGGCGGTGCTCAGGAGCCCTTAGCAGCCAACATCCCTGCAGCCAGCGCGTGGGGGGCCCAGCCGAGCAAGTGAGTCCACTCGGGGCTCAGCATGGCCCTCGTCAACATTAAAACTACTTCCTCTAAAAAAACAAAACAAAAAAACCCAAACAGCTGTTTCAGCTACGCTGACCAGTGACGGACAGGTGTTTAGAGTTGTCATTAAATAAGCACAGCTTATGTCATGCTCACCCTGTGCCATCCACTGGCCTAAGTGCCTAACCGGTCTTAAAAGCCCTTGAATTGCCACAGCAAACCCACAATGAGCAGAGGAGGAAACAGCACAGAGAAGTCACTTGGCCCGAGTTCGCCCCGGGCTGGCGGGTGGAGCCGGTTTTGAACCGAACCGCCTTGGCCAGGAGTCCACGCTCCGCTGCTCTTTACTCTCCTGCCTTGCCGGAGACTCGGAGTCCCATCAAAGCAAAACCCTGCAGAATATCTTTCTCATCCCTCAAGAAGCACATGTCCCCGCCTCACCATTCACAGCCTGTACATTTCAGCCCCTAATGACGGCAAGCCAACGATCCACATTACTTCCGAGCTGGGGAGAGAAATAGGGGATCCCTATGTAATACCGGATATTTTCACTTGCAAATGAAGATGGATAAGTTTAGTATTCACAAATCCATAACGCTCAGATTGCCAAACCCTCCACTGAAGGTCTTGCAAAGGTGGATCCAGCCCCCGCTGCTGCCCAGTCTGCCCTGTGGCCAGAAAGTGCGGCCGCTACAGGGGGCAAAGAAATCAGCGCTTTTCTTCCCACTTGGCTGAGCCTCGTGGGGTCGTGTTCAGAATGAGAAGAACTCCTCCAAACTCTGCACAACAGGTCAAGGCCGAACATTTGCTCTAGAAGCCAGAGGCTGATGCGTGAAGTCTAATGGTGTCTCCCTTTCTTCCCCTGCATGATGCTTCACTCCGTGTATCGGCGTCCGGGCAGCTGCTTAAATATTATTTCTGAAAGTGTCTGTGAGGGTGTTTCTGGAAGAGATTAGCAGTTGAGTGGCCAGGATCAGTAAAGAAGATGGCTCTCCCCACTGCGGGCGGGCATCCACCGACCCACTGAGGGTCCGAACAGAACAAAAAGGCTACGACTGAACTGCCCCTGCCTGACGGGTGAGCTGAGATAGCTCTTCGGCCTCAGTGCTCCTGGTCCCCCAGCCTGCAGATGGCAGATCTGGGACTGCTCAGCCTCCAGAATCGCGTGACCCAGTTCCCTGTAATAAATCTCATTATACAGACAGAGAGCGAGTCTGTCTCCCTGCAGCCATTTCTCAACCCAGTTGCCCCTTGAAAGTGCTCTCGCCTATCCCACACCACGTCCACACTGCCTCATCTGACCAGTCAGGGTGTCCGCACCACTTGACACTGTGGGTCATTCCTTCCCACTTAAAACTCTGTTCTCTGCGCCCCCAGGGCGCCTCTCCCCTGGCTCTTTCCCCAGTCTCTGAAGATGACCTTCTCTCTTCCTTTGGATTCCGTGATAATCCCATCTGCTGGACCTTATCCTGACCGATCCAGTGCGACTGCCTTAACGGGGGATTTATGGAAGTGACGCAGAAAGCATGTCTCCGAAACGGGCTCTCGAGGTCGAGGCCAGCGGGGTCTCCGGAGAGCGGCTGATATGGGAAGGAGAGCTGAACACTGCAGTCGTAGAGCACCCGATGTAAGACTGAGGACGTTTCATGTCAATATCAAAGAATGAGTGGTGGTAGAGGTCGCAGGCACAGAGCCAAAGCTTCCCAGGCCACCCTTCACCCCTGTCTATAATTTTAAACCGATGGCTGAGAACTTCTGGATAAATCTACAGGCACAACTAAGTAACCTGTGGCGTTTTCTAATGCAGCTGATGGAGGCACAGGAATTAATACCTCCACTCACTCAGCTGTACTTACTTGAAGTGTCATTGAGAACATCAACCTCACAAATGGACCTTCGGACACCATGTTGGTTTATTTTATGCATCAAAGTTGGGTAGGCCATAGTGCAGAAGTGTTTAGTCAAACACTAATCTAGATATTTCTGTGAATGTATTTTGTATATGTGATTAACATTTAAATCAGCAGACTGAATAAGAGCAGACTGTCCTCCACAAGCTGGGTGGGCCTCATCCAATCAGTTGAAGGTCTTAAGAGCAAAGATTGAGGTCCCCTCAAAAAGGAAGCAACTATGCTCCAGACTTTGACCTCAGACTCAGCTCAGGACCTGCTACATGCTGGAATTTCCAGTCTGCTGGCTGACTTGCAAACCCCAGACTTGTTCACAATCGTGTGAGTCAATTCCTTAAACGAAATCCCCCTTTGTCTTTCTTTCTGTCTGTACACACAGACCCCCTCTATGGGTTCTGTTTCTCTGGAGAACCCTGACCTAGTATCCTTGGTAGGCATTCCGGTCCCCCCATTATGTCCATGCCTTAATGCCTTAATCCCTGAACCTGTGAATATGTTAGGTTACATGACAAAGGGGGGAATTTGCAGATATAATTAAGGTTACAGGCTTTAAGCTGGGGAGAGTATCCTGTATCATTCAGGTGGGTCTTAGGTAATCACACGAGTCCTTAAGAGCAGAGAACTTTCTCTGGCTAGCAGCAAAAGAGATGCTTCAGGAGAGGAAGTCGGAGAGATCAAAGAGTAAGAGGGACTTGACCCACCATTGCTGGAGTGGGGGGGGGGGCACATGGAAAGCACAAGAAGGAATGAAGGCAGCCTGTGGGAGCTGAATGAGCTGGATTCTTGAACCAGAGCCTCCAGAAAAGAGCCCAGCCCTGCTAACCCAACACCTTGATTTCAATCTTGTGATACCCTAAGCAGGGGACCCAATTGGGCCCACCAGGACTTCTAACCAACAGAAACTTCGAGAAAGTAGACATGTGTGGTTTAAGGGGCTCGGTTCGTGGTAATTTCTTACGGCAGCAACAGAAAATGAATCCAGTGCTTAATACCGTGTTGAGATAAGTCTTGAAACATACATGTAGACAAGCGAACATTTTTAACTGTGGCTAGATGGTGCTTCCAGAATGAATGGATCCGAGGCAGCAGTGTTTTGCAAGGACACACAGAACCTAAGTCCATCTGCTGCCACATTTAACAGGAATTGCTTTGGGCTAAAGAGCACAATTATAGACACAAAAATGAACACCACGAACTGAACACACTCCCAGGGCTGGAGGCACAGACAACGCCAGGCTTTGCTTTATGAGGCAGACGGCCTCTACTGTTGCCTGCGAAGACCGGATCAAAATCTTACTCTTTTGAATTGCTATTAGGAGCCCTGCGCACAACCGGATCACTTCTCTGCAAGGGCACTCATGTGTTGTTCCACAGAAGATGAGACTTGCTCATTCCAAGCAAAAGGATGTTTTTGAGAAACTCATTTGATAAGGAATCCTCAGGCCCACTTTCATTTGCTCGATTCCTTTTCCAGAAACGAAAGTGGTAGCCTCATCCTTAGTTACCGAATCGTGGAGCTGAGGGTAAATTTCAAAGAATTTCTCTCCTTTCAAACTTGAAGAAAATGTACCAACTCTTCTGTTGCCTCTCTCTCCTGAGCTCAAAAACCCTGTGACCAACAGTCTATGGGACACCTCCACCTGGATAACCCAGAGGCGCCTGTCAAGGCCACGGGCATCAGTGTGGAGGTCGTACAGGGCACAAGGGATTCCCACCTAAGGGGGACCATGCACGGCGAAAGCGTCATAGCTTTCTAGGTCTGTTACGGCCCTTTCTGGGCACACAGCAATCAAAGGTTGAGCCTTCACAACACTGGCACATTATGACAATTTTATGCTCAACAGCGGTCCAGTGTTACAGGAACATAACTCTTTCCCCAGGACACACAAAAGTACCGTGTGGGCCAGGACTCAGGGCAGGGCCAACCGAACATGTCCAAGATGAACTCGTCCTACTCCCTCACTTCTCCCAGCCGCTCGTCACCCCACATTCCTCAGCTCAGTGACCGCTCTCATGCTCTATCCGGTTATCCAAGTCCGACACCTTGGTTTCAGCTTTGACCTGTCTCTTAGCCTCTCGCTCCTTCTCTTCTGCATGCCCAGCATCCCATCAGGCCCTCGTGCATCAGCTTCTGAAATGGCCTTCCCGCAGCCGCTCGGGCCCCTCCAGGCCCTCCGCCGGCGTGCAATCCCTGCTATGCCTCCCCGGTGTAGATATGATCGGTTGCCTTCGGTGAGACCTGGCTGTGGCTCCTTGTCACCTCCAATGGTGTCTCCAAGTGTAATCTTCGGATTACAAACGCTCAGATTCTCTGCAGTGGTGCTCATGAGTCTGTGTGTGAGCGAAGGCTCAAGTCACTGTTAGGCATGCCATTCTGAAAACGACTACGTTATGCAGCATGCCGCGTGTACATTTCACAAATACGCTGCATGCGTGCATAGACACGTGCCCCCTTCCCCCACAGGGTGCGTCGATTTTCCCCAGGGGAGCACCGGTGTGGGCCTGACAACTCGCTCCTCCCGTTGCCTCCCACCACACAGGTGGCCATCTGTCCTCTGACCGTGATCCCTGGGAAGGCAGGGTCCTCAAGCCAACAACTCTGAGGAGGCCCCGATGTGGGTGCTGGGTGACAAGTCTCCGTGACTATGTCGGGTTTCTGTCCCATGCAGGGGCTCTGGCTGATGAATTCACAGCCACATTGAGAAAGTTGGTCTCAGGAGGTATCCCAAGACCGTGAAGCTGAGTGACGCCTCCCTCTCCCAGAGTTCAGAGGAGCGAAGGTCAAGATGTCTCCTTCCCCCTCCCCGGAGATTTCCTCGCCTTCCCGGATAGTGAGGAATTCCTTTCTTGAAAGAGACACTGGGCAGGTCACTAGCAGCCCTGTGAGTAATGATAAAGTGTCTTTATTTTTGGCCCAGAGACCTCATGTCTTCTGTCGGAGGTGACATTTTTAACTTGCTAGTGGGGGGAACCTTGGGTCTGCTGCAGCTACGGACCTCCCAGCGTGTAGTACCTTCCTCAGAGGGCAGCAATGGTTTGGGCATGGATTCCCGGCTGCAGAAGGAAGCTGATGGGGGGGGGGGTGGCAGACAGCAAGGGCAATGTTTGGTGACCCTACTGCTGCATGGAATAACATCTCAGGGGTGCCTGAGTGGCTCGGTGGATTAAGGCCTCTGCCTTTGGCTCCGGTCATGATCTCAGGGTCCTGGGAAGGAGCCCCGCATCGGGCTCTCTGCTCGGCGGGGAGCCTGCTTCTTCTTCTCTCTCTGCCTGCCTCTGCCTACTTGTGATCTCTCTCTCTGTCAAATAAGTAAATAAAATCTTTAAAAAACAAAACAAAACCAAAAAACCACCTCAAAACCTCGTGGATTAAAACACCACTTTATTTCTCAAAAATCTGTGGTTCCACAGAATGGGTCTCCAGCTTCGCTGGGTGTTGGCTGGACGGCTGGCATGGCCAGAAGGCCCGAAATGGCCTCACTTGCATGGCTGGGAGCTCATGTCGGGTGCCGGCTGGGGAGTTCAGCGCGACTGTTGGCCGGGAGCCTTGGTTCTCCTCCACGTGGGCCTTTCCGTGTGGCTGGTTGGGTTTCCTCACAGCGTGGCCGCCGAGATCCAAGAAAGAGGATTCCCAGAATCCGAGGCAGAAGGTGCAGCTCCCTGAAGGCCAAGCCCTGGAAGTTACATAGCACCCCTTCTGCCATGTTCTTTTGGTCCAAAGAGGTTATGGGAGGGGATATAAATCACACCTTTTGATATAGGAGTGGCAAGGTCATGTTGCAAAAGAGCCCGTGGAATGGGGGATATTACCGCAGCTATCTTTGGAGGCGCAGTCTGCCACACGAGGAGCTGTACGGTAGTATTTCTCCAAGTGCGCCAAGTCCTGCCTGTGCCAGAATCCAGCACACAGTGTGAACTTCCTAGTCTAGGATAGCAGATGCTCCAGGTCTTGGCCTTGTTGGCCTCTAGTTGACCCCCTCACTCGCCTTGTCTGACTTTATGCTCCAGCCGCAGGAGATCCTTAGAGTTCACTTGCACATAATCTGTTTAACCAAGTCCACACCTTTGTCCATAACTGTCCCTTTTGCCTGCAATGACTTGAAGATCCAGCTTTGTGTGTGCTTTTCTCCGAAGCCCTCTAACCCATCTCCTCCCACAGCCCCGTGGGCTTGTCACCACCGTGGCACTCACCAGCAGGTAATGTCACTTGATTGTGAACTTCTTAGGCAGCAATCCCAGAAGTCCTATGTTTGCTTAATGGAATTGAAAGTCTAACAAGGTCACAGTGAATTCCTCGATGGCCTAATTGAAGAATACAGTACTGAACATGTCTAAAATTTCACCATTTTCTTTCTGACAAATCTCAGGGCAGCTAGGATGCTTGCATACAGTTCTGGAGGCTGGAAAGTTCAAGACTGAGGTTCAATTCCTGGTGAAAGCCCTCTTCCTGGCTCGCACCCAGCGGTCTCTCATTGTGTCCTCACACGGCCTTTCCCCCAGTACCTGCTCATGGAGAGAGTGAGACCAAAGGCCTCATTTCCAAATACCATCAAGTGAGGGCTAGGGCTTCAACATATGAATGGTGTGTGTGTGTGTGTGTGTGTGTGTGTGTGTATACAGAAACATTCAGTGTATAGCAGTGGATTAAATATTTAAAACCAGAGCCTGCAGGAGATGAGTCTCCAGTGTGTCTGGAGATCTTCCTGTTCTTCCTCCCAGCCCTCCTCACTCTGTCACCCTTTCATCCTAGGCTTACCTCCTCTTGGGTGTACAAGGGCTGTGGGGCCTCCGGGCATTACATCTTCATCCTCAAGGTTCAGTTTGAAGTTATTAAGCTGGTAAGGCAGGATAGGTCTGAGATGGGAATGGACATTTCCCCGTCTACAGGTCTGCTTTTTATCAGGTCATAGCTCTGCTGTCTGTACCCAGGGAAATCACAGCAAAGGGCTTAGTCATGATTGCCAACCCCACCCCTAAAAAAATCAAGGGTGAGTTGAGAGAGGATGAGCCTTTATCATCAGATATTGGCTGGATTTCCATAGCAACAGAAGTTAAATGTGACTCAATATAAACCAGGGGCGAAGTTCCGAGGGCGGCATCAGAACGCTCGGTGGCCCCACAGATGGCGGGGAGGTGGGCTTGTGGGAGGGAGGAAAGAATGGCGTGGGGAGGACTTCCTAAAATGTCTGCAGTTGTTCGTGCTTTGAGACCACAAGACCATGGACGCCCAGGGGCCTGGGCTGCCCTCACCTCGAAACTTCCCCGGGAAGGAAAATCGAGGGGAAACAAACCGGTTTTGACCCCTGAATGCCCCCCAACTCGTTGGCAGCCCGGTACCTCCGGGGCCACCCGGGCGCATGCTCGCGCGCAGCGGGCGACACGGGCGGTCGCGGGCTCCCGGCGCCGGCGGCCCGGGCCCAGGTGGGGCTCCGCGGAAGGGGGCGCGGTCGGCCCCGCGCGCCGCTCCCCGCCCCCGGCCCGCGCGCGGCCTTGTGGGTAGCGCGGGGCCGCCAGGTGACAGCTAATGGCGGCGGCCGCCTGAGCCGGCGGGCGGCGCGGCGCGGCGGCGGGGCCCTTCCGGGCGCCGCTCCCCTCTCGCGGCGGCTCATCCGCGGCGGCGGGCCCGGCGCTGCCATGGACAGGCCGGTGGCGGCGGTGGCGGCGGCGGCGGCGGCAGCGGCGGCGGCTGGCAGCGAAGGCGGCGGGGGCCCGGGCCCGGGCCCGGCGGGCGGCAGGAGGCCCCCTCGGGGCGCTGGGGGCCCCGCCGCCGGCTCCCGGCAGCCCAGCGTGGAGACCCTGGACAGGTAAGCGGGACCCGGGCCGCCGCGGTCCCCGCCCCGGCCGAGTCCGGGCGTGCCCCCACTCCGTGCCCTGCCGGGTCCCCCCCTCCCTCGCGCTCCCCGAGACCCCGGGCCCTGCCCCCACCTCCCGGGGCCGCGCACCTGGCTCACTTCCGCCCCGCGGGCTGGGGCTCCCGGCGCCCTTGAGGGGCTTCGCAGCTGTCAGACCTTCTCTGCGTCTTCCCGCCGCACCTTAGAAGACGCCTCACTGGCCTTGCCGCGGCCGCGGGCGCCTTTGGGAGGAGATTTCACCCAGGCTCTCTTTTACCGAGGCCTTCCCTCCCGGGTGTGGAAGACCAAAATCCCACCGCCGCCGCAAGGTGGGGGGAAGGAGGGGTCTTTGACGTTGGGGTTGGGAGTGGGGACTGGAGGACGCAACCCCGCGGGGGGTGGGGGGGTTGGAGCTGGTGCAGATGGAGGGAAAGTTACCCTGATTTGAAAAGCTGGGATGGAAAACTTCCAAACTGTTCCTGATGCAAGAACACACAATCGTTTATTTCAGTCTTTCACACTTTGAAGGAACCCGGTTCATTGTTTTCGTGGACACATAACTGCTTCTTAGGCAATTGCAGAGCCAGTATAAATCAGAAGTAGAAACCGACTGTGCCCAGCTGGAAGGACCATCCTAAGGCTCCGAGGACAAGCGATGGATTGACTGTCCCATAGCCCGGAATATCCAGTTTTCCCACATCTTGGCTGTTTCGCTGACACGAGAGTGCAGTTAGGCAAGAGAGAGTGTTGTAAGGCAGCTTGGTCAGTTTGAGACGCTCATTCTTGCTTGTGTTAGTCATAACAGAGAGCTGAACTTTGGGGAGTTTCCCCGAGGCTAGGAACAACAAGAAACACTCCCTTTCTACCTCAGTATAATTACAGTGTATTTTAAATTAATCACCCAAGTGGTCAGCTTCCCTGAGAACTAAGTACTTGAAATGGTCAGGATTCCACTCATTTGCAGATACTCTACAATGTATGAGGGCTTGGAGAGTTAGGAAATAACACAAGATGGCTTTTGCTCTCTGGCTTACTATCTAGTGAAGAATAGAACAAACCAGCAATTTAAATCGAATGTGCCGAGTGCCAGGGTAGAGGTACATGCTGAAGTACTCTGGGTGGGGCGTGCATGACAATCATCTGAGAAGCTTTTTGAGTACTCCAGGGGACCGGGCCCCACTCCTAAGGAGGTTTGGGGTGTGGGCCAGGAGGTAGTATTTTTCAAAACACTTCCGCAGACTCACTTGTGATCCACTGCACTGTGGACACCTGGAGGTGGGGTGCTTGATTTATTTTTAGGGGGGTCGGGGATTATGGGCAGTTAAGGGAAGGAGGCCTTCTGAGGAAGCTGACATTTGAATTGAATAGCGAGGAATGAGAAGTTAGCCAGGGGACAGGGTGGGGAGGACTTTTTGGCCCTGGGACTAGAACATGCGGTCAGTTGTGCAGGTAATGCAGGCGATGCCAGATGTGGGGAACTGGTAAGACAGATGTGTGGGAAGGCAGGGGCCAGATCTTGAAGGGGCTTGGGTGCCTTCCTAGGGAATTGTGCCTTTATCTTTTGTGCCTTGCTTCTCGGGGCATGGTTCTCTGTAACCTACGTAGGAATCATCTCCAGTGCTGGACCCAAGCGCAGCTTCTTGGCTCCCACCCTAGATCTGCTCTGTCCACCTCTGGGGTACAGCCTGGAATTCTGCACTTTTAACAACTGCCAGTAGGTCAGGTGGTTTGGGCCAGGGGTTCCCTTTTGCCCAGGATGGTGCTGGTTTACTGGTGGAGTGGGTGCGATTACTAATAGCGTCCTCCTTCAACTCACACTAGTGTCTTGGTTTGGATGGGAAATTATGTGGTCACCCTAGTTATAGGGACCACAAAAGGATTTCCATCAGGCGAGCTACAGGAAGGGATTGATGCTTGAGAACATTGGTTCTGCAGCGGTGTGGTGAGTGCACTGGAGGCAGGGAGTCTTATTGGAAACGCTAATCGCTGGCCCATTTATATGGGAGCTCCTGCTCCGTGTGAGGCACCGGAGGATTCGGCGGGGATCGGTACACACAAATCACTGCCCTGGTGAAGCGTATGCTTGGTGACAGAGGTAGACAGAAAACAAGTAAACTGTGTTCTCTGTTAGATGGTGACGGGAAAAAGTACGTTAGGAGGGGATACGAGGTGTTGGGGGCCTGACTTGGAATTTGGCGTAGGATGGCCAGGGAAAGCCTGGCTGAGAAAGGTGACTTTCGAGTACTGCCCCTGAAGAAGGGAGGGATCCAGTCATCCAGATAGGGAGAGCGACAGCATTCCAGGCAGAGGCCTGTGCACCCCGGGTGGGAGGGTGCGGAGTGTGCAAGGATCAGCAAGGAGACCAGTGTCACTAGTGGGGAGGGAGCGAGGAGGAGAGGAGTAAGGGTTGAGGTCAGAGAGGTCACAGGGGCAGGTGGTGGAGACTCATGGGGAGCCATTGGGGCTCTTGGAGCAGAGGAGTCGCGTGCTCCAGTGTAGATCTCAGCAAGCTCCCTGGAGCTGCTCCGTGGGCAACAGACTGAAAGGGGAAGGGGTTGAAGCAGAGAGACTAGCGGGGAGGGGACGATCGCAGTCATCTGAGTGAGAGAGGATGGTGGCCTAGGCTGAGCAGTGGGGTAGAGGAAGGGAGAAGTGGTCAGACTGTCGATAAAATTTGAAGAAAACCTGCACGGTAGAGCCAGTACGGTTTGCTGAAGATTGGTTGTTGGGTAGGAGAGAAGAATCAAGATGCCAGGATTTGGGGCGTGGGAAAATGGTGTTGCTGAGATGAAGATGCCTTTGAGTGGAATGTGGTTGGGAAATTCGCAGGCGCGCAGCTGCAGACATAGCCGTCCGGAGTTGCCGGTTGCATAGCCCAGAGCAGAGGTCAAAGAGGCAGTTGGTTTATGTGGGTCTGGAGTTCAGGGCTGTTGTCTGGGCTGGAGACCTAAATTTGGGAGTCATTGGCCTAGAGCTGGGGCCTAAATTCAGGAGGCGGGAGGAGAACACAGAAGAACGATGGGTGTCTGGAAAGGGGAGTTGCAGTGGGAACTGAGCCCGGCGCATTCTGAGGGTACTAGCGGTTAAGAGCCACGTGGCTTGGTGAGCGTTCAGATGTGAGATTGGAATGAAGTGGGGGGGCAGGCTCCGAGGCCGACCTCAGCTTTTGGGCACGGGATACCTGGCTAACTGGCTGTGCTCTTCCCTGGCCTGGGAAACACAGGGGGCGGCGAGTGGGCTGCAGGCTGAGCCCCTGAAGCTGGTTTGGACAGGTCGAGTGGGCAGGGTCTCAGGACCGACTAGTACAGATGTCTCCTCTGATCGTGGGCTTCCAGATCAGGAGAATCCAGGTTGGAGAAGCCAAGCTGGCCTCCTCCAGGCTGCAGGTGGTTCTCAGTGCCAGGAGAGTGGCGGAGATCGCGCAGGGGGAGCCTGGCCCGCCTTCTGTGAGCCGTCGTCGTGACAGGCTCTGATTGACTGTTCTTTGAAGAGTGACTCCTGGAGTGGGCCCTGGCTCTACGGGCGAGGTGCAGCCTTGCCCCGCAGACGGAGGAGCCCTCCCCTCTCCTGAGGACTGTACTTCATGACGACAGAGCTGCGGTCCTGCAAGAGGATGTGGCTTGCTCGAGGTCACAGAGCTAGCTGGTAACAGAAACAGGACTCGGACCCAAGCCTCCTGTCTGCCAGCCCGCTATACCATGCTGTTTGTGACTGTGTTGGTCAGGGCATTTCTGGTTGCAAGTGGCAAAAAACACAACTCATTCTAATTTAAGCCAAAAAGGAAAGGGCTTGGTGCACATCGCTGCTGTGGACGTGGGAAGATGGCCAGGGGCGCATTTGGAGGCAGAGTCGCACACAGCATCGTCGGGGCTCCTCATCTCTTGTTTTTCCTCGTTCCGTTCTTTGTCTCTGTGGGTTCCTCAGGGTGCTGGGGGCTGGATCTACACAGCTCAGGATCCAGGAGGAAAGCCTGGGACTGGCCTGGTCTGGGTCACTCCCTTACAAGCGGGCTCAAGAGGAACACGGTATCAGCCATGCTGTTTCCCCCCGAATCCTGTGAAGTGGGGAAGGACCGTCCCCCCGGGAGAGAGATGTCCTCATCAGAAGGAGGAGGAAGGGGCGCTGGGCAGGTGGTAGCGCCAGCAGGTCACCCACAGTGGGTGACCGGGCAGGTTCCTGCTGTTAGAGTTACAATCGGGGGTGGGTGCTGGCAGGGAGAAGGCAGTGTGACAAGGAAAGTATGATATAACCAGCAACAAAGGGGACTTAGCCTTTAAAAAAGAAACTGAAATCCCCTCTCCCCCTCCTTTCCTCTAACTTAGAAATTATAGTAAATAGATATATGGAGTATATCTATTTAGGAAGGAATTTAGGTATTATAGGCATTTAGGTATTAGGTATTATAGGTATTTATTAAGTATAATTTAGGTATTATAGGTATTTAGGTATTAGGAATTTAGATATATTTAGGAATATATCTAGATAGGAATGCCCATGTGACATATGATAGGAATGTCTGCTCATTCAGTGCATGTGTTTGCTTATGTGTTCAGCCCCGCAGCTCACCACTGGGCTATCTTGATCAGAGGCAGAAATTTAAATCACTAGTAGAGAACATCAAGGATCTTCATTTTACTTTAGGTTATTTTACATACTGCCTAGGGATTCCACTTTTTTCATTCTTTCCAATGTATGAGTGTGGATTTAGTGATGAGATTCTTATAGGTCTGGAACATTCTTTATAGCGAAAACTACCTACAGGGTAAACTTTAATGAGCATCTTTTGCCCTTCGCTTGATTCCTTTAGTACTTTGATGAGGAGAATGGCCCCTTGGAGGCAATTTTTAATTCCCTCATGGCCTGGTCTGCTTCTGTGTTCCTTTAGGTCTGGCGGGCACAGCCTGACCACTGACCAGTCATGTGATCCTGGTCAAGCGCTAGAGCCTCACTTTTCTCATCTGTAAGATGGGTCACTGTGAGGCCTGGCCGAGGCTGTGTGTGGAAATGTGGGGACACGTGAGAGCGCCATGCAAGTGCAAGATGCCATTTTCCTTGCTGGACCGTGTTCTCGTGTAAGGCAGGGGTTGCCTCCGGGGGGCTGGCCTCTGTTTTGCCTTCCGGCTCAGTGGGTTGGTCGCTATTGCTCGTGTCGTGTTCTGGAAGGACAGCCTCAGTGGAGCTGGAGGCAGGCCTGCCACATTCTGATTGGGCGTGTCACCTCTGGTGCCTCAGTTTTCTCGTCTCAGAAGCATGTTGGCTGGTCCCCGGTGTGTCATCTTATCACACTGTGGTTGTGAGACTGATACCGGAACGGGCCGGAAGAGCCTTTGTAAGTTGTCAGGGCGCTTGCAGAAATGTAAGGTAGCATTATTACTACATGCAGGATGTCATTTGTCTAGTCTGGTCTTTTTAAACGCACATAATCAACTGTTCCATTAAAAGTCTATTTGAAAACCATATGCTGTAAGATAAATATTTTACTTTAGAGTTAATAGTCTATATACATTACATTAAGGATAGTCACTGCATATAGTTGTAATATAGTAAAATTCCTTAATGCTTAACTGTGTAATGCCTAGACTCTTAAACATAGTAAAAATTGGTTGATTCATTTAAAATCAGCCTGAAACCTAATCTTACTTCCTGGTTGTCGGTCAGTATTTTAGTTCCTACAGTAAGTGTAAAGGTAACCAAATAGTCTCATAAGTTTGTTTTCTTAAAAAAAAAAAAAAGAAATGTGCATATATCTTTAGTCAGTGCTCATATTTTTCACTGAGAGCTGACAGTCTTAAAATATTTTAACCACACTATTTCTTTTAGTCCTACAGGATCACATGTTGAATGGTGTAAACAGCTTATAGCTGCTACAATTTCTAGTCAGATTTCAGGTTCAGTGACCTCAGAAAATGTATCCAGAGACTACAAGGTAAGCAGCATTGAGTCCTTAATTCATTTTCAATGTACCAAGAAGCTTTGCATTTCTTTAAAGATTTTGTTCATTTAGGTATTTTAGAGAGAGAGAGAGCACATGCAGGCGTGGGGTGGGGGAAGTAGCAGGGGGGAGGGAAGAGCAGAGGGAGAGGGAGGGGGAAAGAATGTGAAGCAGACTCTGTGCTGAGTGCAGAGCCCAATGTGGGGCTCGATCCCACGACCCTGAGATCATGACCTGAGCCAAAACCAAGAGTTAGCTGCTTAACCAGCTGAGCCACCTGGGCGCCCCAAGAAGCTTTGCATTTTTCGTTTGAGTGAGACTTTGGCCACTTGGTGCTCAACAAACATTTGCTTGGGAACAAGGGTGAAAGATTTTCTGTTAGATCTGAACTTTAGAGGAGAATTTTTGCCAGAATCTAATACATGTACTCATGGTTTTGTAATTGAGAGGAAAAACGGTCTTTAGATTTTGATCCTTTAAAAAAAAATCCAGTTCCATTTTATTATTTATTTTATTATATTACATATTGTATTTTTACATTTTATTATAATGCCCATATTTTCTTTGAGCATATTCTGAAATTCAGAAAATGTCTGATAGTATTTCCCAGCTTCACAACTTGCGTCTGTGTTTAGGTACTGCCTGTGGGTGTTCAGCATTAACACGTGATACTACAATGCAAAAAGTTGCAGAACTCCAGAATATCGTATGAGCAGCCTCATTTTTTGGTCTTTAATTTGTATCCTCTGTTTATGCTAAAGGTGAGAGTGATAAGCTCCTTGGCAGCAGAAGCTGGGGCTCGTTTACTTACCACTGCTTCCCCAGCACAGTCCTGGGATATTACAGGTGCTCAGGAAATAACTTGTCGAATCAGTGAACAAATTACAAACTTACTCCATCTTTGTTAAGGCTAAGGGTAATCTCGTTTTAATGTCAACAAACTATTAAACTGTGCTTAAATTGCGGTAGTAGCATTTGCTTGAATTGAGGTTTCAGTTCATTATAATTATCTGAGCCTGCCTGTAAAAGATGGTTGATTTTCACAAGTAGGGGCGAACTACATGTAGTATCCCAGACTACCCTCTGTCAACAGTCTTTCAATATCCTGGTCCTTGCCAGCCACCACGCCTTACAAATGGTTCAAGAACTACAATGAAGATCCTAATTAATTCTTAGTACATGCTTCTTGCTTAAGGGCTCTGGCCTCCATTCCTCTCTTCTCTATCTCGTGATGTACCAAGTGCAGAAACTGACTCAAGAGGCCCTGTAATTGGAATTTGGCTATCATGCTGTACTTCCTCCAAGCCATCCGCTGCTGTGATTGGGCCTACCAGAGGAAAGCAGGGCTTTGGATTAGCAGAAATTGGATAATCCGCTCAGCCAGAAGAGTGACAGTATGTTATTCTCAGTAGGCTTCCCCACTCTCTGGTTTTCATGTTTGTCCATGTAGGAGCAGCTGGGGTACCCGGTGTTCCAAATGCAGCTGGGCACATATGCCGGCCGCAGGCGGGAGGAGCGGTTGCTGCCTCACTGATGCCTGAGCGGCTGGTCGCTGAGCAGGTGCCGACCCCACCAGTCCCAGGGGCCCTGTTGTCCCATCTTAGCTGAGAAACTGCCCCACTGAGTGGAGAGGCTCAAGAACCCGTATTTAGCAGAGAATAGCTCTCAGGCCTTGGAATGATTTTCTTTCCAGACAATTAGGAGTTAACGGGAATGTTTTCACTATGCTTGAATATTTGTTAGTGTTGTGTGAGTTCTATAAAAGACTGAGTATTGACTATGTGCATAGCTTTCTAACCTCTACATTAATAGATCAGACAGAATCTGTACTTTAACGTGAAGCAACTATGTTTTTTTTTTATTTTGGTCTATTTACAAATTTTGTGTAGCAGAATTAGCTCATGTTAGAATGGTTTAACAGATGGCATTCCAAAAAAAAAAAAAAAAAAGACTTTTCTATATTTCGTAAGTGGAATTTTAGGTATCTACATCAGATCGTAGCTAAAGCTTTCGATGAATGATTGTAAGAGAACATGTTTTCTAATTGTCTTTGTTATATTTGCCCTGTAGCCAAGTCTGCAAAGTCAGAGTTAAATTTATAATTCAGGAGTTTTTTTCCATAAGAAGAGAGTTCTTTAAGTAATAAAAGTGCAAAATGTTTCCAAACCACAAGGATAATTTTATATGCTACGTATAAAGTAGTTCTTAAAATCCGAGTCCCCAAGATGGGACTGGCATACCTCTGGCAAGGGAGCCATTGTACGCGGTCTTTCCTGAAGGCCCGGACACAATTCCTTGAGGATCTAATTTGCAGTCATCAATCAATAAGATTTCAAATTACTGTGCAGATATCTTATTTGAAACCCACACACAATATAGGGGTTAATTTATTATAGGTTAAGCTCGATGTCAGTAATTAAATGCAAGCAGGTGTTTATTGTGCTGAGCACTTGCATCTTGATTTGAAATGCTGATTGTCCTTTTCATCCTAGGCTACTGAGGGCGGTGCTTACAGCCTCCTCATCAAGCCTCCAGCACTATAGGGCTCTGTGGTTTTTTAATACTTTTTTTGTTGGCTTTGTAGTACTTTTTGACATATAATCCGTTTGGGCCTTAAAGCAACCAAATGAGGTAGCTTTTATTATAATCATCATTTAACAGATGAGGAAACCAAGGCTCGGAGATGTCAGATGACTTGCTTAATATCACATCATTAGACTTGGGATTTTTTAGCAGGACAGCTATCCCATTGAAAAGCTAGAGTGCATCTAAAATTTTGTCCCCCTGCCCTGTCCACTGTTTTTCAAAATGTGGCCCTTGGGTTGTCCCACATCAGCACTCCCCAGGGTGTCTGCAAAAATGCAGCTTCATCCTTCCCCACAGTGAGTCAGAATCTCTGTGGGTGTGGAACCCAGGGCCTCATAGATTTCTTACGTATAATAAAATCTGAAATGCTAGGCTTCCTAGGTTTATAGCTCTTGAAGTTGTTGATGGGACCATACATTTCTGATATAGTCCTACAAATCTGAATAATTAGCAACTCATGTTAGGTTTTATATGAATAAATAAAACAAATTTATTTATTTATTTTATTCATATCATAAATTGACGGTAGGCTCAGAGTCAGATCACCCAGACTATGGTAAGAATATCACTTTTATCCCATGAGATAAATTTAGATGGTATGTCTGTGGACATGTATTCACAGTTATATAATTTTAAATATGTGTTAGAAAAAGTAGCACATTGAACTTGGGTTTGAATGGATGTTTTTGTGTAGAGCTAGGCAGAGTATGAAAAAGGAGTTGATTTAAAGTCAATATAAAGATAAATACTAAGATTAGCATCGGGGGTGTAGAGCAAGCCAGACTTGTAGACATGGTAAATGAAATGACAGAAGTTTGGGAAACATTGTCCCAGCTGAAAGAGTGCGTAGCTATTATGTTGAATTGTGGATCAACTCAATTACTAAGTGTATGCCTTATTACCAAGTCATCCTGAAGATTTGCCTGGCTCATTCAGACTACTAGAAATGTGATAAAATATCTCGTTTTGTTGACCCCCTCCCCCCCGCACCCCAATAGCAACCCAACTCAATTGCTTTTCTCTTTTACTGGGCTAACAAAGAGTAAAAGTCTCTCTCTGGAATTTGTTGAAGGTTTTAAGAACAGGATCTGAGTGTAATGTTCCGTAGATTAGATGGAATAATACAGTTACAAATTGTAACGAAACTTTTCAGGAGCTGTTGGTAAAAGTGATCCCATCATCACTATCACCACCTCTGTTTCTCTCCTCTCGTTTCTCCTCCCTTTGTCCGTGTACAAACATTCAAAAGAAAAAAGGAACTGGAGAGGGTCTTGTACCCAAGTGTAATCACTTAACAAGCTAGTATGGTGAGTAAATTCTGGATCCTAAACAAAAATGTCTGGAAGGACTTTGGCGGGAAGTAAGATGCAGGGTATGGGAAAGGCTTCATTACGGTTGCGATAGGTTTTAGTTAATAGTTCTTAAATTGAGTGCCAGTCTATGAAGAGGAAGCTCGAACATGATCTTTCAGAATCCATGGCCATAATGCATTGTTGATAGCTTGGCCTCATGATCTATTTATGAAATCAGAGTTTGAAAATGTAAATGTCTACAAGCTAGGCAGATGTGAAGGGGGCAATAGAGAACAGCATGTCCCCTTAAAAACGATTTAAAAAACACCCTCCTACTGCCGTTTGAGCAATACGCCTCCAGTTTGTAACCACTGCAATAGAAAAGCACTATCCTATCTCTCAGGGTTACTTGTGGGGAAAAATTATTTCTTAAAAAATATCAAGATTTCGTAAGTCAAAGAAAGGCAGATAGGATTTCACTCATATGTGGAGTTTAAGAAACAAAACAGATGAACATGGGGGGAAAGAGAGAGGCAAACATAAAACAGACTCTTCACTCTAGAGAACACACTGAGGGTTGCGGAGGGATGGGTGAAGTGGGTGACGGGATGAGGAGGGCACTTGTCGTGAACACCGGCTGTGGTGTAGAATTGATGAATTACTAAATTCTACCCCTGAAACCAATATTACACTGTATGTAACTAACTGGAATTTGAAAACTTAAAAAAAATTGTCAAGATTTCGGCTTCTGCTTCTGGAAAGGTGGAACCAATGTATGTTTTCCTCTTCACTCTAAATACAACCCAAAATCCTGGCCATGAGCTCTAAAATAAGCATAAGAGTCCCCCGAAAAATAGAAGAAGGCAGACTAGTCAGGGATCTCAGGACCCAAGGAACGATACAGTACTGAGCCCCTGGGTTTTGTTTCTGCCTCGTATGTCCCACACTTGTTGTGGAAGAAGCCAGCAACCCAGAAATGCCAGCGGGCAAGGACAATAAAAGCCTACTCTGTCAAGCTGAAGGGCCAGGAAAGGGACAGCCTAGCAGAAAGAAAGCTTGTAGGCACTCCCGACTGTACTCCACCAAAACACCGCAGAAAAAGTTGTGGCCCCACACCCACCCTGAAAGCAAGGCCAGGTTGGGAGTCTAGATGTCCCCCCCCCCCCCCGCCTTGCCAGGCTGTAATGGGGCATGCCAAGCCCGTGCGGTGGTGGTGTCGGGGGAAGCATGGTGGAGACTCAGACTTTCACGGCCACCCGTCGGTAAGGACGCTGTGCCTCCGCTATGGCGTCCGTGGAGGCTGTGTTGGGGGCAGTAACGAGGTGTCCGTGCCACTGCCAGCCAGGGAGATGTCCGGAGCAGCCCAGCGGGGAGCTGGAACTCTTGCCTTCACCCAGCAGTAACCAGGACTCCCCCATCCTGTGCTGTCCGTGGAGGCCGAGTGGGGAACCTAGACTTGTACCCCAACTGGCTGCAGCGCGGTGGTACCCTGCTTCCGCTGCGGCAGTGTCTGAGTGAGGCGGCTAAAACAGGAGGTCTGAGTAAGATCCCTGCTCTCGGAACTAGTACTCACAATGTTCGGATTGCCGTTGAAAATCACTTGTTAGACCGTGAACTAGAACGGTCTCAAACTATGAGAAAAGAGAATCAGTAGGTGACAGAACTGAGATGACAGATGTTAGAGTTCTATGAAAATGATTTAAAGAAGCAATTATAAAATTGCTTCAATAAATAATTACAAATATGCTTGAAACAATGAAGACAGGAAGGGAGAGAAAAGAAATAGGAAAGTTTCAGTCAAGAAATAGGAGATAAAGAAGAACCAAATGGAAACTTTAAAACTGAAAAATATAGTAACTGGAATTAAAAAAAAAAAAAACCCTCAATGAATGGGTTCAATAGCAGAATAGAGAGGACAGAGAAAAGAATTGGATGGGTCTTAAGGGAATTAACACTGAGCCAAAAACACCACTCAGCAAAGGTCATGTACTATATGATTCCATTTATGTAACAGTCTTCCAATGGTAAGATTATAGTCAGGAACAGATTGCTGGTTGCCAGGGGCTAAAAAGGGGAGGGGCAGTGAGGGAAGCTGATGCGGCTCTAGAGGGGTGACAGTGGGGGTCCTCGTGGTGATGAGGTGGTTCTGCATCTTGATTGTATCAGTGTCAATTTCCTGGTGCTGGCGTTGTTCTGTAGTTCTGCGATAAGCTGCCATTGGGGAAATTGAATGACACGGTACGTGGAATCTCTATTATTTCTTAAAATTGCCTGTGAATCTGCAGTTATCGCAAAATTAAAATTTAATTTTTAAAAAGTCAAGATTTTTACAGACTGCTGAATGATTCTATATTGCATGTAAAATGAATCTTGATTAACACATCTAAAACTCATGATATATCAGAAGTAGTATTTAAATGAAACAAAGTTACGCCAGTAAAGATGGTAGAATTTTGTTAGGGAAGGGATATCAGCAGTTACCAGATCTCAGTTTACTAGTTCAATTACAAATATGCTCATCCCTTTCCCAAGTGGCAGTTGGGGCCAGAATGTTTCATCGAGGGCGGACTTGAAACTGAACAGTTCCTTCATCACCTTTCCTGGAGGGCTTCAGAGAGTGGAAAGTGACAAACGGGGCTGGGCAAGATTCAGATGTGGCTAGTTTTCCAAAGACCGGGGTTATATTTTGAGGACTCGTTACGATTTGTCTTCATCTGCCCGGGGCCTCTGACGCCGGCCAGCCAGTGACCCCCACGCTGGGTAGGATTCTGGTTATTAAGACACCAACAGCAAGAGGAATGATCTCCTGAGCCCAGGTTCACTCTTCAGAGCAGGGTACAAACCTCTTCTTTTTAACTCCTTTTGCAGTGATCTGATAGCTACAGCAAAATTATTTGTAGGCTTCACGCCTGAAATAGAAAACTGGTATTTTTACTTCAATATCACAGTCCTTTCTTGGAAAGAAGCCTCTTAGACTAGTAAGTTCTAAACAAGGTCACTTGTAAGTTTTACAAGGTCACTTGTAAAAACACTGATACTTACTTGAGTTACAATTGTCTTATGTGGCTTATCAAAAAGATTATAAACACTGGATTTGGAGCACTTTGCCTCGAGTCCTGGTAATTGACGAGCTGCACAAGTTATTGAACCTTTTGAGCCTCAGTGTCCTCATCTGCATAATGGGTGTTACAGCAGAGGTTTCATGTATGAAATAGGGCAGCCTATGCACGAAATCCTCGGTCCTATGCGCTCGGTCCTCGTTTACTCTGCATATTCAGTCTACACACACGTGTGTAGTAGGTACAAACGAATACTGGAGGAGTCTGAGAGCTGACACCTGTCCACTTCCACAGTCGTGATGTGAGCACCTGATGTGCACGGAATCCCTAACGGGAGGAAGAGACACCAGAGCGTGTAGTTCACGTTGGACCGCGGTGAGGCTTGAAATGGATGTGTAAACAAGATGTGGTGAGGGGAGTGAGGAGGACAGAGCAGGACATTCTGCGCATTAAGCCTTGAGGGCCTATGTCCGCCTCCAGAAGGGGAACAGGTTCGGGGGGGCGGGGCGGCATATTGAGGGTAAGAACACGGCGCTAGGACCAGCCAGCTTGGGTTTGAATTCCCACTCTGCTGTCGCCAGCTGTGTGACATTGGGTGAGTTGCTGCCGCCTCGGTTCCCTCATCTGTCACAGGGGGATAATAGCATCTCCGCGGTGGCCGCGGGGGTCGGGAGGGTTGAGGTGACACGTGTGAAGCACCTAGCACAACACCTCCAACACAGCTGCTTGCTGGTATTGGCGTCACTGGCACCAGGTAACGTTTGAGAACTTCCTGAACTCCGTCCATGCCGCTGGAGGTTTAGTGGTGTCAGCTATCACCGTATGGAGAATGAAGACAGGAGCCGGAGTTAGACCGCGGTTATTGCTCAAAGCTGGCTCGGAGGGCCTGGCTTAGGTGTGAGGCCACGGTGGGCCCAGGGTTAAGCACTCTTCCCCAGAGGCAGCCGTGGACACCCTCGGCCTCTGGCTCAGGGCGGGGCTCACCGGCCCGGAAGGCCAGGCCGCACCCTCCTGGCGCGCTGGCGCACAGGTCCCAGCGAGCCCAGAGAGGCCGCGAAGAGCACACCGACCCCCTCACCCAGAGCGGGAGCCCTTGCCTCTCTGGTGCGGAGCGCCCCGAAGGACGTCTTGAGAGGAGCCTGAGAGCAGAGGAAGGAGGCTTTAGCCCCACTGCAAACTTTTCTTTTTTAAAGATTTTTATTTATTTATATGAGAGAGAGACAGAGCGAGAGAGAGCATGAGAGCGGAGAAGGTCAGAGGGAGAAGCGGACTCCCCATGGAGCTGGGAGCCCAATGTGGAACTCAATCCCGGAACTCCGGGATCGTGACCTGAGCCGAAGGCAGCTGCTTAACCAACTGAGCTACCCAGGCGCCCCCAGTGCAAACTTTTATACGAATTTAAATCTTGGTGTTTGGGGAAAAAAATTGGTTTTCCTCTCTGCTACTCGCACTATACACATAGAACCATTCACGAGGGAAGGAACACACTTGGAGAGGGGAGAGCTTCTATTTTGAGTTGGTATTGCCATCTCTGCCCCATTTTGCGTCGTTTGCTAACATAGGCATGTATTTTCTTGATTTTGTACAGCTCTCATGGTGTAATTCACATATTTAAAGTATACAATTTAATACATTTTGATAGGTACTCACCTCTTAATCACCACAATCAAGAGGGTAAACATATCCGTTGCCCCCTCCTGCAAACAAACAAAAAAGGCAGGTTTAGGCTTTTTAGGTTACTCTGTATTTAGGAATTTATGGGCTTGAGATGTCTGAGCTGCAGTATCATCACTTAGTTCAGAACCTTTTTTACATCAGGGGATATTTTAATGATGATACAATGATGTTTTTTGAAGTCAGTAGCCTTGTATTCATATGATCTTATCTGTCCTGAGTAAAAGCTAGGAAGCTAATAATTGGAACCTCCGCTGATTTTTTTTTTTTTTTTTTTTTATGATGTGTTTCCCACAGAACATATACTGGTTCGGTGGTAGGATTTCCGATTGTGGATTGGGGAACAGATGTTCAGGTCTTCCTTGCTTTCCATCCATTCTTTGGGTGTTTTCTCCAGCCAGAGCTTCCCCGGGGCACACACTGCATGTTTGAGTAGAAGTCACAGGCGAGGGTTAATAAAGCTTGGCTTCCCCCCTCTTCCCCTCCTTCCCCTGCCCTCCCAACAGAGCCAGCTACCCCTTCCCCCCTGCAGCTGCCTCTTCCCTATGCAGTGGGGTGGGGGGAGCAGGCACCCTTCCCTCCGGGGGCTGACGACCACAGCAGGGAGTTTCATTTTCGTGTCCTGAGTGTGAGTTGGAAATATAGTTTCTATAGAAACCAGTTTAAGATTTATGGTTAACTGGGGTTTATGATACCTACCAGTAGCGCCAACAGCTGAGCCGTGCTCTGGGTCAAGTGTGGGGGCTTTTGTGGTTTTTGGGTTCCGTTTTTGTTTTGTTTCTGTGGGCTGGTTTGGGAGCAGAACCGCCGTTTTGTGTCACTGTTTCTATGGGGAAAATGCATTCAGTGTTCCAAACAGACACACAGCTGAACTTTTCAAACACAGCCTGTTCACAGTGGCCTGTCATGGTACTTGACAGAAGGGGTTTGTGTTTAAAATAATGTAGTTTGTCTTAGCCTAAGGGCAGTAAGTTTCTCCAGATCAGAGTCTTGCCTGAGAATTACAGGACAAATGCGTTAAGATTGATTTGATAGCAAACAAAACTTAGAGGGCAGATGTCTTAGGATTGATCTGGTTGGTTTAGTTAGAGGACTATTCTGTCCACCGGGATGGGCTGGTGAGCTTAACAGCGTCTTTCACAGGTCAGCAGTAATGTGTCCATGATGATGATGTTCTGTGTTTTAACTAACAGGTTTTCAGGAGGCCTGACATAAGGGTAAGGATATGTGGCTTTCGGCACATGGGCCTCCTGCTTGTGTGTCTCTGTGCTTGATCGAACACTCAGTCTCTTTAGTGTTCTTTACCTTCTCACTGGGTTCGTGAGTCGCGCAGATATTGGCCTGCTGTGTCAGAGCTTTAAGTGTCCACTAGAAACGCTTTGTCTGTCCCGGTGTTTTTATGTGCAGCGAGCGCCGGGGTGTGTGAGGGCAGGGTGCCAGAGCTGCTGCCAGCGCGCAGTCCTGACTTGTTGGGTCGCACGAATTCTGACCAAACGGAGACTCGTGGCAGGGGCTCAGCCGGCCAGGCCCGCAGAGTCCTCTTTCCGCCTGCTTCCCGCGTGACTCGCGCTAAAGAAGTTAACAACAGCCCCAAAGTGGTGATTTGCTGTCAGGCTGCAAGTCACCTTTCTGTCTGCATGCTGAGTCTGAAGGGTTAGTATTTCTGAAAGTACAGATGTAGCTATTATGAGAAGTGGATTGTCGCTTGCATTTGCCTCATGACTTTCCTTCCCTTTATTTCAGAATATGCATAAAGCAAGACAAAGATTGGTAATGTGCATGCGTTTGAACCTGAGTATCAGATGTTTGAAAATTAACCTATAGCCATTCAATGAAAATAATGTGGATTTTGACAGAATAATGACTTGGGTTTAAAATGGTTAATCTTACTGAAGCCAGTGAAGTAGTACAAAAATAAGCAGGTTAAGTCAAATTCTTGTTATCCCAGTTGGTTTATCTCTGTTTAATCTTGTTTTCACCATGTTTCCTTTTGCTCGTGAGAATCATTTTCTTTCACCGATTCACATTGTTAAATATCAGTGTTCGGCTTCCCATTTGCATGGGCTTCGAACTACGGTGTGATTTTTTTTTGTCGTTTTAGTCATTCATTTTTCTGTTTTTAAAAATTTTATCAAAGAAAGATGTCATTTTCTTTGTACTTAAAAAAATGGAACTTTCAAAAACCTTTGCGTTTTAAAAATGACCCTGCTTTGAAGGGTAGCAGTACCAACTTTGTAGTAAAATCAATCTGATGACAAATCATGACAACGTATTAGGTAGCTATTTCACCATATTGCTGAAAATGAAAGGTGAGAAATAGTTTTTTTTAAAGCTTTGCTACTTCTTCACTGATTGCCTTTTAAAGAAGTATAGTCATGGTAACCAAAGTTTCATGAAGAAAAAAACATATCTATGCCAAATTATAATATTTGCAGCCCCAGAGAGCTGATAGAACTTTTAAAAGGGGTTATCATCCTGTCGTCTTCAGCATTTGTGTTCTTTGTACCACCTGCTGAACCGAAAGTCCAGTTTTTAAAGTTTTGGAAAGGACTTGATTCTGTGAAGAGGTTAAATTAAGCACAGTATACCTTTAAAGAGATTGGAAACACTTAAAGATATGTGACCTTTTAGCTGTTTCTTTGAAGCACATTGATACTGTAATTAGAAACCTTTCATATGGTATTGATTTATAAAGCACACTTATTTAGCAATGATTTACAGATTATATGTATATGTATGTCTCCAGCATGTAATCTGTGCATGTGCATGTGTGTGGAAAGCTTGTTAATACTAGTGGACTTGAGCCCTGAACAATAGTTCTATAGAGTATGTGAGTACTTACTGCGTTTAAAATACACGTCTGTGAACTGCCTTTGTATTTTGGCTTGGTTTTGCCCTTTACTTAGTTACTATGGTATGCTTTATGTTCTATGAGCATATTATGTGTCTGTTATTTTGTTTCTTTGCCATATGCTATAGTATTGCTTGATTTAGAAAAGACCGTACATTCTTTGAAATCATGATGTTTGTTTGCTTTTCATTTTTCCTCCCCGACACAAACACACACTAGATACTCCATTTTAGGCTGAGGATGCTATAGATGGCCATAGTTATTTCCTTAACTCCAAGGGGGAAAATGTGATTTGCAAAGCCGTGAAAGGTGTGTCAACTTTTACATGCTTAGTGTCTCTTTGAAAAAGAACTTCTGTCCTTTCACCTGTCTGTTTGCACGTGTTTCTCTTTCTCCTCTTTGCCTTTTCTTGTCCATGCACCTGGTGCTGTTCAGGAGATTCAGGAAGAACACAATGGCTACCCTTCTGAAGCCGAAGCCGATCAGGTGGCAAGTTCTACGTGTTCATCTGTTCGTAGCTACAGATCGTGTATTTAGAAGCCATTTCATACTAGATTTCTAGATGATAAACAAATGCTTTTCCACTACAGTAGTGCTCTCCTGTCCAAGTTTGGTAGATTCCATTATGACATTATTTGCAAAAATTGGTTTATCCAACATTTTGTCAACCAGAAATTTGTCCATCTGTGCTTCTCAGTTTTCCCCGACAGGGTTAGCTGTGAGGTAAGGAGTCTTAGTCACAGCAAGGCTCTGAAATGCCTTTTACAGAGACTGAGAGGGAACAGATGCGTATGCTAAGGGTGCTCCTTGGGGGCGTAGACTTTGCTTTATTCACATTTGCATGGTCTGTGCCCGACATAGTACCTGGTACCTTGTAGGTATTTGTAGAATGAGTCCGTCTGGTTTATATTAATCAGAAGAAAAAAAATCACGCATTAAGATTCTTGAGTGTTTACTCTTTGCTCAGTTCCTCAAGACCCTCTGGGGTCGTTTAGAGCAGCAGGACTCTCTCCAAAGCTCATTTAGAATCTCCATACGTGGAAGCGCTTAGAAGAGCAGCTCCGGGAAGCGTGGCCAGCTACCCCCGTGCTCAGCTGCGCCTTTGCCCAGCCCACCCTCCTTTGGTGACCCTGGAAGCACCTCGAAGAGCCCAGTTTGAAAACCAGTGCCTTTGGCATGCAGCCGTTATAGAAACTGTTCAGCCGGCAGCTCTGAGTCATGATGAGGAAAGCAGCAGAGGCCAGGACCATCTGGTGGGCTGAAGCCCTCAAGGGGACAGACTCAGGGAGCTGGCGGGCCTTCCACTGCAGTTCAGGGTCACTGGAACAGGGTTTCGGTGAGGTCACCACGTGGAATTCCTCGACTGGGCAACACGTGGAGCAGAGACACCAAGAGGAGTGGGTGTGTTCATGAGATCAAATTTTGTCCCTAAGAATATTCCATTCTTCGATTATACTGTACATGGGTTGGATAAATCAAGGGTCAAATCATGTCTTGTGCAACTTGATAGTTGCAGTCAAAGCTTAATGTAGCACAACTGTGAGTCCCATTTCCTAACACCCGCTGTATTAAGGGAATCTACTGTACTTACAAAATAACGAGCCTTTAGAACCCATTCTTCTCTTGAATTCCTGTGCTAAAGCTAAATGTGTTTCCTGTACAAAATCAAACTATTATGCGCAAATCAGAAGCAGTGGGATCATTTGTTTGCTTCTGATAGTTGCTTTTCCATCACTTATAAAGCATGTCCCAGATTGAATTATGATTAGTAAAAGGTTTGTCTCACTATGTCTCACCAGCACATTCATGCTTCATGTAAATGCACAGGCATTTCAAGCCAAATTCAACATGACTATCAGAAAAAAAAAGAGACATGTTTGATCTTCAGCCTCAACCTTGAGAGCCCCGTACATTATCAAAATGGTCCCAGTCACTGGTGTCTCCCATCCTGTGTTGAGGACTTGAAAGTGTTAGGTGTGGCTCGCTATAGAGCTTAAAGTGAATCACGTCACCTCCCCCCCCCCCCCCCCCGCTCCCCTTCAGGTTCAGTTGACTAGAACACTAGAACAGCTTGTTTTAGAACATTTGTTTCAAAATAACCTATCCCCATTTATTTTTAAATATAAGTTAAGGAATTTAGGTCTATATATGATAATATTTAACCACTAAAATAAGCTTTAATGATGTAATACTTGAAGTAACTGTAAACTGAGATATTGCTTGAACTAGCTTTCTCACTTTGTAACTATTATACAATTAATCACTGGTTCAGGCCAAAGAAAGCAGAACTTCAAAGCTTCTAAGATTGGTGATGTTAGCATATCTAAAACTGGACATTTAGAAGTGTAAATATTGACTTATGCTTTATTGGTAAAAAATGTTTCCAAATCAGGTATGAGTATAAAAATTAATCCATTAACAATTCTCCATTTACTCTTAACGGTTCTCTACATCCCTAAAAATTTTGGCTGAAGTGTTTTAAAAACCAATCTGGACCCAAACATCAAACTGAATAAAGTTGTTCAGAGGTAATAATGAACCCTTAATCTGTATTATTTAATCATGTATCTTGTTAAGGAGGATGGACCACATCATTTTGTACCCTCCCTGTAGAACAGACATACCCTAACCAACATTTAGCATGAAATTTGCTTTGCATATTTTGACCTTTTTCCTTTATTTGTTTTATAAAAGTGATAAAACTGTGATGTATAGGGTTTTTAAATTGACCTTTAAGTCTCATTAACAAAACATATTGGAGTATTCTTATAACTATGCAAAAAATTAGTTTTGAATTTTTAATAATCTAGAATTATAATGCTCAATAATTTAGAATTATAAATTCTAATCTATCTTAAATATTCTGCTTCACAAAATAATGCTGCAAACGTAGTATTGTCTGACCTGTTTTTCGTCGAATACTAGTGGCCGCCTGATGTTAACAATTTTTTGGAGAAAGCAGCCCCGATCAAATCGGTATAGGACATGTGGCGTACTCTAGCGCCCTCTTGCTGATTTGACGTATATTAATACGCTAAAGACTTTTGTCACTATAATAAAAAAACAAACCACAGTTTAGCTTTTCTTTCACCCAGCATTACCCAAACTTGACCCAAAAAAAGACCTGTTCACATCTCTTGGGAATTTAATGCTCTATGAAACACAGCTTGGGAATTGCTGGGGTTTGGAACACCTTATTCTTATTTGTGACACATTGTGTTAGAGATGCCGTGGGAAAAGTGACCAGTTTCCTTGGCAGCATGTCACAGGCAGTAACTTGGCAGTAACTTGGAAGAGGCCCCGAGTTCAGGCTCCATAACTTTGTAGTTCGCACACCATTTTCTCCGCTCTCCTGAGCTATCAGGCACTATATCCAACCAAACTCACAAGAAACTGGCTGGTGGGCAGCAGGGCCAACCTGGACGCTTGGAAATGTGGGCGTGTGTCTCTGCAGCCATCCACGACATCATGCTCCTGCTGTCACTGTAGCCAGGAAACCTGAGAAGTCATGAGCGATTTGCTCGGTGAGCGTGGACTCAGCGCAGAGCGAATTGGTCTGGGGGAAGCCCGAGGAACACGCCCTGCGCCACAGTAGTGGCGGACGTACTCCTGTCTGCCAGACCGGAGCACGCCCTCTCGTGGCCTGGAGGGGATGCCCACGGGCTAGCCCCTCGCTGCTCCCCCACCCCGATGCTTTGTGCACACACGCAGTAGCTGGGCTGCAGGGCTTTCCTTAGGATGTCCCTGCCGTTGAGACCCCTCCCTGGTTACTTCCGTCAGACTTCGGGCTTTCCCACACTACGTAGTGCTTACAGGGCTAAGCACCTACATCTAATGTTGATTTCCTCTGTGTTAGTTTCCTCCTTGGAAGGTAACCTTTTTCTGACACTTACTTCCAAATTCTGTAGGCACCTTGTAATAGCTGTCTGTGTAGTGATTACAGTATCTATCTGTCGTGTCAAGCCATTTCTGTATTAATGCTTTCTAACTGTGAACTTAAGTATGTGTAATAATTCGCTAGAAAATGCAGCATGGTGTCCTGTGGTGCTGAGCTTTGAGATTGTCTCAGGGGCGGGGGGGGGAGGCATCCAGTTTGCACGCTTCTGTAGCCATGTAGCAAGAGCACAGGACGCCACAGTCCTTCCCAGGTATACAGCAGGAAAGTGAGATTGACTGCTGTTTGGTTTTTTGCCAGGCGCTAAGAGATGGAAATAAGCTGGCACAGATGGAAGAAACACCACTTTTTCCAGGAGAATCCATCAAGGCCACTGGTAAGTTTAATGAGTACACTTTGCTTATAGAGAGCCATGAAATGAAATGGCATTTTACTTGCGAGCACGGGTGATGTATGTGCTGGAGATCAGCCAAACCAATTTAATTAGGGCACAAATGGACTAGGTCTGTTCATTCTTCTTAATGTCCTCATGACCTTAAGAGATAGAAGACTATATAGGATCACTCTAAGTTCCAGCTGAATGGTGGCATCACCAACAGAAGAGGGCCCTGACTTTTCCTAAGGAATTGAAGGCTGATTAGACACTCCCTGTAACGGGATGCTTCGCTGCAACTTCGTTGTAACGTACGACGTGGTTGCGCTGTAATGCTCCATTGGAATCCGTCACTGTACGAATACGTTGACAAAGTCCGTGTCATATCTTAATAACGGTTTTGAGAACTTGGCAAAAGAATTTCGGTGGCTTATGAGAGACCGGAAAGTACAATGGGAGCACAAGAGAAAGAGTGTGTGCCTCCACCCTGCGCCATAAGGGCAGTGGCACGAGCATCCTCAAGCGCCCCATCCTCCCTCTGGACCACCAGGCTTTGCCCAGGGAGCCCACCGCGCTGTGGGCGGACGGGAGGGCAGCATGTGTGGCCTTTTCATCTCACCACTGCAGGGCTTGGGCTAGGCAGTCCAGTTTGCTAGACTTGAGTGTTGCCTTCTTCCTGCGTGGCTCCCTCCCAAAGATGTGTGCTTGGTCTCAGCGTAATCATCTCATGTCAGGAAATGTTTGAGGGGCGCCTGGGTGGCGTCGTTGGTTAAGCATCTGACTGTTGGTTTCGGCTTGGGTTGTGATCTCAGGGTCATGCGACTGAGTCCCATGCCGGGCTCAGAGCGGAGTCTGCTTGTCCCTCTCCCCCCCACCTCGCTTTCTTACTCCCTGAAATAAATAAATAAATCTTAAATTTAAAGAAGAAGAAGAAGGTTCGAGTAGCTGCGCTCTCCCGGGGTCTCCAGACAGTACTACTGCTGAGCGCCCTGGTCTGTGGCTCTGGACCCTGCTTATCCCCCCAGTGGTTTTGACACTTTCTTTCCTCTTTTCCCTTTCTTTTTTAACTAATTTCTATTCTCTACACTGTTATGGAGGTGCAATCATTGAGTCTTTTCTTCTTTTGTCTGGCTTCTTCCACTCGGCATAGTGATTTAGACATCCATATTGTGGAATGGGTCAGCAGTCATTCCTTTTTCCTGCTGAACAGGATCCTGTTGTGTGGCTACACTACGGTTTGCTTACCGTTCGTCTGTCGGTGTTCTTGGGCCGTTTCTACTTGTTGGCCGTTACTAACAAAGCTGCTGTAAACCTTCACGAATCAGCCTGCCCTGGCCTCAGGTCGTGTCATCCTTGCTGCACTCTTTGAGCCATCCACGCTGACCTCCCACAACTCTGTGCTCTTTCCTCCCTCCCTCCCCCTCCCCCCCACCACTGTGCTTCCCTGCTGAGCTAAGTGGGTCCTCTTCTGAGCTCTTACTGTGCCCAAGATTTTCTGGGTAGTGCCTCTCGTGAGGCTGGAGGCTTGGCTGCTGGCGAGCAGGAACCGTGTCCGCTTATCCCTAGAACCCCAGCAGCAGACGCTGCTTCGTGCATACTGAGCTATAGAAAAGTCTAATGGAAGTGTTTTGAGAACTTGGCTGGATGACAACTTTATTCCCTTTAATTGTCCCCCTCGGACTCCTCGGTAGCTGTTACACTCTTGCTCTTCCAGTGCGGTGGCACTTCGAGAAGACGGTGAAGTTGTGGTATCTTCGTGATAGGGCGAGCTTCTTAACCCTCGCTGGACCCTAGTACATGGTTGAGAGTGATACTAAATATGTTGATATTAACAACAGAAAATGAAAATTGTTACGGAAGCTGATAAGGAACTTGAAGCAAAGAAGTCGTTTTCCACGCTCCTGACGTGGTTCTACTTTTTGACATCTGTAAAGCAGTTTCCTTTGGAGGTGCTTTAGCTTTCATTAGGAGTAATTGATGAAATAGCCCCCCAGGTTCTTCAGAGTTTAATTACTGTGGTTTTGAACATGATGAATTTATCACTCAGGGAAAATGTTAACTACCTGGAAAACAATGACAAATATAACTTATTATGAGGCCCTTTACTTAAAACCCCTCTAAACAGCAAATCAGAACTGTTTTTACAAAACCCACTTTTCTTAGAGGACTATCTGTGTCTTTATTTAATTTGATTAAAAAAATATAAAACTCCTAGAAAACTGGACTCAAGTATATATATTTGGAAACTCAAGATTTATTGAAGCAGAAGTCTGTGGCAGAAGTTGATACTTGGTGTTTTTTCTTTCAGTGAAAGATGTCATGTACATCTGCCCATTTATGGGAGCAGTGAGTGGAACCCTGACGGTGACAGACTTCAAGATGTACTTCAAGAATGTAGAGAGGGTAAGTTTTTAAAGGGATATTTCATTTTTAAAATCACTTCAGAACACTCAGTCATGAAGAAGAAAGCAAAAGAACCCTGAAATCCCATCACTCTGAGCAAACCATGGGGTGAGTTTTAAGATGTACACATTTGGAAATAGATTTTGCATCTAGAAAAAAGTGCTGTTAAAGTCACACTTAGACCTGGTGGGAGGAGTTTAATTGTAGTCTTGACATCCACTTCATAAAGCATGTGATAAATCAGACTTCAGTTCTGTAGTTGGGACAAAGGGGAAATGTGAAATAAACATGTGTTTTCACCCAGAGAAGACTTCAAATATGAAAGCTCTGCCGACTGACACTGATAGGCCTTTGTTAATTTGTAAACCCAGGACCCGAATTTTGTCCTCGATGTTCCCCTTGGCGTGATCAGCAGAGTTGAGAAGATTGGCGCACAGAGCCATGGGGACAATTCCTGTGGCATAGAGATTGTGTGCAAGGTATGGTGCGAAGCCAGGTGGGACTGCCAGGGTGGTCGGCGGGGGGGGAGGGGAGCTTTCGCCGACGCGCTCACCATGGTCTCGGGGCAGTGAGTCACCGGGGCTGTTAGTAAGTCCCATGGTTTCAGGACAGAGGCCTCTTCAGATCGTGTATCAGCTAATTCACACCACTCTGGAAGCTGTTGAGGTAACTCTCTTGTCTTCCGTCCAAGTATTCTAATAAACATGGACCTAGAACCTCAGTGTTCATGTTGTTTGTTACATTTCAGAGAAACCAAGTGGAAAGCATAGATCATTACTTTTTTTCCAGTTTGTTGTTTTAACACGACCCTTCAGAACAGTGGATGGTCAGAGACTTCCTGAAGAGAAAGCAATAGTCTGCAAATTCTGTGATTAAAAACTCAATGTCAGGATTTTTACCTGAGCCAGACTTATGTTTGGTTTTCTACCCTTCCTCCAGTGGGTTAAGTAGAAATGCGTGTGATGCTTTTAATGCTGAGTAGTCATTTAAGAAACACTTTAACCAGTGTGTCTTATTCCCAAAGACTCTACGTCGCGGGGTACACTTTATTAATAACCCTGAAGTCCCGGGAAGGAGAGTCCGCGTAGAATTGCTAGGGTCCCTTCCGCGGTCAGGGTTTGGATTCCTGCCGATTGGTTTGCTTCGATCACATCTCTCGAGACAGCTCCCTCTGGTTGGCCCCAGACCGCAGTTGAACCCACTTTTTTCAAAGAATCCTTTACTCTTGCAGATCGTGGATCTGCTAGCGTGCTAGACTCCCTGCGGGCGCATCAGGGCAGCGCTGTCCTGCGACAAACTGCGTCCGTCGGGGCCAGTCCTCCTGGGGCCAGGCTTCCCCATGCGCAGCTGTGTGGAGTAGTCGTGGGCTTAAAGCAGTTTGGGAACTTAGAACTCTCCGGTAATGTCCCGTCATCCTTAGGCTAGAGGGAGGACTCACTGAAAGCCTGTGTGTCTGAGCTGGACCACTGCCCTGTGTGGCTTTGCGTCCGGCCACCCGCCCCTGTTCTCGCTAGTTCGGCTCCTTCAGCTGCGCACACTCCCCTCATGCCACCCCACCCCTGCTTCGGAGTCTTTGCACCTGCTGTCTCCTTTGCTTGGAACGCTTTCGTTCTCAGCAATCCTAAATAGCAAGTGAGCTCAATCAGCTACCAAGGTGTGTGTGTGCGCGCGTGTGCCTGGAGGGAGGGCACACTGGAGAGGGACGTTGCCGAGGCAGGTGTCCTGGGGCTGCTGAGCGCAGATGTTTCTATGGCCCTGGTGAGCATTTGCTGATAGTGGTTTTAAAATGTTTTCCAGCCAAGCGTGCTAGGGCCACACTCCCAGCCCTCTCAGCTTGTGCCTGAGAGCCTTGTAAGGGGTAAGGTTTGGTTCTTTTAACAGGCGGTACACAATCCAGAAGGTACAAAACGGCTGTGTAGGGCAGAATAAGCCTGTCCATCCAGCCCCCGGCCACCTTGTTCCACTCCCGGCAGGTGCTGGCCATTGCCGATTTGCACGCACAAGCTGGGTGCGCAAGTGTGTCTGTGTGGTCTTGACAGACGCAGGTGGTAGTGTGTCACCTTGCCCCTTCTGCCCGTCCTTCCCCTTAACCACCTGTCCCGGAACTCCTCAGTATCAGTGCAGAGCTGCTGCTGGTTTCCGACAGCAATTCAGTGCTCCGGCCTCTCCGGACGGGCACTTCGGTCACTGTCATTCTTCTCTCTTATAAATAATATTGCAACAACAACTTTGCTACGTCCTGAATTGCTCTTGCTTTAATCTGTTTGTGGTCATTTTTATCTTCGAATTTCATGTTACGTTAAGGCACGAGATTTTTGTGTTTAACTAACGGCATAGGTTTAAAAAGGTCAGATAGCCCAAGTGGGGAGCCTGCTTCCCCATCTCCCACTCCCCCTGCTTGTGTTCCCTCTTTCAGTGTTTCTACCTTGTCAAAGAAATAAGTAAAATCTTTAAAAAAAAAAAAAAGAAAGAAAGAAAGAAAAAGAAACAGATTTTGGGAAACAGCATTGAATTTCTGTAAGGAGTGTACCGAGGGCCACAATCTCTACAAGATACAGGGCCCTTGCCGTGAGCACAGAGGGAAACCTCTGCCGTGGTTCTATTTTATGGAGGCTACACAATCTGCAGTCGACCGTTTGGGCAGCTTAAAGCTCGCCGCTGCTTCTGTGCACACCTCTCGCGGTCAGTGCACACCTTCCAGGCCCTAACGTTCTTGCTTCCGTCTGATGAGTCCTCTCCCCAGCCCCCCTTTGTCCCAGGTTCCTCAGTGGCTGTTATCTTGTCAGAGGTGCTTTTGGTGATTGTCTTTTGTTAGTAGAAGCAATGTAACATAAGAAATGAACACAAGTATTTCCTTTATATCTTTATAACATGGTGTCTGCCTCATAGATACTCAATAAATGTTCAGTAAATGAGTTTTGCTAATTGTTTAATAGGATATGAGGAACTTGCGACTTGCTTATAAGCAGGAAGAACAGAGTAAACTTGGGATATTTGAAAACCTCAACAAACTTGCATTTCCTCTTTCCAATGGGCAGGCAAGTACACCAAAATGAACCTTTTTTGCGTGCCTTTGTGTGTGGGGGGGGAGTCCAGAAAGTCATGTTTACTTATTCCTTTTTTCCAAAGGTTTCCTTTATCTCTTTTCTCTCTCTCTTTGTGACTAATATTAGGATATTTAAAATTCGTGAGTTCTGTGTAATCATTAAGGAAAGTGCCAATTTGTGGCTTCAAAAGGTACAGATTACAATAGAAATGTTACTATATTTAGTTCATAGTTGAATGAAAAGCTTTAATATTGGATATATGATATAGCAAAGAAATACTAACATGTGTATTTTGTGTTTTTTGTGTCCAGACACTCTTTGCATTCAGCTACAAGGAAAAATTTCCAACGAATGGGTGGAAAGTTTACGATCCTGTATCTGAGTATAAGAGACAGGTAAAGTGTGGTCCTTATCAAGCCAAAAATAGTGGGTTGAGCATCTTTCTCTTTTCAAACAGGTTAGAAATACGGTAGAGCAGAAACCGTTTGAAGCAAGGTGTGTGTAGGTATGACTTACGTAGCGTGTACGTTCTTCATCCCTAGGATGCCCCATCCTCCTGATGCCAGCCCTTTGATGCTGCTGCTATTCAGCCTTTGTCCAGAGGGCAGCGGGAGTGTGAGCACAAGGGTTTAAAAAGCCTATCAGCCAGGTGGTTTTTATTAGATATTCTGATAATGAGTTGATGAGTAAGGATCAAAACCAATGGCTTGAATTAGATTAAGTGTATGGCATGACCATGTCAGTCTGGTGTGGTGCTCCTGTGCCTAGAAAGTCTTCCGTGCATTGTCAAGTTCAAGATATTCTGATAAGATACTGTTTTCGTGACATTTAATCTTTGTCTCCTCTGTATATTTGGCACGGTGGTTTATATTCCTACAGATGTTTGTAAACAGTTTCTGTGTCTCTAAAGAACGTTCATGGTTTTTTCAAAAGCCATACCATGCTCATTCTTTATAGAAAACACAGCAAGAAATGTACAGGATTGGGATTCTCATATGTAATTTTTACCATTTTAAAATATGTTTGGAAAGTCTTCACTAAACTTTTAAAAGTAGGTAAAAAATGGGTTTTGTTAAATAAACATATTTAAACTTTCAAGTAGCAGTGAACAACAAATTATGAATGGATTTTAGGAGAAAATGAGAAATGGATGTGGCTCACACCGTGTACTTCCTGCAAGTGCAGGTTTGCTCTCCCACCCTTCTCTAACACCCTGCAGGGCTTGCCAAACGAGAGCTGGAAAATATCCAAAGTGAACAGTAACTATGAGCTCTGTGACACCTACCCCGCTGTCATTGTTGTGCCAACTAGTGTGAAAGATGATGACCTTTCAAAAGTGGCAGCCTTTCGAGCAAAAGGCAGAGTCCCGGTAAGTAATAAACATCGTCCCTAGGCAGAAACACAGACTGGATTAGATCTAATATGGAAAGAAGCAAGACAGAAAAAACTCTAGTGAACAAAGTAGAAAGTAGAAAAATAAGCCTAAAACTTAACCTCAGTAGGCGGTGGAGACTGACAAAGAAGTAGCAAGAAAGAGCACACTCTTGCATTGAACAGCGTCCTTCTCTGGTTTCGTCAAGGCATCTTAGAGCAAAGACGCTTTCTTAGATGCCGAGTGGAACGCCACGCAGTTACCCAGCTCGGCGTGGGAGCCGGCAGGGGCTGAAGTGTTTGAAAGAGCTTTCTTGAGGTGTAACTGCACATGTGCGGTTTAAAGACTCTGAACGTACGTGTCCGCCCGTGACGCTCTCACCGTAATTGGGCGGGGGGGGGGGGGTGAACGTCTTTGAGCCTAGAGTTTGTGGTCGGGTATGATCCTGAGTCTCCTGGCCGCCTGAGGACAGCGGGAGGTTTGGGAGCATAGCTTCCGATCTCATAAGAGGCTGTCTTCACTCTGCCCTCGTCCTGCCACGTATGTGACCGGGAAGATACAAAGATGTTTTAAATGAGGAGACAAAATAAAACGAGTCATTCAAGTAAAGTGGGGCTTGACGTTAGTCAGAGTTTGACTTAGTTTCTGTTTTCCTTTGAGTCATAGAATTTAAGAGGTGGAAGGGGATTCTTGGAGCTTATCTAGTCAGACTTCTTTCCACTTGACCCAGACAGAGAGTTCCAGAGGCACTATCATGCTGTGATTGGTTTCAGCCCTCACCTCCGAGGAAAGTATGCAGAAGAGGATGTGCTTGAAAAGACAGCTTATTTTTTCTGCCTGGCAATCAGGGCACATATTGTTTTAGGAGCTGTAGTAATGTTTGTTGCTTACAAACACTAGGTATTATCGTGGATTCATCCAGAGAGTCAGGCAACAATTACCCGTTGCAGCCAGCCACTTGTGGGTCCCAATGATAAACGCTGCAAAGAAGATGAAAAATACTTGCAAACGATAATGGATGCTAACGCGCAGTCTCACAAGCTTATCATCTTCGATGCCCGACAAAACAGTGTCGCTGATACCAACAAGGTACGTTCTCAATAACACAGAAACGGTGGCTCTTTTGTTACGCGCTGGCTGTAGGTTTTTCGGCAGCTCAGTTAGACTGTGGAGTTCCTCCCCGCCTTAAGGCGGGGTGTCTCTGAGCAGCCCCTAGCTGTCCCTCGCCGGTACACATCCCGTGGGGCTGCGTGCAGTGTGTCTCTCATTGCTTCTCCACCATCCTGTCTGCCGAGTTAATTAGGCAAAGACCCAGAAAGAGAATCACCACCTGAAGAATCAAGGAAGACTTTGATGAAATGATCGTGAGGCCCTGGGAAGTCCCTTTAACCTGCGAACTGTGGTGATTACTTGATTAATTCCTATCTGGTCTGACACTTTGTCAGAACGGAGTCACGTGTGTGAAACCCGACGGCTCCCACGCGGGCCCCGCTGGCTGAGGGGGACGGCGCCCTTCCCAGCGGCCACAGCTAAGAGGCCACACGCCTCCAGCACCCGCTCTCCAAGTCGGAAGAGCTCCGAACCGCCTCATTTCCCTCGCCCACGAGTGCCTTTCCGACGGTGCGCTCCCGCAGGCGCGTGTCTGGTATTCGGAGGACTTGGCCCCCTCTGTGAGTCATTTCACAGACTGGGAGGGTGGCGGCAGCCTTCCCACCTCACGCTTACTGGTAAAATGCCACCTGGGTCACAAACGTGTGATGCGCGCCTATGGGGGGCGGGCGCCGGGGGAAATAGCGGGACCGATGCGGTGCGGCGCACTGTGGCGGGAGGTGCGGCTGGCGTGCGGGGGCGGCTGGGCGAGGCCTCACGGAGGAGGTGGCGCTAGAGCAGGGACAGGCCCGGGCGTCCGACAGTGTGCCGGAGCGCACCACTCACAAGAATGGCAGGACGTGTAAGGGAGTGGTCACCACGCCCCCCGCTTGGGAGTCTGTTTCTCATGGTAACTGGTGCCTCCTCTTCGTGGTCTGTCGTTGAGCCTCCAAAACGCCAGGCTCCTACTGCCCCTGTCTCACTCTTGGGAGAAGCCATTACCTTCCACTTTGGAGCGCACACGAGCCACCAGCCGCGCCATTTCCCCTCCGTCCCTGGGTGCTCGCTGTGAGTCGTGACTTGCTAGGCCCTGGTGGGGGACACACAGCAGCAGTCGTGCCATCTGCCACGTGACCGCCCAGTGTGCCGTGGAGGAGCAGGGCGCGTGCTCGGGGAGTGCAAGGGGCCTGGTCACTTGCTCCGTGACCCCGGGCAGTGGCTTCATCTCTCTGGACCGCAGTTGCCACGATAGCATGTCCGCTTCCCTGAGTGGGTGGGAAGGAAGTACTGTACAGGGCCCAAGTCAGGGCCCGTCCTGGACAAAGCATTTGGGTCACGCTCCTGAGCCCCGAGTGAACTGCTCTGTCCACGTGGCCGTCATGACATCTCACCGCCCGGGTCTCTCCGTCTGGCCTGGCCGGCTCCGTCTCCTTCCTTGGTTCCTCCCCCTCTCCCCAGCCTCCAGATGGTGGCGCTCCCTGGACTCATCCGGGCTCTTCTGTTCTCTGCGCCGCCTCCCTGGCCACCTCCTCTGACACCGTCCGCATTTGGAACGTGATACCCGAGTTTCCATCTCAGCCTGATCGCTCCGGAGATCGAGGCAGAGTTTGCGTCCTATTGTTGGGTTGACATCTCTGTCAGCTCTCTCCCATGGAATGATCTCCTTGTATCCAGCTCGGCCCAAGAGGCGGGCCAGTGAGAACCATGGGCTTCGAAACCAGGTCCGCCTGGGTTTTCCTCCAGGATCTGCCCTTGCTGCTGTCGCACCTGAGCAGGTTCCTGGCCTCTCTGCAAGCCTCAGGTGCCTCTTCTGTACGGCAGGTGGTAGCAGCGTGTGGCCTAGGGAGGTCCTGGGGGACCTCTGAGAAGAATGGGCGTCATGGCCGCCGCACATGATGCTCAGAAGCTCGCCCCCCCGGGAGGTCTGGCCTGGGCGGGGCGACTGCTGGTGCCACTTACGGAGACGAGACGGGGAGGACATGGGCAGGATGGGAGTTTCCTGAGGCCATGTACAAATTACCACAAACTAGGTGGCTTAAAACCACACAAATGTACTCTCTCGTAGTTTGGGAGGCCAGAAGTCTGAACTGCGCCCGGGCTGTGCTCCCCCCACGGGCTTCCGGGGAAGGACTGTTCCTTGCCCCTTCCGGCGCCTGCTGGCTGCTCTGCGCGCCCAGCCACAGCGTGTGGATCGCTCCCTTTGCCGTCACGTGGCCTTCTCCTCTGCGTGTCTGTGTCTCCCCACCTCTCCTGAGGGCACCTGTGGTGGTGTCCAGGGCTTGCCAGAGATAATCAAGGATGGTCTCTTCATCTCAAGATCCTTGACTCGATGACCTCTGCAAAGACCCTTTTTCCGAAAAAGGTCACATTCGCAGTCCCCAAGATCTGATGTAGCTCTCTGGGTGGGGGTGGTGTTTTTCGGCCTGCCACAGGGAGGGCTTCTCACTTCCCCATGCTCCCAGCTGGTGGGTCACGAACCCCGTCGGTCTTTCTACTTCTCTGCATACTTCCTGTCGCCGCCGCGGTACCATCCCGGGGAAGCAAGCATGAGAAAAGCTGCATTCACAGAAGCGGCTTCTAAACATCCTACTGAGCAAGGGCACGTCTTTGTGTGCGATCTCCTGTGGAGGAGACAGCAGCGGGACAGCGAGTCGCGTGTCCAGAACGTTCGTATCCCTAGTGCTGTCGCATCTGGGAACCAAGCGGGGATTTTGATCTGTCCAAGGCCCTGTTAGCTCCTCTCTGTATGATGCCGCATCTGCAAGCAGAGATCCTTGTCTTGTTCTTAACCTGAGGGGGAAAGCTGGCAGTTTTTTTTTACCATTGTGTATATTAGGTGCGGGTTTTTCATATGTGCCCTTGTCAGGCTAAGGAAATTCCTTTTTGTTGTTGGTTTTTTGAGTGGTTTTATCATGAAAGGGCATTAGATTTCCCAAGGCCTTTTCTGTATCAGTGGAGATGATCATGTGTTCCTTTTTTTCCTGCACTCTGTTAACGTGGTGCATTCCACTGACTGATTTTGCATTTTGACCGCGGGTTGCATAGTGTCTCCCAGAAACTCATGTTCATCCGGCACCTCCGAAGGTGACCTTATTCGGGAATAGGGCCCTTGCACATGTAAGCAGTGAAGAGGCGGTCATGCTGGAGGAGGGTGGGCCCTCAGTCCGGTGACTGGTGTCCTTAGAAGAAGGCCATGTAGAGACACAGACCAGGGAAGGCGGCAGCGGGCCGGAGATTGGCCGCCAGGGCTGTGCGCCAAGCCGCACTGACGCTTGCTGGCCAGCACCGGAAGCAAGGATCGGGGCACGCGACAGATTCTCCTGCTAAGCCTGCCAGACACATTGGTCTCGGACTGGTAGCCTCCAGAACCGTGAGGGAGTAAGTCCGATGTTTTAAGCCCCCTGGCTTGTGGTTACTTTGTTACTGTGGCCCTAGGAAACTCCTACAACCCCCTTACATTCCTGGAATGAATCCCACTTGGTCCTGGCGTAGGATCGCCTTAATACAGTGCTGGACCAGTTTGCTCATGTTCGGAGAGGCCCCGTTCAGTCCAGTCCCACATCATGACCGGAGTGACCTTCTAAACGTCTAGCC
>CM052801.1:99607699-99625401 GCA_028533885.1 Nasua narica
CCTCTGGTCTCTGGCAGCTCTTCTCACTCTCCTCTGCTTTCTGTGCCTTAAACGTTGGCCTTGGGGCGCCTGGGTGGCTCAGTTGGTTGAGCGACTGCCTTCAGCTCAGGTCCTGATCCTTGAGTTCCGGGATCGAGTCCCGCATGGGGCTCCCAGCTCCACGGGAAGCCTGCTTCTTCCTCTGACCTTCTCTCCTCTCATGCTCTCTCTCACTTTCTCTGTCTCTCAAATAAATAAATAAAATCTTAAAAAAAAAAAAAAAAACAAACAAAACGTTGGCCTTTTCCAGGCGGCCGGCCTCCGCTTCTCTGCTGGCTTAGCTGCTGACCTCGAGCACCGTGTGCCAGACCTCTATCCTCCGATACCCTCCAGAGGCCCGGGACTAGGGATTGGTAGCCACGGCTCAGACCTGTGTCTGAGTTCCTGAGCCGCTGCCTGCGGACCTTTCCGCCTGCGTTCCTCGCAGGCCCCCTACGCTCACTGCAGCGAGAGTGGAGGCCTCCGTTCCCTCTGTAATCGTCTGTGTCGCAGGAAAGGACACTGCCGACTCTTGGGGCGCCCGGCCTGGCCTGCAATCCTGGGTGTCGCTGTCTCCTCATGTGCTACCTACTTCCGTCGCCCCACTCAGCCACCGAGTCTTGCCCCGTGTCTGTCTGTCCTGCTGCCCCCATCCCATCCCCCTGCCGGATGAGTGCCTGTCTCTGAGCTGGTCTCCCTGCGGGAGGTCTCACCCTCCCCCGGGCCGGGCCGTCTGCCCAGCACAGCCTATGGTGACGCCGCAGCGCAAGTCTGGTGGCGCTGTCCCCGTGCCTGCGCCTCCAGCCCCAGGCCACCCTCTGGCCGCCTCTCCTCGGCTCAGCTGCTCGCCTGCCTCTCGGAGCCGCATCCTCGCCCGTGTCTGGGCAGCTACACACCATGGTCCCTCCACCCTGTGTTCTTGACCCTCCTCCCCACGACAGAGCTTTCCTGACGTGTGTTCTCTTCTCAGTGCGGACGTCTCTTCTGCCCCCCTGGCAGCCTCCGGGTCTGGCCACGTGCCCCCAGTGCACCCCGTGCTCTCCAGCAGAGGACTTGCCCCCCGCCCCCCGCACTGCACAGGTCCCTCTCCTCACCCGCCTACCTCGCCAGATGGGGAGTGCCTTGAGGACGAGGGTCTCCACTTGTCACCCCAGTATTTAGCTCAGGGCTGAGCATTAATATCCACGTGCTAAGTGGTTGGAGACGAAATGAAGGGTGTAGTCTTTGGGTTCACAGACACATCTATTATGTTTTTGGATATAACATTCATATAACATTAATCTGGCTATTTTATCTGTCCCAGAGTTTACGATTCAGTGACTTCTGGTATGTTTACGATGTTGTGCAATAATCCCCTCTAACTCCAGATGCTTTCATGGCCTCAAAGAGAAACTTGTGCCCCCTGGCCGTCGCTGCCCATTCTCGCCCCCCCCCCCCTTGGCCCAACTCCCATCAACCACTAATTTACTTTCTGTATAGATTTCCTTCTTTTGGACGTTTCATATAATGGAATCATACAATATATAGTCTCTGGGGCCGGGATTCTTTCACTCAGTGTGATGTTTCTGAGTGTGAGGTTCACTCCTCTTGCAGCGTGTACCAGCACTTCCTTCCTTTGCCTGCCTGTAGAACATTCCACTGTGCGGAGAAAGCAGGTTTCGTTTACCCACTTGTCCGCTGCTGGGCAAATAGCGCTGCTGTGGCCTTTCCTGGGCGAGTCTATGTCCGCGGACCGGTCTTCAGTTCAGTGGACGTGGGATGGCTGGGTCACGTGGTAGTCCTGGACTTAAATCTGGGGAGCCCCCACATTGTTTCCCACAGGGACTGCACAGTTTGAATTCCCACCAGCAGCGTGTTCAGGTTTCAGGTTGTTCATGTTCTCATCACATATGGGTTCTGAATGTTGACCTTCACAAAATATAAGGTAATTATAGAGCACATTTTGTTATGAGATTACCAAAGGGTTAGCCATATCCCCCAGTTTTCTTTCATTTACATTTTATTTTACTGAAATTGCTTAAATTCCTTGTTTGGGATTTGCAAATAGTTTATTATACAAAAATTTTTGTGGTAGTACAATTGCTTCTGTTCAGACCGATGGCACTAACAGACAGAGAACCTTTAAAAATCTAACTTGCCTTGAGTAAGATCCAGTTGTTAATGGTTCAAAATGTGATGATGAGTGCAGGAGAGTTGTTATGGGTTGAATTGTGTCTCCGTAAACATCCCGAAGACCTAACTCACAGTAGGTGAGTGAACGTGGCCTCTTTTTGAATTGAGGTCTTTATAGATGTGATCCAGTTAAGAGGAGGCCCTATTGAATTAGGATGGGCCGTAATCCAGTCTGCCTCGGGTCCTTAGAAGGAGACAAGAGACAGACACGAGGTGAAGGCCACGTGATGAGGAGACAGAGATTTGAGTGAAGTGTCTGTAAACCAGGAGCACGTGGGGCTACCGGAGCCCCCGAGGGGCTTCTGAGGCAGCGCGGCCCTGCCAGTACCTTGATTTTGACTCCAGAACCGCGAGGGACATTTCTGTAGTTGTAAGCTGCTTAGTGTGTGGTGCTTTGTGCCGGCGGCCGGGGTGCGTCCTCCCAGGGTTACGGGGCTCATGTTACACAGACGGGCTTGTTGCTTCCTTACCGATCTCTTTCCCGTAACACTGGAGACAGCCCACGTGTGAACGCGGACGTGGTGCTGTGTGTTTTTTGTTTTTCACAGGCCAAGGGTGGAGGGTACGAAAGTGAAAGTGCTTACCCCAACGCGGAGCTCGTGTTCTTGGAGATCCACAACATCCACGTGATGAGAGAATCCCTGCGCAAATTGAAGGAGATCGTGTACCCTTCGATTGACGAGGCGCGGTGGTTCTCCGGCGTGGACGGAACGCACTGGCTGGAGTATATACGGGTAGGGAGCTCCCTGGGCCGGGTTTCCGTGCGCGCCTGCCGTAGCCCAGTGTGTCCGTGCGCTTGCTCAGCGCTGTACAGCAGCACGTCTTTGCGGTGTTGCGGCCTCTCGCGGTTTCCACGGGCCGCATTCAGACTGTGGGCTCTGTTGAGGGACACCGCTCGCCTCAGTGCTTTGGAACGTATGCGTGCACTTACTGCTGTCATTTTTCCCAGTGTAAGCTGTCCCCCGCCCCCAAGCACTGATGTTTCCGAGTCACCCTCGCCTGATTGCCTTGTTTGGTTTGTTGACGTGGACTTGGAACATTCTCCACAGAACTGTTTTTGCTGTCCTAGAAATTAAATGTCGCCTGCTCTAACGTGCATTCTTTTCTGAAGATGCTTCTTGCGGGGGCAGTAAGGATTGCCGATAAGATAGAATCCGGGAAAACGTCGGTGGTGGTGCACTGCAGCGATGGCTGGGACCGCACAGCCCAGCTGACGTCTCTGGCTATGCTGATGTTGGACAGTTACTACCGCACCATTAAAGGGTTCGAGACTCTCATAGAAAAGGAGTGGATAAGCTTCGGACATAGGTTTGCACTGGTAAGCTGAGACCGTGAGGTACATTCTTGCCTTGTTTTGTTCTATCCTGTGCATGTGTGTGTCACACACACACACACACACACACACACACACACGGGCTTTCTGCTCTGTATCAGACCTGAATCACCATAATAGAGTACTGTGGACCTCAGCATGGTATGTTTTTGGTAGGACACTCTCTTTTTAATTTTTTTATGTGGATATCTCTTTTTTTTAATGAATGAGGTAAAATTCATATAACAGAATTAGCCATCAAAAGGCATACGGTTCGGTGACATTTAGTACATCCACAGTGTTGTACAAGTACCAGTCTATCTAGTTCCAGAACATTTCTTCACCCCCCAAAAGGAAACCCTGTACCCATTAAGGAGTCCCTCCTCATCTCCCCTCCTCCAGCCCCTGCCCGTCACTAACCTGCTTTCCGTCTTTCTCAAGTTGCCTGTTCTAGGCACCTTCTGTAAGTGGGACCATGACATTTGTCTTTCTGTGACTGGCTTATTTCACCGAACTCACTGTTTTTAAGGTTTATCCGTATCATAGCATATATGAAAACTCCATTCCTTTTCATACCTGAGCGCTACTCCCTTTGCTTACCCATTTCTGTTGGCGGACACTCGGATTATTCCCACCAGTTGGTTCTTGTGACTAACGCTGCTGTGAACGTCGGCATCCAAGTCTTTGCCACACATACTAGCACAAACTGACTAGCTTAGACAGTAACAGCGTGTTGTCTCCCGGTCCTGGGCATCGGACGTCCAAGATCCAGGTGCCGGCAGGCTCGGTCTCTCCTGAACTGTGTCTTCTCGGCTCGTGCGTGGCCGCCTTCTCACCATGTGCTCCGTGGCCTTTCCCCTGTGTGCGCCTCACCGGTGCCTCTGTGCGTTCAAATTTTGTCTCCTTAAAAGGAGCCACTGGGGATGCGTCGTAACTGTGCGTGGCGCTGGAGTACGCCCGAAGCCTCAGAGCGGCTCAGAGCAGGCGGAGCGGCCGTGGAGGTGGAGGTGCTTCCATGGCTCCCGCCGTGGCGGAACCGAGTACCTCGGCCGTGAGCAGAAGGAAAGGCACTCCCACAGTCTGCGAGCCACATGCCCTTCAGGGGCCGTCGTTGGAGCCTCCCCTGCACTGCGCCCCTTCCCTCTCTGCGCCTCGGTCCCCTTCTCCGAGGAGGAGTGTTGTGCGGCAGAGATCTGCCCCCTTCACGGCAGAGCTGCCCTGCCCTTACAAGCCAGGGCTTCCTCTCCCAACACCCACCCCGCCCCGAAACCGCACGGCACAGCCACCAGTCTCGGCGCCTGGCCGAGCCCTTCTCTTATTTGGCCTGAGCACTGGATGCTGTTGGTTCTTCCCTCTTTCTGGAAACTGTTTCTTCCCTCGGCTTCTAGGTCTGCACAGCCTTTTGAATTTCCTCCTATCTTCTGGTCTTCCCTCTCTCCCCAACCTCTTAGTGTTGAGGTGCCCCAGGGCTCAGTCCTCAGATCGCTCCTTCTCCCTGTATGCTTAATACCTTCGTGGTCTCGACGAGTGATCCCACGTCTTCAAATACGTGTGTTTCAAATCTGTCTCAGTGCCACTGATGCCCCCTTCATTCTGGCCTGCCCATCTCCCTTGGGGCTCTGATGGCGGCCTCCTAACTAATGTTTCTGTCACCTATCCCCTTCCAATCCCTTGTCCTCGCTGCAGCCAGATGGAGCATTCCAAGAAGCAGCGGCTCCCTCCGAGGCTTCCCATGGACTTTGTGGCTGTGGGCAAACTCCTCGGCTCAACATTTGAGGTCCTCGGTCATCTGGCCTAGTCCACCTTCCTGGCCTCGTCTTGCCTCCCTCCCCTTGCCTCGTGCCCAGCTACTCACGGTGCTCTTGGTGTCCCCCCCGTGTTCCCACTGCTTCTACTACAGTGCATCCCTGGCCAGCCAGGAAGCAGGTACCTCCCTCTGTCCTTGAGGCTGTGTCTCTCACAGGATCTGCCCCATCCGAGGTTGGCCACTTGTTCCCTTGTGGCCCCACCACACCCATTCCAGACGTGGAAGCCCTGGGCACGTCTTAGTTCCTCGCTATTTACAGGTCTGTCTCCCACGACTGGACTGCAAGTGAATTATTTGCTCAGCACGGGTACTGTGTCTCGTTTGTCCTGATACCCCAGGTGTGTAGCCAAGCGCGTGGCCTCTGTGGGACACCACCACAGGTCCCGAAATTCCCAGGGTCGGCCAAGACGCCTTGTGTACATCAGAGGAATTCGGGAAATGGCTGTTAAAAGAATGAATCTTAAGTTGCGAGAGGTCACGCGGAACGGTTCCCAAGGTGCCTTAAATACTGACAAGCAGGTGGGACAGATTATTTTGTAAAGGGGAAGCGCAGGGCTAAGGCAGCTCATGCAGCTTCTGTAGAAAACAGTATGGCAGTTCCTCAAACAATTAAAAATAGAACTACCCTGTGATCCAGCAATTCTGCTTCTGGGGATACAGCCAAAAGAAGTGAAAACAGACTTGAATATTCGCACACCCACGTTTGTGAGCAGTGTGATTCCCAGTAGCCCAAAGGTAGAAGCAACCCCGATGTCCATCGATGAATGAATGGATACACAGAACGTGGTCTGTTACCGCAGGCGATGGAAGCATGACTCAGCTTAAAGAGGGAGGCAATTTCTGGCACATTCTGCAGTACAGATGAGCCTTGACGACCTTCTGCTGAGGGAAAGAAGCCAGTTACAAAGGGACAGATACTGTAGGAGTCCACTTCTGAGAGAGCAGTCACGTTCACAGGGGCAGAAAGTACATACACTGGGTGGGGGGGACCTGGTGTTAATGGGGAAGAGTCAGATTGGAAAGACGGGCGGCGGGGACGGCCGCCCGGCACCGTGAACGTACCGATACCACTGAGCTGTAGGGTCGAGTGGGCGCGGTGGCCCGCTGGGTGTTCTGTAAGTTTCACCACGACTGAAAAGCGGTAAGAGAGAGAACACCACCTACTGTAACCGCGAGGCATGGATTTCCTCGTTTGTATGTCTCTCCTGCTGGCGGCTTCATAGACCGAGCATTTCTCGCACTATGTGGTGGTTGCATTATATGTTTGGAATGTTTCTTTCTTTCTCATCCTTTTACTTATTCACCAGAGTATTTGGGCTTTCTCTTCAAATGCTCACTCTCGAACTGTTTTTTAACTCGACATCCCCAGTGTTTTGTCCTGTTTGTGTTTGAAATTCTTTTAATTTTTATCAGGAATCTATGAGTATGTTCTAAAACACTGAAAGGTGTGAAACACTATTGGATGTTAAGAATGTCTCAGAACTGCAAAAGAACACGATACTGGCTTGCCTTGAGCAAGGACTCCCCCTTACCATTTCAAGTGTGAGATTTGGGGGGTTCTCTGAGTCCTGTAGAATTGGTTAAAACATGTAGATTATTATTTAATTGTTATTTGATTCTCAGAAAACTAGGTTTTCCCATTTTTCAGAAATGTCAGGAAATCTGAGAATCACAGTTTCAGTCAAAACATTCACTGAATTGAACTGAAACACAATTTCAGTGTACTGTATTTTTTTATGTGTCGAGTTTTATAATTTCACTCTAATATAGTGGAGATCAAGAAGTTATAAGCAAGCGGCCACTATATTCAAGTGAAATTATAAAAGTCAACACATAACAATACAGTACACTAAAACTGTGTTTCCTAAGAGCAACGGAAGTCAGTTCAATTCAGTGAATGTTTTTGAGGGCGTTTTTTGTGCCAAGAATATGAACCAGGAAAGACTGTGGACTCTGAGCAACAGACTGAGGGTTTTGGAGGGGAGGGGGTGGGGGGGGTGATCCTGGTGGTGGGTATCGAGAGGGGCACGTACTGCATGGAGCACTGGGTGTGGTGCATGAACAATCAATCTTGTAACACTGAAAAATTAAAATAAATTTGGGGAAAAAAAAAAAAAAGAATTCTGTTAGATCTTGGGACATACAGATGACACCTGATGCCTGCCACTAGGCAATTTTAAGTGACTTTTGAGAGGGCTGTGGCACACACTCATATGCTTGACCGCTTGTTTGTCCTCAGAGACTGGGCCACGGCAATGACGACCACGCAGACGCCGACCGAGCCCCTATATTTCTTCAGTTCATTGACTGTGTTTGGCAAATGACAAGACAGGTAAGAAATTTCAAGTATATTTCTGACCTTAAAGTTGGAGATTAAATACTCATGTTTGTTCAAAATGAACACGTGTGTATGTGTGTAAAAATAGGGCCCCTTCTGTTATCTGACCCGGTTTGACTGTAACTCACTTAGAAGTATAAGCAGAAAATTAGAGGCTATCATTTCTCAACAAAAAAAATCCTATTCTTGTGCAAATGCTTTCGCCAGTCCTCTGTCCACCAACTCTGCCGTTCTGCTGCTCTTGCTCCCTTTCTATCCGGGTGAGGAGGCACGGTCCCCTGCTGAGCGGGCCAAGTGTTCGAGACCAGGATGTCACAGAACTGACAGCAAGGCGGGGTGCCAGCCCTGGGAACCCAGGAGTCTGCACGCCTGGCCTGGGCCCCCACGGCCCCGCGGCAGTGCCGCCGAAGGCAGGGAATGTCCAAGAAGCAGAGGTAGTGGGAAGTTGCTGGTGCTTAGTTTCCAAACCCCAGTGCACAGAGCCCCGGTAAGCAAGGGGGCCACACAGGGCTCCCCCTTCCCTAAGCGGGTTGGGCCCCGACAGCTTCACTTTAAAGCAGGCCCTGAGGCCTGTGCTGTTTATGGCCTGGTCTCTAACACCGGAGCCCAAGTTTGGGGTCTTACCCTCAGGATAGGAGATGGAGCCAGAGTGCCAGAGAGAGCGACAGAGACAGAGCGGCACATAGAGACACACATGCAGACCCAGAGGGACCAAGACAGAGAGACCAGAAGACAGGCAGTCTCCCCCGTGCCTGCGCAGGGAGAGAGGCAGAGGGTGGACATCCATGGCCTGGGTGCTCTCCTTCCTACTGGCCCGGAGGTCTGGCCTCAGCTGCTTCAGTCACGGGAAGAGGACCAGCTGGAAGGACTGCTGGCGACCTCTAGTGACTCCGTCCGCCGCCACGGCACTCACGACAGCCCGCTGAGCACATTATTACCATCACCCTGGGACCTTTTCAAAGGACCTCTGCTTTCCAAGCCCCGAAGGTCGGATGCACCACTGTCTGTGAAATCCCTCACCGTGCCCCACTGTCAGCGCCCCTGTGGTGCTCCTGCTGCCCCACTCCCTCTCCGCCCGGACCCCTCCCAGCGTGGCTCAGGAGCCATCTGGGGGGCCCCCGCCTCACTGTGTACCTGTGGGCACGCTGTCAGCACCTGGAAACTTTTAAAGATGCACATGCTTGGGCCCCCGACCTTGCAGACCCGTCCTCCTGCGGGCCGAGGGAGAAACCCAGATGTATGTCGTTCTGGAACATTCCCCATGTGGGTTCTGAGGTGCCAGTGAGACAGAAGACCAGCATCCGGACAATGGGCTCCATCCCACTGCAGTCCTGGGCCCGGTAGCCTCAGCTTACCCCAGGCACATAGAGATGAAAATTCTCGGGCCCGCCCAGAGCTGCTGACCCTGGGGGGAGGCTGGCACTGGATGCGAGGGTATTATTAAAATTCAGTCTGATATGTGAGTCTGCATGTGTCACGGATCTCAGTACCAAGGAGCTGGAGCGAGCAGGCATGCTTTCAGAAATAAGAAGAAAAGCGGGGGTGGGGGGGGAGTGTTCTGATCAGCTAGCTCATGCTCTTAGGCCCAGCTTGCCCAGACTGAAGGGGCTCCTGCGTTTCCCAAGCGCCAGGTCCCACGTGATTCAGCGCAGCCAGCTGGAGGGCTGGCGGGGGTGGAGGGGCGGTCTCAGAGGTGGGCCCCGGTGGGATGAGTGACGGATGGCAGCGAACACACGCAGAAGGCACGGAGGCTGGCGGGGGTCTCAGTGTCACGCAGCACCATGAACTTCTTGCTGTCTATATTAATTGAGCCAATAACAAAGTTAAACGATGGTTACATTCAGGTTAAAACAAAAAAGTATAAAATGCATTTTAGAAAAATTGTGTAACAAGGTTGAACACAAAAAAATGATGCTTCTGAGGGGCTAAGCACTACTTGTGTGGATGTGAAGGATCTTTTTCCTCCCAAATGCCAATTGTGTGTGTGTGTGTGTGTGTTTGCGTGCACACGTGCGCGCAGGTGTGGTACCTGCAGACTGCCTTCTATTCCTCACACTGTTTCGTGCCTATTTTCATGTCTAATCTAGATCATTTTTGTGCTGTTTATTGGATTTTAAGGGAAAACAAACAAGGGCTTTAGATTAGATTTCAGATGCCTCTCAACTCTAAGATCCTGTCTGTGAAACGTGTATAATTGACGCTTCTTAAAACGACGTGGTCAGTGCAGTAGAAGCAGCAGTGCCGCTGCTCGGTCTGTCAGCTGGGTCTCAAGTGGATGAGACATGTGGCTTGTTTGGAAAGATGCATTAAGGTAATAAGATTAATTTATTTGGAGGTTGCCTACTGCTAAATCAAGTTAGCTAAATCCGCGTTAAATTGTTTGAAATCTCAGGATAAAATGAACTAGCCTGTGTGCATAAATTGATATAAAAGGATCGAAGGGAAAGGAATTGAGGGGCTCTTCAGAAAAGAGCTTCAAACATGCTGCAATAACCATAGTTTAATAGACTCTGCCCTTTGGATAGGTTTAATACTGGTTCATATTTTTGTTCCTCAAGAGGTGCAGAATTTCCTTGTGGATTTCTAGAGTTTTTGAGCCTATACTTTCTAGTATAGTTTCTGGGAGAAGAGACCAAAAGAAATTACAAACCACGAGACTTAATCGGCTGTTTGTATTACTCTAGCTGTTGCTGCTTCCTCTGATGAAACTTTTCCTGGGCCAAGCGTGGGGCCGCAACGCCATTTGCACATGACTGGCGGTCCCTAGGAGCATCCGTAGGTGCAGCTCCCGTGTCCTGGTCCCAGGGGTGCTGACAGGCAGAGGCCGAGCCCCGGCCGGCCCAGACCTTCCGACCCAGGGACCCTGTCAGCCAGAACACGGCTTGCAGTCAGGGGTGCCAGCCAAGCTCCCCGGTGCAGCAGGCGGGCTCAGAGTCGGCAGTGAAGACCCCTCGGGCTTCAGAAGTGTGTCTATAGAAGCTTTGCTCTCTTGTTAGTAAATGTGTCACTGAAATGAAAACGAAGTCTAGGCCTTCCATTTCTATCCTTGATTTAATAAAGCTTCAGCGTACATAAATGTCAGATGCTTGCTTAACATTCATGAATTTTGTGGTGCCAACAACTTAGAAAGAGTGTAACTAAGCTGCATAGAAAACTGCTGGGAAAAGTAGACCTGATGTACTTGGCCTTTAAAGGAGAGCCATTGGGAACCTGAGGCCATTGGTAGACTTGCAAGTAAAGGCCCCGAGGGAGGGTTCCTCAGTAGCTGTCTTCAGCACTGCAGCCAGATTAGTTTATTCAGTTCATCTAAGAACAAGAATGCCGGTAAGAACCCCCGCCACAGCTCGTCTCCAGAGGTTTCTGAAGAAGTGGCATTATGAGGGGGCTCCGCAGAAGAGCGTTGTGTGTTTCTGTGGGAACAGCCCTAAGGCGGAGAGAGAGGCTCGTCTGAATCCGAGGTAGCTGAGCAGAAGCCCATACGCTGGCGCGTGGGATAGAGGCTGGCGGGAAAAGGAACGTTTCAGGTGGAGTTCGGACAGTCCTGGACTGACCGCTACCCCTCTTGGGGAAGCGCGTCCCTAGCCTGGGGAAGTAAGACGGCCCTCGGTGACCCTGGTTGTGTCTCTCGAGATGACAAGATCACTCACAAAAGTGTGCAAACAGCACTCTGGGGAACAGTTTAATACCTTAAAGTAAACCGACTTGAACAAACCCCTGCCTGGTAGTTCGTACTTCACGGTGCGCCCGGCTCACGGTAGGCGCCCCGGCCACGCCTGCTGCCGGGGGCTCCGGCGGCACCATTGCTGTCATCACCGTTTCCAGAGCATCTCCTCACGGCCACTGAGTACTGGCTGCTGGCTGGAACCCCCCGGCAACGGTAAAGTCTTTGCTGGAATTCTGCAAAAACCCACTGAGAATTACCTAAAACAGTAATTGAGATGATTATGTGATTTTCTTATGCTGTTAAAGTGGTGAATTACAGTAATTATTATTTTTTTAATGTTGATCTTCAAATGTTAAGCCACCCTTGCATTCCTGAGCTAAACCCCACCGGGTCATATTGTGTTACCCTTTGTATGTATCACCAGTGTCAATTTGTTTTGACGTTGGTAAGGATTTGGGGATCTATGTTTGTGGAGTTGTCTCTGTGGGAAGGTTTTTAATTATGAGTTATTTCTTTACTAGATAATAGGCTTTCTGTTCTTCTGGAATCCCTTGTGGTATATGCTGTGCCTGGGAACCCCTCTCCCTTCTCTGACCCCAAGCGTACCTGCAGGCAGAGAGCCGGCACAGTAGTTGGACAGGGGGCCTGTCACAGTCTCGTGCTGCCTGCTGCCAGAGTCTGAAAACAGCTGGTCCGTGTATTGTGTCCAGCATTCTGGTTGCTTCTGGCGGAAGGGTGACTGCGGGCTGTTCGTTACTGCAGGTGCCCCTGCGGCGGCTCTGCGGGCCTCACTTGAAGCCGGACAAGTGAGATCCAAGCTGGCTCGGTCTTCCTTTTAGCCCTTGACTGTATTCCAAATCGTACTGTCGCTTTCACAGAAAATTAGTACCGCTGGTTGTAGACTGAACTTTAACCCTTACTTCTCTCTCCATTTCAGTTTCCCTCCGCCTTCGAGTTTAACGAGCTCTTCTTGGTCACAATTTTGGACCACCTGTACAGTTGTCTCTTCGGGACTTTCTTGTGCAACTGTGAACAGCAGCGATTCAAAGAGGTAAGTCTATTTCACCCTGTCTGTTGTTTTCCCATGGCTCCGGGGCCTTACCCGCTAAGTGCCACCATGGGGGCGCGGGGACTGGGTGGAGAGGGGACCTGGGTCTGGCCCTGCTGCGTCTCTAAGTGGGGGGGGTCGCATGAGATGCCCCAGCACGTGGCCGGACACAAGCCCCTCACTCTATGGGGGCTGGGGGCTGGGAAGCAAGCCCACAGCTCTCTGAGGCCTCTAAGGTTTTGTAGGGTCAGTTCTAGACCCTGGACCCCGAAACCCCAAGCTCGCGTACTTCCTAGCACACTGACTTCAAAATGATGTGTCTGCTCTTCACTCTCCGTCCCATTGGGCTGACAGGTCCTCAGAGTGAAGGGAGGTGAAGTCTGTAGATGAACCCGGAACGTCCGGTGAGGTAGCAAGCCAGACGTCCTTTTCCATCAGGCTGATAAGGGAACAGCTCCTGAATTCTCAGAGTTCTAGTTCCCCTCTTTCTGCCTAGGTTTTTTTTTTTAATTTAAAGATTTATTTATTTGAGAGAGTGAGAGCGAGAGCATGAGCTAGAGGGGCAGTGGGACAGGGAGAGGGAGACAGAACCCCAAGCAGACTCTGTGCTGAGAGCAGAGCCCAGGGGTGGGCTCGATCCCAGGACCCGAAACCTGGCCCAAAACCAGTCATCGAGTGCTCAGCTGACTATGTCACCCAGGTGCCACTTTCCTTCTCATTTCGAGATAAACAAAAGAAATGATCACGAGGAGGCACTGGGGAAAGGCAGCTTAGAGTGTCCCCTGCTTAACAGAAAACGGCCACCACCTGTAGACTAATAAGCACATCAGAACATGATCGAATTTTGGAGAAAATAATGGGTCGCCAGCACCCACCTCCCTCTGCAGCCTCCCCACAGCTGTCACCCCCTCATTCCATGGCCACGCCCATTCAGTCTCCTCCCTTTAGCCCTTCTGTCACCTGGGAGCCTGTCTGGACCCAGTTCCGGGTCTTCCTCCTGACCCAAACTCTGTTCTCTCTCGGTCACTGTCTGTCCCATCTCGGGGTCTAATTACCATGCTCCGGCTGCTCCCCCGCTCCTTTGCATCTCCCTAAAGGGCAGCCTTGCCCCTCAAGACGCTAAGGCCAAATGCATAGGCGCCACCTTTGCCTCCTCCCTCCCACTCCCCTCAGCTGCCACAGCTGCTCCCCGGCAGGGATTCTTTAAAACAACACCAACAACAAAAAGATTGTATTTACGTAGAGAGAGTGGGGGGAGAGGATCGGAGGGAGAGGGACAGGCAGACTGTGCATTGAGTGTAGAGCCTGATGTGGGGCTCGATCCCATAACCCCGAAATCATGACCTGAGCTGAAATCAAGGGTCCGACGTTCAACCAACTGAGCCGCCCAGGCACCGTGAAGAGATTCTTCATCTGGCCACTTGTCACTGCCCCACAGTCTAGTTCAAGCCCCCATTGTCTCATGGTGGGCTAAGGCAGCTGCCTGGAAATGAACTTCGCTCCCTCCGTTTCTGCTCTCCGGCCGCCAGGGCAGCATTCCCCAACTCCCGTCTTGTCACGCGCCTCTCCCCTGCCGGAGACCTCCGTGCGGCCCCCACTGTAGCAGGAGAATGACCGTATTCCTATGGGCCCAGGTGAGAGGGCCCTGCTAACCTCCTGAAAAAAAGAAGTTTTAGAGTGACTTTTATGGTATGTGACTCCTACTTCAATAAAGCTCTTTTTAAAAAATCAACAGAATGAAGTTCACATGTAGAATTTAAACTCTGATGGTCTATTTTTTTTTTGACAAATTATATTCTTTTAAAAAATCAGCTCTCTTGAGATATGATTTACATACAATTTACCCTTTTAAACTATATAGTTTAGTGGTTTTCAGTATTTTCAGTGTGTAACCATTTAATTTCATAAATCCCTTATACTTTTCATCACTCCAAAAAGCCCATGAGCAGTCCTCCCTGTTCCTCGCTACTCCAGCCCCCCAGCAATCATGATCTTTTTTTTAAAGATTTTATTTATTTATTTGACAGAGGGAGAGAGATCACAAGTAGGCAGAGAGGCAGGCAGAGAGAGAGGAGGAAGCAGGCTCCCCGCTGAGCAGAGAGCCCGATGCGGGGCTCGATCCCAGGACCCTGAGATCACGACCTGAGCCGAAGGCAGAGGCTTTAACCCGCTGAGCCACCCAGGCGCCCCACAATCTCACGTGAGCTTTTTTAGTCTGTGCGGGTTCACCGGCTCTGGACGTCCCAGGTGAATGGACTCAAACGGTATTTGCCCTGCTGAGACTGGCATATTTCACTCAGCTTAATGTCGTCAAGGTCCGTCTGTGTTTCTGCAGGTGTCAGAACTCTGTGCCTTTCTTCCGGCCGAGCAGCAGTCATGGTAGGGAGGCCACGTGCTGCGTACATGGTCGGCGGCAGGTGGACGTCGGGGCTCGTTCCGCTTTGGGCTCTGACACTAGTGCTGCCGTGCGGGGGGCGTTCAGACGGCAGGACGTCGTGCGGACGTGTGCTGCCGTCACCCTTGGCAGATGCCGAGACACACAGTGGCCGAGTCACACAGGAACTGCGTGCTTAACCTTTCAAGGAACCACAGACTGTTATTCCAAAGTTTCAGTACTTTACCAACAAGGTCTAAGGAGCCTGTTTTCTTCGCTTCTTTGCAGACCCTTGTGTATTTTTTGTATTCCAGCCATCGCAGTGGTATCTCGTTGTAGGTTTTGGTGTACATTTCCCTGGTAACTAATGGTAGTGCGAGCATGTTTTCCTGTGCTTCTTGACCTTCTGTGGACAAATGTTTATTCAGATCTTTGCTCATTTGCAGTTGGGTCGTCTTTATCATTGAGTGATAAGAGTTCCTTATAAATTCGTGATAAATACAAGTCCCTTATCAGGTATATGATTTTCAACAACTGTCACCCATTCTGTGCATTGTCTCTTCACTTTTTTGATGGTCTCATTTAAAACACATAAGTCTGATTTCCACCAAGTCCAGTTTGTCTGTTTTCTTTCATTGCCTGTGCTTTTGGGGTTCTATCCAGGAAGTCGTCACCCAGCCCAAGGTCGTGAAGAGTTGAACCTGTGTTTTCTTCTAAGAGTTTTATAGTTTGAGCCCTTCTATTTAGGTCTGTGACCTGTGTTTGAGTTCTTTTTGGGTACACCGTGCGGTACGGGTCCGAGTTCATTCTTCTGCCTGTGGCTAAGCAGTCATCCCGGTGCTGTTTGCTGAGACTTTCTCTCCCCACACTGAACGGTCTCGGTGCCCGGGTTGGAAATCAGTTGACTTCATGGGTGAGGGCTCGTTTCTGTATCGTTGTCTCGTCTGTTGAATTCTTGCTGGCATTTGTCTTAGAAACACAGAGTATAAAATAGGACAAGGTCCTGACAGAATTCTCTGTGTCTAGACAGCTTGTGAGGGGGTCAGCTGGCTTTACAGTTTTCTAATTTTGACTTTGTCACAGGGCTCGGGCCATGTGTGACATTGACCTGTCCGGCCCAGCCTGTCGGTTTCGGTGTTCGCACTCACGTGAGCAGCGCGAGGGGTTCCGGCGCTTCTAGAGCGGGCGCGCCGGGGTCGGGAGGTGGGGAGACGCGTCTAGCGCCGGGTGCCTGCCTCTCGGTGTGAGGCCTCAGCAGCCTGCCGCCCTGGAGTGTTTGCCACGGGCAGCCGTGACTTTCGGTGAAAGGAGTCTTCCCTGTGGATTCTACCCCAGTCACAAAAGCAAACCTGCAAACTGGAAATAAAAAATGTATTTGTTATTGATGGGCCCCGTCATCCTGTGCTTGTTGGAAAGTTCTCGTTTCGCCTCCACACAGACGCAGTCGGCAGATGTCACCTGACTCAGCAGTACGTTTTTCCAGGACAGGAAGCAGTGTATGTTTTCGTGTCCTCCCCGGCGTGAGGCAATGCCGGGGCAGAAGGGATGGGGTGGGGCTCAGCAAATGTTCTGTGACTTTGCAGTGTTTGAACTCCTTTTATCCAAGTTCTTTTCTCTCTATAATACAAATTCTCAAGAATCTGAAAAAAAGTTGAATTTTATTTCAGTGTATTCCTTTTTTGTTTTTCAGGATGTATATACGAAGACCATATCTTTATGGTCGTATGTCAATAGCCAGCTTGAAGAATTTTCTAATCCTTTCTTTGTGAATTATGAAAACCACGTCTTATATCCCGTGGCGAGTCTGAGTCATTTGGAACTATGGGTAAACTACTACGTGCGCTGGAACCCACGAATGAGGCCTCAGGTATCTTTTTGTTCTTTGCAAAAGAGCGTATCTTTCTAAGCAGAGATACTGGTGTACAAATGTGTGCGTGCTGGGTATTAACATACGCTCCTTCTGCCCTCCCCTGTCAGGGTTTAGTCCTGCGCGTTCATGTTCTAGCACCTTCTTTTCACACACCAATCCTGAAACTGTTTGCTAGATTATAGTTAAAAGTCTTGGCACCTCTGTCTTCTGCTAAAGGTAGAAGCAGCAGTATCGGTCACTGCATTTCACCGTCAGCCTTTCCCATGACCCGGTTTGTCCACAGACTCTGGTAGAAAGCGGGCACGTGCCGACTGGCTGAGAGGTGCCCCCTGAAGAAGGGGTCAAGTCTCCCCCTCCCCGCCATTCTTTTCCACTGTAACATTTTTCTGAGACTGAACAAAATCTCCGACAGCGCCTAGCAGGACCGGGCAGCTGAGCCGCACTTGCCCTCGGTGCCCAGGCTCCCCGGGTGCTCCCCCAAGCCTGGGCTCTCCCCGGGGCCGCACCACCACCTCCCCTCCCCGCGGCTGCTCGGCTGCTGGGGTGGACTGGGCCGATGGAGGGCCCCCCCAGCCCCTCCCATGTGGCCAGAGCACTCCTGCGGTTCTCTGTGAGTGTCTCTCGGGTCTCCTGGCGGCCTGCCAGCAGACGGCTCCTGGGCCTTGTGCAGCGTGGTCGCTGCTGTGGGGCACAGGCGTGCGCGCCTTCCTCCCGCTCTCCTCCGTCCTTCCTTTGCGCTTGGCGTCCTCGGCGGCTCCGCTGGCGTGTCCCTCGTCTTGGTTCACGGGGGCCGCCGTGACCAGGGACCGCACGTGGGGGCGTACACGGCGGAGATGCATGGGCTCACGGTTCTGACAGGAGCAGCCTTGAGGTCTAGGCGTTGACTGGGTTGGTTCCTTCTGGGGGCTGGGGGAGAAGAGTCTGTCCCGGGCTTCTCTCCACGGCCTGTAGAGGCCCTTTGCTCCCTGTGTGTTCGTGTTGTCTTCCTTTTCTGTGTGTGTCTGTGTCCAAATTGCCCCTTTCGTGAGGGTACCAGTTGTAGCGGAGTAGGGCCCAGTGTGGGGACCTCGCCGTAACTTGATTCCCTGTGTAAAGACCC
>CM052801.1:99633236-99682423 GCA_028533885.1 Nasua narica
TGGACAACACTCTAGTGGCGGTGATCTGGGGGTGCTAATAACATCCCCTCCCACTCCAGATCCTTTACCAACTAAGACCAGATGCGAGGAGCTCAGAAGAACGTCAGGCAAAGCACTCGCTTCACAAAGGGGTAGACAAGTACCACCGCACCGTCAAGGTCAGGGCTTCCTGTTCGTCCTCTCCCCTCTCATGAAATCCCCTTCGAGCTCACCTGGGGGAAAGCTGGGTTCACAGAGTTCACGGCCTCTAAGAGTGCACATACCCAGCCAGAGGGCCCTCCGGGGTCCAGGACTAAGTGTTTCCTGCCATGACCCCATCACAAATGTGGCCCAGAGGGTCATCAGCCGAACCCATCAGGTGTGTCCCTCTTCCCTTCACGGGGAGGCACGCACGAGAGGCTCTGCTCCATCTCAGTCCCCTCATTTCAGCAAACACTTATTGGGGTGCCAAGGCCACAAAAGCCAAATCCAGCAGGAGTGAAAGCGTGTGATTGAGCAGCAAGACAGGGGTCCGAGGAGGACAACGAGGGCAGGTCGGGGCTGTTGCATCTGAGGGCCATCCTGGGCCGGGCTGCAGACGGCCACACAGTGCTGGAGCCTCCAGAGCAGAGGTGATCTTTGAGGCATCTCTTAAGGGATGGGGAGCTTAGCGTTCCTCAGAAAATGAGCGGAAATTCATCAGGAGGAAGAACAGCATTTTAGACAGAGAGGCAGCGCGTGAGGGCACAGGCTGTCTGCAGGTCTGCGGATGAAAGGAACCACTGCTTCGTTCCAGACTGTGAAAACTCCCACCCACCCTGTAAATTCTATAGCATTTGGCAATACATGCTTTATCATGTGCCCATCCGTCCATCTATCCCTCCATCCATTCATCAGTTTCTCTTATTTCTACGTCACATTTCAAAGGCAGTCGCAGACATCTGTACACACCACCCCTACAAGTATTATGCCCTGTGATCCCACATTTGCTTTTTTAAGGTAAAATTTACTTTCGGTAAAATACACAAATCTTACATGTACCATTCGATAAGTTTGGGCAGGTGCAGACCAGTGCGAAACCCGTCCCTCCACCAAAATATACAAAAATATCGTCACCCCAGAAAGTTCTCTTGTGTCCCTTGCCCAGTCAATCCCTGTCCACATCCCAACCCTGGCAGCCACGGATCTCGTTTCTAACTTTCTAGATGAGTCTTGCAAGTATCAGAATTTCTTATGACTGGGCTCATATAGTATGTGCTCCCTTTTCATTGACTTCTTTCACTCGGCATAACATTTTTGACGTCTACCCATGTTTTTATATTGGTAATTCATTCTGTCATGTGAATATCTATCACAATTTCTCTATTCATTCTGCTGCTGGTACGTAGGCTGTTCCCAGTTTTTTTATTTGTTTGTTTTGCTATTATAAATAAGACTGCTATGAATATTCTTTTTAAGTCTTTTTTTGGAAAGAAGCTCTCATTTCTCTGGAATAGGAGTAAGACTGCTGAGTCACTGGGTTGGTCTATGTTCAGTATTTTAAGAAGCTTTCCATTCCCACCAACAATGTAGGAGAGTTTCAGTTTACCCACATCTGCACCGACATTTGGTATTGTCAGTCTTTCTAATTTTAGTCACTCTGGTGGGTGTGCTGTGGTAGTTCCTTGTAGATTTAATTTGCCCTTCCCCGATGAATAATGCCTTTGAACATCTTCATATAATTTCCTTCTGTATGAAGGGTTCAAATCTTCTGCTCGCTTTTTAACTGGGCTGTCTTTTCATTAGTACATAATAGTTTTAACAGGATGGGCAAAAGCAGTTCTGTGTTCCCAGGGACTCTCTCTGGAGCCAGGAGACCAGTTAAGACATTAAGGTAATGACCCCAGAGGGGAGAAGATGTGGGCTTGGGCTCAAGGGGAACCAAAGAGAAGATTCCAAATTCAAATGATACCACGAGAGAGGACTTCTGGCATGACCGAGTGAGAAGGTGAACAAATCCTCTCCTCAGAAAGCAACTATAACCCCGGACGATGAGAGGCAGCCATGACAGGAAACGGATCTAGTTCCGGGGAGAAGGGCTGGGGTCTGTGGCCTCTCCGCACAGGGTTGCTCCAGCAGCTAGTGTGACGGTGGAGGGGCAGATAGGCCATAAAAGCCTTGCTTGCCCTGAGGCAGAGCACATGCCCCGCAGAGACACTCTGGTATTGACTGAGTCCAGGAATAAAACCTTACCCTCATAGTCAGCTGATTTTCACCAAGGCAGCCAAGACAGTTCAGTGGGGAAAGGTTAATCTCATTAGCAAGTGGTGCCATGGTTGGATATCCACATTCTAAAGAATAAAGATGGACCCCTATCTCACACCATATACACATTAATTCAAAATGGAGCAGCAAAGACCCAAATGTACAAGCTACAACTATAACACTCTTAGAAGACAGAAGAAAAAAACCTCCATGACCTTGATTGTTCTTAAACACCAGAGCATGATTCATAAAAGAAAAAACTGATAAACTGACCTTTATAAAAAAATAAACATTCAACAAACAACACTATTAAGAAAAGGAAAAGACAGCCATAGACAGGGAGAAGATATTTTCAAAATCATATGCCTGATAAAGGACTTGTACCCAGATCATATAACTCATAAAAGCAAAAAACCTGATTTTTTTTTTAACAAGGGCAAAAAATGTGAACAGACTTCACCAAAGAAAAATATAAAAAGACTGGGGCGCCTGGGTGTCTCAGTGGATTAAAGTCTCTGCCCGTCGGCTCAGGTCAGGATCTCAGGGTCCTGGGATCGAGTCCTGCATCGGGCTCTCTGCTCAGCAGGGAGCCTGCTTCCCCCCTCTCTCTGCCTGCCTCTCTGCCTACTTGTGATATCTCTCCCTCTGTCAAATAAATAAATAAAATCTTAAATATATATATATATATATAAAGACGTTCACCATCACCTCTCATTAGGGAAATACAAATGAAAAAAAAACCTGTACGCATTTATAAATGTTTACAGCAGTTTGATGCACGATCGTCAAAAACCAGATACAACCAGGATGTCCTTCCACAGGTAAAGAGCTAACCCAAAGTGCTCCATCCAGACAACAGAATATTATTCGATGCTAAAAAGAAATATACGATCAAGCCATGAAAAGACACGGAGGAATCTTCAATGCATATTGCTAAGAGAAAGAAGTCCGTCCGCATTAAGGAAAAGGCAAAACTATGCAGAAGGTAAACAGATTAGGGCTGAGGAAGGGAGAGTGGCTGAGTCCCAGACGCTTGGACGCAAGAACGCTCATGGCGACAGGACGGTTCTGTATGATACTTGGGGGGTGGACACGTGGCCAAATGCATTTGTAACAACCCACACAGTTGTCCACTGCAAAGAGTGAACTTGAATGTACATAAGCAAGAGAACGAAACAAAACATCGACTGGACGGGCGGGCGATCCCAGGACGAGTGCGGGCTGTGACAACTAGACGTGACTGCCTGAGGAACGGGGGGACGAGGGATAGAGGAGCCGACGCAGGTAACCTGAAAAAGGCTACTGTGACTGGAAACTGTAGGGGAAAGATCGAAGGATTTGAACACGAACCCTGTGCCCCCAATGGTAAAGTTGTTCCTCACAGAGGCGCGAGCCGACACCAGAACCGAGCGAGGACGCCAATCGCTGACGAGCGGTAGGTCTCTCCCTGTCTGAGAGGGAAGTCACAGAGAAGCGAGAAAGGAAGGCCGAAAGAAAGCTCTGGGCACTGGATGGCACAGTTGGAGAGTGAGCGTAAATGCCGATGAATGGAGAAATAATCACAGGGCAGAGGAGTTGTGCCATCCCACTAAGTGACGCACACACTCAACACTCAGACCTTTGCTTCTAACCTCAATCGCTTCCAGTGAGGGACAGAATGACCCACTGAACTGGACTCCCAGGGAAACCTTCCCGGCAGGCGACGGCGTTCAGGAAGAAGGCAATGAGACCAAAAAAGTGGGAGAGTGTCAGGAGAAGCTGGGACAAAAGAATGGGAAGCGGCAGATGGTCACATGGGACAGAGCTGGGACCATCCAGAAGTCACTGGGGGCCAAAGGGCAGCTCAGGAGGGGGAGCGGAGGCTTGCATACACTAAGGTGTAGCCCCACAGGAGACAACGAGGACCTGAAACGGATTGGCCTCAAGCTTAGCACGGGGTGAAAGTGCTAGGGAGCGGAGGGGGCCGGCGGGACCTATTGACAAGAGGCTGTCCCTGTCACCTACAAGCAGAATATGGGGCGCTCCCGCAAGGCCGACAGAAATATTTTGAGAAAAAAACCTATGTAACAGATAGCACATTATTTCAAAAATAAACTGCAAAACTACAGTTGAGTCTAGTGCATGTGCACTAAGACCCAAAGTTGGAAAATACGTTAGTTAGCATCATGTTTTTATGCGGACAATCACCATGTATTGAAATAGGATGTTTTACCTTCACTCATGGCATTAGAGTGTCTTCATGGAGGAGAGTGAGGATTTCATCGTGTGCTCATCATGACCATGTGTGACCAGGCTCACACTCGGATTTTCTGCTGGGACCCCCTTTATTTTCTTTTAATGACGCTTATTAATGACAGGGGGTATAAGTTAAGCTAACAATTGATTATTCTTCAGATGCGAAGTTCAAACATGAGCCTAATTAAAGAATTTCCCAACACTTCTTCCTTGCTAACACATGTGCTGGCAATCAGGAAGCCCCCGGCGTGCCATTCAGCCTTCCGTCCGCGCGCCCGCTCCCACTCGCTACTGCTGCCCGCGTCTCACCATCTGGAAATACCGTTTGTCACCCAGGAGTAATTGGCCAATTTGCTGGGTTTGCCCTTTAAATGTTCCATGTTCTCCTGACACCTGTGAGTTTCGTTTAGTGGCTTTTAGAACTTTTTATTCAAGATGACATTGTCTGGAAAGGTGTTTTGAAGGACAGATGTGACTACGGTATCCTTTAATCGGAAGAGAACACTGATCCCCAAGAAAGGCACACGGTCCCTGCAAGAATGCCAATGCCACAGCCAGGACCGTGGGCAGTGTAGCAGGGACCCCGACACGCTCCTACCTCGTTCACGCATGACCGCGGTAAGGTACCACCGCAACCTGCTGCACCAGCCATAACCGTAACGACTTAGCTTCGTGACTCCGAGTTACAGTCACAACACACCATCAAAACGGGCAATCACCGCCAGTAACGATCACAAATTCCAATCGTAACTCATTTTGCCACATCGAATCTGGCTGATTCTCTCCACAGCAGGGTCAGATCTTGATGTGTATTAGGATAAAAGGTTTAATCTCTGGTGGTTTTGGGGGGGAGGGGGAGGGCATGACTCAGGAGGGCCAGCATGAGGGGGTTTCCCTGTGGCAACGGAACAGTTCCGTATCCGGCATCCTGACTGGGCGTGGGCACTGAAATCGACACCCATGATGAAATTTCATGCACACACGGGTACACACAAACGGTGATGCCATCTGAATCGGGTCCGTATGCAACTTAATCACAGCCTGTACCAACGCCAGCTTCCTGGCTTTGACAATATACTACGGTTATGTAAGCTCAGTGGCAACCTTCAGGGGACGCTGGGTGAAGAGTACACAGAAATTCTCCTGAATAATTTTTCTGACGTCTTGTGAGTTTTAAACTCTTTTTTTTTTTTTTTAAGATTTTCTAAGTACTCTCTATTCCCAGTGTGGGGCTTGAACTCACAACCCCGAGATCAAGAGTCGCACACTCTATAGTCTGGGCCAGCCAGACACCCTGAGTTTTCAACTATTTTAAAGTAAAAAGAGATTTTAAAAGATGTCACACTTGCTATGGGTCTCCTAAAAAATGCTTGTCATGATGAGATTTGCTCTTCCCAACCCAAGGGTGACAGGATCCCCAGGCTGGAGGCGGGAGTTGATCCCCGTCACTGGCTCCGGCCCCGGATGGAGACACGAGCCATGCAGCACCTTGCCTTGGGAGCACCAGGGGGACTGTGTGGCTTTTCCAAGTTGACTTATAAACGCCCCCCTCCTCTGAGCTGCACAGCCCACATGATTCCAAGTGCGCTCTCCGGGTTGTAAGCACGATGTCTGGAAATGACCTCGTCTATCCCAGAGGCTGAGTAAGAAACATTTGTAAAGAGATTAAGAAGTTCAGGCAAATCGATGCTCCTAATTTTACCTTTATCAGGTTTGTATTCACCACCGCCTAATATGTCTTCAAGATCCTTGTCTGAAAAACCTGGAGAAATTAAAATAGACATGTCAATACCACAATACATTTTTCAGGGACAAAACTCTTGTGTTAGTTGCCCAACATCCCCAGAAACTGACTGCCAGTTAAGAATGTCCTTGATCAATACGTTAGGCAAAATTCTAACAGGGCCCTAAGATTCCCGCCCACTAGAGTACACACCTCGCATAATCTCCCATCACTTGGACTTTGCCCGAATCAAAAAGGAGATTATCCTCCGTGGGCCTGACTCCAGCAGGCCTTCCTGAGCTCAGACACCAGGAGCCACAGAGTGAGTGAGTCTTTCTCTCCCAGCTCTCCCCGGTCTCTTTCACCATCAGCTCTACAACCGCAAGGAAATGTACTCTGCCAACCGCCACACGAACGTGGACGAGAATGCCAGCTCAGAGAGCAGGCCAGGCCGCCATCACGATGTCACAACGTCCCAGCTTCGCTGTTCCTGAACTCCTCACTCACCAAAGGAAACTAAGTTCATAAATGGGTCTGCCTTAACTTGCTAAGCTTGTGATCATTCGTTATGAGGCAACAGAAAAGTAATACAAGGAAAGAGAGGCACTGGATCCTCGCTTAACCACGTGTGAGGCAATGGAAAGGAGCTTGACCATTTGGCAGATGTTTTCTTGATAATGAATGAAACAAGGCTGTCACTTCAAAGAAAACCACTGGCAGAATCTGTTGCCAATGGGAAGATTTCAAACACAACTTAGAATTTTGAAAAAATTCTATATCCACCACTGTGAGCTCAACAGCCTCCCAGTACTTAAGATTTGATCTAAGGAGGTGGGGGTAACATTAACAAACATGAGTCTGGCATCATCTGGAAGTTCAAAAGACCTCAGGACACCAGTATTTCCAAATGACCAATGCACAATATATAAAACCACGAATGGGTAAAAATTCCACTGAAAGTCCAAGCAAGTCCTGGAGGCTTTAAGGGAATCAAATGTGAAAAGTTCACTGATATGGTAAGAAACCACCACCAGCTGAGTCTGGGTGTCTTAACAAAGAAAAATATCTATAACAGTGATCTAAAAAGTCAATTAAAACATTCCTTTTTCAAGTGCATATTTATATGAGGCCAGATTTCCTTCATACACTTCAGCCATCACAATCCATTACAACGGAATCTGGAAACAGAGTGAGTATAGCTCTTCTGCTCAGACATAGAAATATGCAAAAAATGTACACAGAAACAAAAGCTTTTGAAATCCTCAATGATTTTGGGAGTCCAGAGACCAATACATTTGTGAACTACTATTTAGGGTTCTCCTATGCCTCGAAGTGCTCCCCGCTCAGCTGGGCCCAGGGGGGGTCTCTCTGGGCCGCTGTGGTGAAAGAGCGACAACCTGGCCAGGGAGCCGCCGGGCCGGCCAGTGCTTCCGGCCAGCTCTGACTTACCCCCTCCCCCTGCGCTCGGCTTCCTGCGGCCGTCGTCGCGATCATTCCGGTCATTCAGGGCGTCAGCCAAGTCGAAATCATCTTCTGCAGTGGGCGCCAAAACATACAAGAGAAAGTCAATTGGTTAAAGTACAGGTAGCCCTTTGGACATCTGGCCCAAAGCAAGCTCCATGGTACTTCTTTACTGGCCTCCCTAGAGGGGCAGCATTACCTGCAGGCTTTGCTGGAGGTCTGGTTGTTGCCGGCCTCTTGGTTGTGGTGCTGCCATGGTCCCATCGCGCTAAAATGGGGAAGAGGGACAGCATGGGAACACATTTACTAACAAGTAAGCCGCCACTTCACGACTCGGGGAAGTCACATCAGGACTGTGGTGCCCTTGTCCTAGTCCTTGAGGCCCCTCTAAGGCCTCTGACAACCCCTTGGAGGATGACAAAGAAATGTAGAAGGTTTAAATGAGATGAGTTCCATTTATGTTTCTTCAGAGGACTGGTGGTAAGGCAGACGTGGTCCCACAGATGACCTGAAGATTAATGCGCCGGGCTGTTCAGCCTCCATCTGCTGGAGAGGACGGATCCCATGGCCCGGGCGGTTCCAGAGCTTGGCCATGACCCTTGGGAGCTTGGGGCCTTGGTTTCCACCACTGTCAAGCTGGCACCATAACCGTACATAATACTGCCCAGGGATGGACTGAGGTTATGTTCCCAGGAGAGTATGGGAGTGCCTTATAAACTGAAAGTAGGATAATACCGACAAAATATCTTACACAAGCATGGTTGTTACTCCTGTAACTAGTAGGTTTTTCAGCTCAACCAGATACCTCTAAAAATACAGACTCCTTTCACAACAATTACATGACATGACATGCATGAGTTTTCCAAGAATTTCTTTTCTTGAGCTTAAAGAATGTGCCATAAGCTGTTCTACGACTGCAGGTAGCAGAAGGGAAAGGAAATTTAAAGGAGAAGAAAGGCAAAGACAGTACTGTATAAGGCAAGCACTGAGAAAAGAAACAACAATATTTATGGGGAAAAAAAACTCAGTGAATTTTACAGATCAATAAGGTAATCCTCAAACAGCCCAGGTAATTTACAATGCATTACCTGTCTTTTCTGGATAAGGCCTTGGGGTTGTCTGTGGATCAAAGGAATGTAAGTTTGAATCTTCTGGAAAAAGTATAAAAAACACAGTAAGACATGACCTGACATTTCTCACTAGGTATAAAGGGAGACGTTGTATCATGATAAAAGGCCAATCCACCAAGAACACAGAACAATCCTAACCAAACAATAGTGTCAAAACACACAGAGAGAAAACTGATAGAGCTAAAAGGAGAGAGCAACAAATCCAAACTTAAGTTGGGACTTTAATGCTCCACCGTCAGCAACTGACAGAACTACTAGAATGAAAATCAGCAAAGACAGAGAAGAACTGAACACACAATCAACTACACAGGATGTAACTGGTGTGATGGGTTCCTCTACTCAGTCGCAGCAGGAGAAGTAACTGTTGAAGCGCGCAGGGAACATGCACCTACACAGATTGTGTCCTGGACCAGAAAACGAACCTCAACAAACTTAAAAGTATTGAAATGTGAGACAGGCATCCATCAAAATCCTAGAGAACACAGGCAGCAACCTCTTTGACATCGGCCACAGCAACTTCTTCCTAGACACGTCTCCAAAGGCAAGGGAAGCAAGGGCAAAAATGAACTATTGGGACTTCATCAAGATCAAAAGCTTTTGCACAGCAAAGGAAACAGTCAACAAAACCAAAAGACAGCCGACAGAATGGGAGAAGATATTCGCAAATGACATCTCAGATAAAGGGCTACTATCCAAGATCTATAAAGAGCTCAAACTCAACACCCAAAGAACAAATAATCCAACTAAGAAATGGGCAGAAGACACGAACAGACATTTCTGCAAAGAAGACATCCAAAGGCCCAACAGACCCATGAAAAAGTGCTCAACATCACTCAGCATCAGGGAACTACAAATCAAAACCACAGCGAGATACCACCTCACACCAGTCAGAATGGCTAAAATTAACCAGTGAGGAAATGACAGATGTTGGAGAAGATGCGGAGAAAGGGGAACCCCCCTACACTGTTGGTGGGAATGCAAGCTGGTGCAGCCACTCTGGAATACAGTATGGAGGTTCCTCAAAAAGTTGAAAATAGAGCTACCCAACGACCTGGATACAAATGTGACCTGAAGGGACACCTGCGCCCCAATGTTCATAGCAGCAATGTCCACAATAACCAAACTATGGAAAGAGCCCAGATGTCCATCGACAGATGAATGGATAAAGAAGATGTAGTGTGTGTGTGTGTGTGTGTGTGTGTGTGTGTGTGTGTGTATGCAATGGAATGTTACTCAGCCATCAAAGAGGATGAAATCTTACCATTTACAACAACGTGCTTGGAACTAGAGGATATATGCTAAACGAAATAACTCAGAGAAAGACAATTATATGGTTTCGCTCATACATGGAATTTAAGAAACAAAACAGAGGATCATAGGGGAAGGGAAAGAAAAATAAGATAAAGTCAGAGAGGGGCGCCTGGGTGGCTCAGTGGTTAAAGCCTCTGCCTTCAGCTCAGGTCATGATCTCAGGGTCCTGGGATCGAGCCCCCCCATCAGGGTCTCTGCTCAGCAGGGAGCCTGCTTCCCCCTCTCTCTCTGCCTGCCTCTCTGCCTACTTGTGATCCCTCTCTGTCAAATAAATAAATAAAATCTTTTTTTAAAAAAGATAAAATCAGAGAGGGAGACAAACCATAAGAGACTCTTAACTAAGGAAACAAACTAAGGGTTCGAGAGGGTGGGGGATGGGGTAACTGGGCGATGGGCATTAAGGAGGGTATGTGATATAAGGAGCACTGGGTGTTACATGCAACAGATGAATAAATGAACTCTATTTGAAACTAATGATACACTATATGTTAACTAATTGAATTAAGTTAAAAAAGAAAAAAAAGGTATTGAAATTACATAGAGTGGTGTCTCTGACCAGAATGGAATCAAACTAGAAACAAAACACCAAGAGAAAACAGGAAAATCTCTAGACACTTAGAAATAAACAACACACTTCTAAGTAAAACAAGGGTCAAAGAGAAAGTGTCAACGGAAATTTTTAAAATATATATAGAACTATATGAAAATGAAAAAAACACTGCCAAAATATGTGGGATGTAGCACAAGTAGGGGGGAGGGGGAGAGGGAGAAGGAGACTGCCCACCGAGCAGGGAGCCTTGTGTGGGGCTCGATCCTAGGATGCTGGGATCATGACCTGAGCTAAAGGCAGGTGCTTAACCAACTGAGCCATCCCAGCACCCCAATAATCCAAGTTGTTAAGTCACAATACTAGAAAATAAAGAGCTAGATACTACAAAAACAAGCCCCAAACAAGCCAACAGAAGGAAAGAGCAGAAGGCAATGAAATTGAAAATAGAAAACATACAGCAATGAAACAGCTTGTTCTTTGAAAAGTCAATAAAATGGGTATACCTCTAGCCTTACTAACAAACATAAAAGGAGAAAAGACAAGATGCTATTATAAGGAATGAAACCAGGTATATGAGTCTGTAGGTTTCAGAAGGGTAATTTAAAAATGCCAGGAACTTATACTCATATATCCAAAAGCTGAGAAGAAATGGACCAATTTCTCAAAACCCACAAACTACCACTCAACCCAGTCCTGAGTGTTCATGTACGGGAAGACTAGTAATGTTATGATGACAATATTACCTACAGTGATCTAGATGCAAGGCAATCCCTACCAAAATCCCAATGACCTTTTGTTTTTCAGAAGTAGAAAAACCTATTCTAAAATTCATATGGAATATCTCAAGAGGCCCTAAATAGCCAAAACAATCTTGAAAAAGAAGAACACAGTTGGGAGATTCATTCTTCAAAACTTACTACAGAGCTACAGTAATCAAAACAGTGTGGTACTGGCAGAAGAACGGACACGCGGGCCAATGGAATAGAACAGAGAGCCCAGAAATAAACACTTGCATCTATGGCCAATAGATTCTTGACAAGGGCCCCAAGAAACTGGTTATAGCAAGCCAAAGAATGAAGTTAGACTATTACCTTACACCATATATAGAAATTAATTCAAATGAATCAAAAACCTAAACAAGAGCTAAAACTATAAAACTCTCAGGAAAAAGGAAAAAAAAATGGAAAATCTTCATGATACTGGATTTGGTGATGATTTCTTGGATATTAACCAAAGGCGCAGGCAATAAAATAAATAAGATAAATTGGCTTTCATCAAAATTAAAAGCTTTTGTGCAAAACTTTTAGACGCTATCAAGAGACTGAAAACACAATGCAAAGGATGAGAATATATTTATAAATCATATATCTGATATAGATCAAGATCCAGAATATATAAAGGACTCCTACAACTCAACAATGAAGAATGAAGCAGTGAGATTTTAAAAGTGGGCAAAGGACTTGAAGAAGCCTACTCTTCAAAGAAGATATACAAATAGCCAGTTAAGAACATGAAAAGATGTTCGGCGTCACTAGTCGTTAGGGAAATGCAAACTGAATCCACGGTGAGATACCACTTGACAATCATTAGGATAGCTGTCATCAAAAGACAAATGAAAAATAACAAGTGTCAGTGAGGATATGGAGAAACCAGAACCTGGTGCACTGGCTGTGGGAATGTAAAATGCTACAGCTTCTGTGCAAAACAGTTTGGCAGTTCCTTGAAGTTAAGTATAGGATTACCAGATGGTCCTGCAATTCCTCTGCTAGGCGTACGCTCCAGAGAATTGAAAGCAGGGACTCAAACAGTGTTCATAGCAGCACTATCCACAGTCACCAAAAGGTAGAAACAACCCAAATGTCCATCAATAGATAAACACAATGTGGTATACATACAATGGCATATCACGCCACCATATAAAAGAATGAAATTCTGCTTTATGCTACAATACAGATAAACTTTGGAAACATTATGCTAAGTGAAAGAAGCCAGACGCGGAGGGACAAGTATTGTAGGATTCCACTTACATGAGATACCAGAAGGGGCAGATTCTTAGAGACAGAAAGTAAGACAGAGATTACTAGGGGATGAGGGTAGAGGAAAATGGGGGAGTTACCGTTTAATGGGTAAAGAGTTTCCGCTTGGAATGATGAGAAAATTCTATAAATGAACAGTGGTGATGGTTGCACAACCCTGGGAATATACTTAATGTCAAGGATTTGTACATTTTAAACAGTTAAAATGGTAAGTTCTGCTACGTACATTTACCCACAGTAAAAGTTATTCAACCTAGATGAAATATGTAATCTGAATGAATATCCCTATAACCATAATAATTTTTAATGTAAAAGCTCCCCAAAAAAGAAATTTCGAGGCTTTGATGGTTTCACTGGTGAACTCTACCAAATGTTTAAAAAAGAGTTCACACTGGGCACCTAGGTGGTTCAGTTGGTTAAGCGACTGCCTTCGGCTCAGGTCATGATCCCGGAGTCCACAGATCGAGTCCCACATCGGGCTCCCAGCTCCACAGGGAGTCTGCTTCTCCCTCTGACCTTCTCCCCTCTCATGTTCTCTCTTACTCTCTCACTCTCTCTCAAATAAATAAATAAAATCTTAAAAAGAATTCACACCATTTTTACATCTCTTCCAGAAAACAGAGGGGAGGAATCTTTCCCAACTTGTTTTATGAAGCCAGTACTAACTTGGTAACAGAAAAAGACCACATAAAAAAATAACTATAGACCAATTTCTCTCAAGAATACATAAAGTCCTCAACAAAATATTAGCAAACTGAACAGAATGTATACAAAGAATTACATACTATGAACGAATGGGACTTACTCCAGTTAAGCAAGGCTGGAATAACCACGAACCCACCATATCAGCACACTGTGAAAGAAAACTCATAATAATACTGACGTGGAAAAATCTAATATTCATGTAGGAAAAAAATCAGCAAATTAGGAATAGAGGAGAACTACCTCAACTTCAGAAAGAGCATCTCAAAAACACCTGTAGCTATCATAAGACTTAATGGTGAAACAGGGCACAGAAACTGCTTCAATTTAATGTAGTACCAGAGGTGCCAACATTATGACAAAAAATAAAAGACATATAGAATGGAAAGAAAGAAACCTATCCCTATTTGTAGATGACAGAATCATCTGCATAGAAAATTCCAAGAAATCTACAAAAAAAAAAAAAAAAAAATTCCCAGAACCCAGTGAGTTTCCCAGAACCAGTGAGTCCAGCAAGGTCTCAGGATATAGGATTAACAATATCAAAATCAATCATACATAATAGTAATAAGTATATGGAACCTCAAAAAACACATTATCATTTACAATTGTGCCAAAGACAATTATACATTTAGGTGTACACTTAAGAACTATGTACAGGACCTGTATGCTGAAAGTTACAAGAAGGTAAGGAGTGAAATCAAAGAAGACCTAAATAAATGGAGAGACATACTGTGTTCATGGATTGGAAGACTCAGAGTTAAAGTATGTTGGCTCTCTCCAAACTGATATAAATGTTCAACACAAGTCCTATCAAAATCCCAGCCAGTTCCCTGACAAACTTCTTCTAAAATTTGTATGGAAAGGGACAGGTCCCAGAATAGCTAAAACAATCCTGACAAAGAATAAAGTAGAAGGAATCACTCAACCTGGTATTAAGGCTTAGCTTATAGTTACAGTAATCAAGACAACAAAAAAGAGGCAGACACACTGCCCCACAGAACAGAATCAAGAACCCAAAAAGACCTGTCCAAATAAGCTCAAGAGATTTTGATAAAGGTACAAAGGCCAAGAGGGAGGAAGGATGGTCTTTTCCGCAAAGGATGAAAATTCACCCATCTCTACTAAGGATGTCCATCGGTGGAGCAACGGGACACCCACAGGCAAAAATAATGAACTTCAACCTAAGCTTCATGCCTTATCCAAAAATGAACTCAAAATGGATGACTTTCAAATTTCAAGTGTACATCTACAAAACATGGCCACAATCGACAAACTGTGGAAAGAGCCAAGATGCCCTTCAAAAGACGAATGGATAAAGAAGATATGGTCCATATATACAGGAATATTATGCCTCCATCAGAAAGGATGAATACCCAACTTTTATACCAACATGGACGGGAGTGGAAGAGATTATGCTGGGTGAAATAAGTCAAGTGGAGAGAGTCAATTATCTTATGGTCTCACTTATGTGTGGAGCATAAGGAAAATCATGGAGGGCATTGTGAGAAGGAAGGGAAGGGTGAATGGGGGGAAGTCGGATGGGGGGATGAACCAGGAGAGACTGTGGACTCTGAGCAACAAACTGAGGGTTTTGGAGGGGAGGGAGTGGGGGCGTTGGGCGAGCCTGGTGGTGGGTATTGAGAAGGGCACGGATTGCATGGAACACTGGGTGTTATACACAAACAATGAATCTTAGAACGCTGCATCAAAAACTAATGATGTACCCTATGGTGACTAACACAACACGATTTAAAAAAAAAAAAAGATGAAAGACAAGCTACAGAGTAGGAGAAAATCCTTACAAAACACATATACGACTAAGGACTGTGTCCAGAACACATGGAGAGCTCTTAAAAATCAGAGTAAAAAATAAATGATCCAATTAGAAAATGGGCAAAAGATATGAAGAGACATCTCACTGAAGAATTTATACACATGGCCGATAAGCACATACAATTAGGGAAATGCAAATTAAAATCACAATGAGATATCACCACAAACCTATCAGAATGACTACTCCAAGCACCAACAAAGATGTGGAGAACGGGGATCACTCGTTTGCCACCGGCAGCAATGTAAAACGGTACAATCACTCCGGGAAACGGGTCGGCAACATTCTTTAAAAACTAAACCTATAGGGAATCTGGGTGGCTCAGTCATCAGGCATCTGCCCTCGGCTCAGGTCATGATCCCAGGGTCCTGGGATCAAGCCCCACACTGGGCTCCTTGCTCGGCGGGGAGCCTGCTTCCCCCTCTCTCGCTGCCCCTGCCTGTGTGAGCTCTCTCGCTGTATCTCTGCCAAATAAATAAATAAAATCTTTATAAATAAATACATACATACAAACATACATACATACATACATACGTACAAAAAATAAACCTCCAACTATCATATGACCCAGCAATCACAGTCCCGGGCATTTACCCCAGAGAATGGAAAACTCCAGTTCATACCAAAACCTGTATATAAATGTTTATAACCCCAAACTGGCAACAACCCAGATGATGGTCATAAACAAACTGTGGTGTATCTACATCATGGAACACTATTTGGCAAGGCTAAGCAACCAACTTTTGATACCTGCCATAATTTGGCGAGATTTCCAGGGAATTATGCTGAGTGGAAAAGAAAACCAATCCCCAAACACCACACCCTATATGAGTCCATTTACACAACATTTTCTAAATTGCCAGATTCCACCAATGAATAATAGGTTAGGGGGTGGGGACAGGAAAGGGGGGGTTCAGAGGGGAAGGTGTTGGTGTTCATAAAAGGGCAGCAAGAGGAATCTTTATGGTGATATGTTCTCCATAGGGACAATCATGGTGGACACATGTACCTACCCAGGTGACAAAACTACACAGAAGTGAAAACACAAACACTCGTGTGAGTAGAAGTTAAGCTGGGAAAATCTGAATGGGATCACTAGACTTTGTATCAATATCAATATCCTGCTTGTGACATTAGGCTATAATTTTGCAGTTATCACTGGGGAACGTGGATTTAGGGTACACGGGATCTCTCTGTAGTATTTTTTATACCTATACCTTCACAAGTTCACGATTACCTCAAACAAATAGTTTAAAAAAAATAGTTAAACATGGATTTGAGCATCAAGGTCATTTTTTTTAAAGATTTTATTTATTTATTTGAAAGAGAGAGAGAGTGAGAGAGAACATGAGAGGGGAGAAGGTCAGAGGGAGAAGCAGACTCCCCATGGAGCTGGGAGCCCGATGTGGGACTCGATCCCAGGACTCGGGGACCACGACCTGAGCCCAAGGCAGTTGCTTAACCAACTGAGCCACCCAGGCGCCCGAGCATCAAGGTCATTTTTGAAAAAAAAAAAAAAAAGATCTGATACATAAATGGCTGGTGCTCAGGGCCCAGGAATGTCTATTATTGACCTTGCAAACTGAGGAGCAAAGCAGGCAGAAAGAACAAAGGGCAGTATAAGAACATCTAGGAATGAGGTGAGATACACAAGTAGTTTCCAGACAACTAAAGCTCATTTTCTTTCCTGATCCCAGTGGTTGGTGGCACACTGAAAATCTTCCAGAGAGGATAGCTTTACAGGACAAACAACACAGTTCCCTGCCTCTGGGAGATGAGGGTATAAAAGACAACTTTTCTAGAAGGACTGGGGGTCCCTGTTTTTTGTTCTCACACACTGGCCTTCCCTCTCGAAGACCAGAGCCCCATTTTCATCTTTCTAGACTACTGGATCGAATCTTCGGTGGGCTAGGCAAACTGCCAAGCGGGCCAGTGAGCACGACAAGCCAAAGCTTACAGTTTGGGTTCTGAGGTCCTGGGGTAAGTGTTGGGGGCAGGTCGGTCTGTGGACCTGGAGAGCCCCTTGCCAAGGCTTTGCTGGCCAGGGTGTGCCACCGACGCTGAACTCGATATAAAAACAATCCAGTGGTATAGAATTGAAAGAAATTCAAATATTAGAGTCAGCCTCAAACCCATCCTCCGAGGTGAGTACGGAGTGTTTGCAGACATGCAGCACGCGTGCGTGTGCGTGCATTGGCACACATGTATTGGATAGACACGGATTCATACCACATACGTAATGGTCTGTGACTTGACTCTCTTTGCATCAGTTCCAGAGCGCTCTCTCTTGGTTTTGCACTGGCTGCAGAGCATGAGTGCTCAGAACTATATTTCACCATAGGGTTTCCGTGTTTCATTCGAGGCTGATGGAAAAAAAAAAATAAGACGGCTGCACATGCGCAGAAGGGCACCTAGAGGGTGACACTGTGAACGCAGAGCTCAACACAACAGAAGGTCATTGTACCCAGCCCCATAGATACCCGCTCACTGCACACTCCCAGCGAAGAAACCACAGATTCAAGGGAAACAGATTGAGGTCTCATAACTGGCACTCGGCCAGGAGTTCTCAAAGAGTGGTCCGCGAATCCCCGGGGGTCTGTGAGGTCATAACTATTTTTATAATCCTCCTCAGGTAGTCTCTGCCCTTTTAACAGGGCTGACATTTGCACCGTGGCGGTAGCGCCACACATTAGATTCTGCACCACACAAGAGCAATCGAAAGAGAATGCCAGTTTCACTTAACGTCCTAGATGGTAGGCAGAATATGAAGACAGTTGTGAGGATTCCTGCCCCCCTCCCCACCCCACCCCGGGGTGCACAGCCTGTATAATCCCAGCCCCTGGAGTGTGGGAGGAACCACGTCATTTCCAAGATCAGGCAATGGTGAAGGGATTTCTGCGGCTCTCATTAGGATGCCGATCAGCAGGAATGAACTACTCAAAAGAGACAACATTCTGCAGGATTCAGACATCATCAGGTGCTAAGCCCTTGAAAAGAGGGCTTTAGGTCTTCCCTGAGCTGACGTTAAAGGTAGGCGGTGCGCCTTCTCTCGCAGACCCTGAAGAGGTGGCCACAAGGTCTGCAGCTGCACAGAAGTGAATTCTGCCGACAATATCGAGCTGGCGCCTAGGTTACCTCACACAGTAAAAGGGACTGCAGGTGCGATGAAGCGAAGGACCTTGAGAGGAAAAGATTATCCTGGAATATCCAGGCAGGCCCAAGGTAATTATAAGGGGGAAGAGATAGGCAAGAGAGTCAGAGGAGGAGAAGTGGGAAGAGAAGCAGGGGTGAGAGTGAGGGAGAAATTTGAAGAGGCTACTTTTCTGGCTTTGAGGATGGAGGAAGGGGCCACGAGCCAAGAAATGCTGCTTCCAGAAGGAGTAAAAGGCAAGGAAGCAGATCTCCCCCTAGAGCCCTCCCAAAGCAACACAGCCCTGCCAGTACCTTTCATTTTGATCCAGCGAAACCCAAATCCTATTTCCAACCTCCAGAACCGTCATGTACTACATTGTTTTACAGCCAGCAGACTGCTGTCATTTGCTACGGCAGCGATAACAAGCTACACATTTTGGTACGAGGATCAAGGTACTGCTGTAATAAATACCGAGACGCGTGGAGGTGGCTTTGAAATCACTGAGGCTGGAAGGATTTTTGAGCAGCATGACACAAAAAGCCGGAACTGCCTCGAACAGACTGTGAGCAGAAATACAGATGGTAACAACTAGTGACAGCTAACGGGGATTCGGGAGACATCAAGAACATGGTGGAGAAAGCCTACAGCATCCTAGAGAGTCCTTAAGTCATCACGACGTCTGTGGATGGGACTCTGGATGTTAGCGGCTTTGCCAGTGAGGTCTCAGATGGAATTGAGGAACATGCTACGAGGCATTGGAAGAAAGAAGATCCTTCTTATGTGGCAGAAAACTTGGCTGAATGATGCATCCTGCGGTTACGTGCAAAGCAGAACTCGTAAATAGTGGACTTGGATAGGTTAGCTGAGATTTCAAAAAAAATGTGTTAAGCCTCCTCTCCTCCTGCAGCCTGTAGTCAAATGCAAGAGGAAAAACAAGACTGAAGCACACAGGAAGCAGCACTTGAGGACCTGGGAACGTTTTATCCTAACTCGACTGCAAAAAGTGCTGTAAAATTCACTGCCAGGAGAGTGTGCTCTGAAGAGAAAGCCAATGGTGTGGTTGGCAAACCTTTTATTAGGACCTTGGAAGGGTCAGAAGGTCAGAGTTTTAGTCACACACAAGGCTTTTTGAAGAGATTATACATGTGACTCGTGTATCCCCTCAAGCATCTCAGTGGAAAGATCCATGGAGGAGCCTCTTGCCCAATGGAGTAATCTCCATGACATATATGGGAGATCCGTAAGGTTCTGGAGAATTTTACAGCAGCAGGAACACTGGCAGCTTGGAAGTAAAAGGGACAGAAAGAGAACAAAATCAAAGAAGGTTGTTAGCGTCCCAAAATTCTATGGGCAGAAACTAGGCCGACAGAACAACTCAGCTGCAGACGTGTGCTATTTTTTGTGAAAAGGGAAGGATGATGCCGAGAACAGAGCTGCAAACCCAGAATGTACAGCTGTGAACCATTGCAAATAATCTCCAGGCCTGGAACCTCATGGAGTTTGCCCAGCTGGATCTCAAAATTGCTGGAAACTGGTAAAATTCTTTTGCCTTACATTTTCTCACTTTTTTACAAGATCTGCCAATTTATCTGACAGAGAGGGAGATAGAGCACGTGCAAGTGAGCAAGTGGGGGGGGGGGCAGCAGGGAGAGAGTCCCAGGCAGACTCCGTGCTGAGTGTGGAGCCCAATGTGGGGCTTGACCTCACAACCCAGAGATCATGACATGAGCCGAAACCAAGAATTAGATGCTCAATCGACTGTGCCACCCAGGGGCCCCCATTTTCTCCCTTTTGTAAATGGAGTATCTGTAACTGCTGTTTCCCGCCCGTCTATTGTATTTGGGGGATCAATAACTTGTTTCTGGAGTTTTGCAGGTGTATACACACAGAAGGACTGTACCTCAAAATGGTTTATGTATCAAGCCTTACCTACACCTGATTTAGATAATTTAGGTGATGAGATTTGGGACATTTGCACTAATTAAATTAAGATTTTGGAATCTGAGTTGATGATGTAAATAAGCTGAAGCTTTTGAAGAAGCTGAGACAGACTGAATGTCTTTTGCATGTGGGAGGGATAGAAATATTTGTGAACCAGAGGGCACACGGGGTAGAAATGCAACGCTCCTCCTACAAAGACAGGGGTGTCCTAATTCGAAGGACCTATCAATACATTACCTTACAGACGGCAAAAGGTTTTTTTTACATGTTTTTTAAAGAATAATGAGATGGGGAGACTATCCTGGATTATCTGGGTGGGTTCAATGCGATCACAAGGGTCCCTGAGAGAAAGAGAGAAAGTGAAAAGAGAGACGCGGTGAGGTAACACACGTGTGATGTTTAAGGAACCAACTCTGTGGTAATTCATTACAGCGGCAACAAAACCCAGCCTCAGACCTCACGTGAGACCCCAGCCCCGGCAGAGTGCTCGACCACGCCTCTGTAGAAAGCACTGAGTGAAGGACCCCACTAAATAGAACCCAAACTCCTAACCCGAGGAGGCTACGAGAATGCACTGGAATTGATCTCACTCAGTAATTTATGGTGACTGACTAGGAGGTGATACAAAATTAATAGGAGGAAAAGGAAAAAGTACCTTATGAAAGCTCAACCTCGAGTACACTAGTTTTCAGCATTCTGAGTAAGGAAATGGGAAGGACCGCGAAAGCATCTAATATTGCACAGCCAAGTGTAACAGGTGACTCGAGAAAGGTCACCTAACAAGGCTTACGGTGATGGAACGGTTCTGTGTAGCTCACGGTGAATACACCAACCTACACGTGACAAAACTGCATAGACCTAAATACACACTTGTGAGTACAAATAAACCTGGGAAATTGGAATGGAGGGCATTGCATCAATAAGTATTTTAAGATTTGTTTTGTTTTAAATTCAAAGATGAGAAATACTGCTAGATGTGACCCACAAAAACAAAAGCCCTCGAGATCCTCAACGATGTTGGGAGTCCTGAGACCAAAACGTTTGAGAACCACTATTTTAGGGTTCTGTGCCGTGAAGTACCCCCAGCCCTGGGTGGGGTGGGGGCTCCGCAGGCTGCCGTAGTTAATGAGCAACAACCAGGTCTGGGCAGCCGCCGGGCCGGCCAGTGCTTCCAACCAGCTCTGACTTACCTCCTCCCCCTGTGCTTGGTTTCCTGCGGCCGTCGTCCGGGTCATCCAAAGCATCGGCCAACTCAAATGCACCACCTTCCGTGAGCACCAAAACACAGAGGAAACAGCCAACTGATTAACAACTGGGTGCAAGATGCCGAAAAGTGCAAAATGCACTGTATTACCAGTTTCTCAACTAATTTATATTTCTGCATATGCTTGGCTTAGGCCAGCACACAGACCATTTCAACCGCCTACTCACTGGTTACAGGTATTGACCCCAGATTCAAACCCAAGCGCAGAGCCCACACGCCGCACAAACAGGGAAGCTACATGGTCACAAACCCTTTGAGGGTGCAAACGAAGACACGAGGGCAAATCATAAAGCAGGGGTAACTCTCTCTTGGGTCATGACTGCCTCTCCAGCAGAACGGTAGCCATCCACTTCCAGAAACACGGTAGCAGGCTCAGAAAGTACTAGTAACAAGCTGCCAGATGGGAGAAATGACTGTGTGCCCCAACCCAAGGCTAGGTTTGTTTTGTTTTGTTTTGTTTTGCTTTGCTTTGTTTTTTTACAGCAGTGAAGATGTCTGAATAGTAAAGTGGCCCATCTGGAGAAAGCTAAAACAACTCCAAGAAAAAGTCACAAAGAAGCACCAGGTTCCAAAATCTTTCACTTAAAGAGTACACTGGAAAATAAATGCCCTCCTCAGAGCAGCCATATTACCTGCAGGCTTTGCTGGAGGTCTGGTTGTTCCTGGCCTCTTGGTTGTGGTTGTGACACGGTCCCATCGCGCTAAAATGGGGAAGAGGGACAGCATGGGAACACATTTACTAACAAGTACAGCAGCCACTTCATGACTCGGGGAAGTCACATCAGGACTATGGTGCCCTTGTCCTAGTCCTTGAGGCCCCTCTAAGGCCTCTGACAACCCCTTGGAGGATGGCAATGAAATGTAGAAGGTTTAAATGAGATGAGTTCCATTTATGTTTCTTCAGAGGACTGGTGGTAAGGCAGACGTGGTCCCGCAGATGACCTGAAGATTAATGCGGCGGGCTGTTCAGCCTCCATCTGCTGGAGAGGACGGACCCCATGGCCCGGGCGGTTCCAGAGCTTGGCCACGACCCTTGGGAGCTTGGGGCCTTGGTTTCCACCACTGTCAAGCTGGCACCATAACCGTACATAATACTGCCCAGGGATGGACTGAGGTTATGTTCCCAGGAGAGTATGGGAGTGCCTTATAAACCGAAAGTAGGATAATACCGACAAAATATCTTACACAAGCATGGTTGTTACTCCTGTAACTAGTAGGTTTTTGAGCTCAGCTGGACTCCTCTAAAAATACAGACTTCTTTCACTACTATCACATGGCATACTATGTAACAGTTTTCTAATAGTTTCTCTCCTTAGACATCAAGACTTTGGTGCAACTATTCCTACTATTAGGAGTAGTAAAGGAAATTTAAGAGCAAAAATAGAAATTGGTTGAAAGTACAAAAGATGTGTAGAAGTATATAATAAAAATAGCAACTGTGAGAGAGGTGGAGTAACTATGGTACTAGCAGATAAAACACACGTTAAGACAAACACCGTTACAAGAGTCAAAGAATGACATTTTGTAATCATGAAAGGATAAATCCAGCAGAAAGATAAAATTTTAAACATACATGCACCCAACAACCAAGCCCCAAAATACAAGAAGCAAAAAAATTACAAAAATCAAAACATAAGCCATTTGACAATAATAGTTGTAGATTTCACTTCCATCCTTTCAATCATAGAACAGCTTGATAAAAAATCAAGAAAGGAAGACTTGAACCAATGGGTCAAAGAAGAAATCGCAGGGAAAATTATTAAATACCTTGAGATGAATGAAAAAGAAAATATAACATACCAAAACTTATGTGTTACTGTGAAAGTAGTGCTTGGGGGAAATTTCTAAACTGTAAACATGGACATTTAAAGAAAAAGTCTCAAATCGATAGCCTAACCTTTCACATTAAAATATTAGAGAAGGGCTCTGGGTGGCTCAGTCAGTTAAGGGTCCGACTCTCGATTTCAGCTCAGGTCATGATTTGAGGGTAAGGAGACTGAGCCCCGCATTGGGCACCATGCTCACCGTGGAGTCTGCTGGAGATTCTGTCCCTCCTTCTCGCTCTGCCCTTCCCCCTGCTCTCTCTCTTTCAAATAAAATCACTTTTAAAAAATTAAAGAGTAAACCAAACCTATATCAAGCAGAAGAAAGTAAAAATTGGAGCATAAATAGCTGCAACAGAGAATATAAAAAATAGAAAAACACAAATCCAAGAATTTGATTCTTTTGACAAAATTGAGAAACTGTTAGCAGACTGACCCAAGACAAAAATAAAGAAGACCCAAATTACTAAATTTGAGAATGAAGACGAGAACATTACTACCAACTGTACAGAAATAAAAAGAATAAAGGAACACTACGGAACAATTATATTACAATAAATTAGATAACCTGGATGAAATGGACAAATTCTTATACACAAACCACCAAAATTGACTCAAGAATAAACAGAAAATCTGACTAGACCTACAAGTAAAGAGAGTGAATTAGGATTTAATGATTTCCCACAAAGAAAATCCCAGGACCTGAAGTCCTCACTGGTGATTTCTACCAAATATTTAAAGAAAAATGAGCACCAGGTGTTTTACTGAACTGATGAATCATTGAACATTATATCAAAAACCAAAGATGTACTGTAACTTGGATAACTGAATCTAAAGAAAAAAAATAAAGAAAAATCAAAGTCAATTCTTCTTAAACTCTTCCAAAAAATAGAAGAGGGAATACTTCCTAAGTCATTCTATGAACCCAGGAGTACCTTATACCACAGCCACAAGATAACTAGAAAACAAATCTACCACAGACCTCTAACCCTTATGGATACAGATACAAAATCCTCAACAAAATACTAGCAAACCAAATCCAGAAGCATATTAGGACGATAAAACATGGCCAAGTAAGATTCATTCCAGAAATGCAAGGGTAGCTCAATATAAGAAAACCAATCACTGTCATATCCAAAACTAATAGAACAAAAGGAAATAAAACAGTTGATCATCTCAACAGATGCAGAAAATGCATCTGACCAAAGCCAAAACCATTTCATGCTTAAAAAAAACAAAAACAAAAACAAAAAACAAAAAACTTTTAATCTAGGAATAGAAGGAAATTTCTTCAACTCAATAAAGGGCATCTATGAAAAACTCACAGTAAATATCATATTTAAGGATGAAAGACTAAAAGGTTTTCTCCTAAGATCATCAGCAATACAAGGATGTCTACTCTCACTTCTATTAAATGCTGTACAGGGAAATCAGGCAAAGAAAAAAATCACCTAGACTGTGAAGAAAGAAGTAAATTTCTAGTCAAAGATGGCATGACCTTACATATAGGAAACCCTAACAATCCAGACCTACCCCCCATCCAAACAAACAAACAAAATCTCTTAGAGATAATAAGGCCAGCAAAGCTGTAGGACATAAGCTTTGTGTAGGACACAAAAATCAATTGTATTTCTATATACTAGCAATGATCAATCTGAAAAAGAAAATAAAGTGATTTCATTGTAATAGCATCAAAGAATAAAATTTTGGGGGATCAATTTAACAAAGGATGTGTAAATATTTGTACACTGAAAACCACAAATCAGTGTTGAAAGAAATAAAAGTAGTGGAACACGCCATTGTCATAGAGGACTCACTATATTACCCAAATTAATCTACAGACGCTATGCAGCCTCTACCAAAATTTCAACTCCCTTTTTACAGAAACGGAAAAACTGACCCTAAAATTCAGATGGAATTATATGGGCGCCCAAATAGCCAAAATAATAGGAAGAACAAAATTAGAAGAGTCACACTACAAACCTATAATAATCAAACCTCTGTGATACTGGCATTAAGAATATACATATAGACCAATGTCACAGTATTGAGAGTCCAGAAAGAACCCACATATTTATGGTCAATTGATTTTCAAGAGGGTGCCAAGATCATTCAATGGGGGAAAAGAAGATCTTTTTAATAAATGTTGCTGGGACAACTGGATATCCACATGCAGAAGAATGAGTGAGGTTAGACCCCTTTCTCACGCCATATACAAAATTACCTCAAAATAGATCAATCTGGCCACAAATTTTCAGAGACACCAAAAGCATTAGCAACAAAAGAAAAAGGATAAACTTCATCAAAATTTAAAACCTCCGTGCATCTAAGTACATTTTTAAGAGACCAAAAAGATAACCTATGAAATGGGAGAAAATATTTGTAAATAATATCTGATGAAGGTCCGGCATTCGATATGTATAAAGACCTCCTCAGTTGCCAGGGAAACACAAATAAAAAGCACAATGAGGTTCTACTTCATCCCTACTAGGAGGGCTATAAGCTTTTTTTTTTAAAAATTGGAAAAATAAAGACATGAACATAAAGCCAGAACCATAAAACCCTTAGAAAAAAACAGGAAAAAAAAATTGACATCAGACCTGGCAATGAGTTCTTGGATGTGATACCCAAAGTACAGGGAACAAAAGCAAAAACAGACAAGTGGGGCTGTATCGAACCAAAAGGCTTCTGCACAGCAAAGGAAACAGTCAACAAAATGAAAAGGCAATATATGGAATGAAAGAAAATATTTGCAGATCATATATCTAATAAGGAGTTAAGATACAAAATACGTCAGGAAATCCTACAACTCTACAACTCTGTAGCAAAACAACAAATAATCTGGTTAGAAAATGGGTAAAGGGAAAAAAAAAAAATGGGCAAAGGACTTAGATAGTTCTCCAAAGAATTGGCCAACAGGTATATGAAAAGATGTGCAATATCCTAATGATCATCAGGAAAACGCAAATCAAAATGAGAGATCACCTCACACCTGTTAAATTATTATTAAAAAAAAAACCACAAAAGGTAACATGCTGGTAAGGTTGTGGAGAAAAGGGAACCCTTGCACACCATTGGCGGGAACATAAAATGGTGCAGCTGCTATGGAAACGGTATGGTGGTTCCTCAAAAAAGGACAAAGACGGGACTACCACTGGCTCTACTTCTAGGCTTATATCTGAAAGAAATGAAATCAGGATCTCAGAGGTGTGCACGTCCATGTTCATTGCAACATTATTCTCGATAGCTGCAAGCAAAGAATCAATCCAAGCGCCCACTGACGGATGAGTGGATAACGAAAATGTGCTCTGCACATAAAATGGAACGTTATTCAGCCTTAAACAGAAGGAAATGCTGCTATTTGGGACAACACGGATGGACCTGGAGGGTGCCATGCTAAGTGAAATGATCCCACTTTTAGGAGGCATGGCAAGGAGTCAAATTCACAGAATCAGAAGGGAGAATGGCGGTTACGAGGGCTGGGGGGACAAGGGATGGGGCGGTGTTAGTCAAAGGGTACAAAGCTTCAGGGAAATCAAGGCAAAATAAGTGGGCTAGGATGTGGAGAAATCGGAATCCTCATACACGGCTGGCGGGGACGTAAAGTGCCGCAGCCACCGTGGAAAAGCTTGGCGGTTCCTCAAAACATCAATCGTGGAATGACCGTAGGACCTTGGGATTCCACTCCCAGGTACACGCCCCAAAGAATTAAAAACAGGTGTTCAAACAAGAATGTGTCCACATGCTCACAGCAGCACTATTCACGACAGCCAAAAGGTGGGAACGGCCAAATGTCCATCAGCTGATGAAGGGGCGAACCGTGGTCTGTCCACACAATGGAACATTAGTCCTGAAAAGAATGAAGCACTGATGCGCAGGCTGGAAGGTGGGTGTGCTAAATGAAAGACAAAAGGTCACATATTATAGGATAGTATTTACATGAAATACCCAGAACAGATAAATCAAGTGATAAAGAAAGTACATCGATGACCGTCCGGGTAAGGGGTTTTACTTTGCAGGGATGGAAAGGTTTGAGGACCGGACAGACAAGGTGAATGTTTTCAAACAGCCCATTTTAGGTCATGTGAATTTTACTTCGGTAAGTTTTTAAACAAAGAGGGACAGGTGGGAAAGGAGACCATCTCCACGGGCACAGGTTTAGTCCACCATCGTTCAGTTCTAATAAAAGTACAGCTAGAAGTTGAGACAACTTTAAGTCTTTCCCTTAAAGTGACCACGCCTGCTCACTCCTTGGGAAGGCTTCTGGTACACCAGCGTGTGCCCCAACGTGAAGACCACACCGGTGGGTGGGTTTTTACGGTTAGAGGACTGCGTGTGATAACCTACTGTCATTATATATATACTTTTTAATCTAGCTCATCAATAATTTGGAGAGTATTTTAGGTCTATAATTTCTACTTGACTTTAAGCTGTAAAAATGAAAAAGGAGGCTCTGTGTATTTATATTATGAAACATTACTGAAACTGTTTCTGAGCAATTTTCAGAAAAGCAATGGTCACTTATGTAATAGTACTTTAAAATGCGTAGCACTCGGAGGGCATCGTAAGAAGGAAGGGAAGGGTGAATGGGAGGAAATCAGAGGGGGTGATGAACCAGGAGAGACTGTGGACTCTGAGCAACAAACTGAGGGTTTTGGAGGGGGGTGGGGGGTTGGGCGAGCCTGGTGGTGGGTATTGAGAAGGGCACATATTGCATGGAGCACTGGGGGTGGCGCATGAACAATCAATCTTGTAACACTGAAAAATTAAAATAAACATATTTGGGAAGAAAAAAATAAATAAATAAAATGCGTAGCACTCAAACACCTCATGTGAAGATATTTATTTTTCCAGATTTTTTTTTTTTTAAAAAGTCAACCGACCAGAGACGTAATAAGCGTTTCTTTTTGGACTCTCGTTCTATTTGATTGACCCAATCATGTCTATCCTAGCCCAGTACCACGCAGTCTTGATCATCATAGTTTTGTGGAGTTTGGCCCGACTACACACATTTCTGGGGAAGTGTGGTTTCTCGGGAAACCTGCACGTGCCACTTGAAGAGCACGTTCCTTACTTACCGTGCGTGTGGGACCAGCGGCTCTGTCAGAGCCCGAGCCTGCGGGGATGCAGAACATTAGTGCGTTTGTGTGATTTTTAAGATACTAGTAACTACAGGTTTTCCTGTCCTGAACCTTTAAATGGGATTTACTATCCATAATTGAGAGGAGGAAAGTCTAGCTGCTTATCAAGGAATCAGAACAGTAGGTCAAATTCATGAAAGCGGTGAGCTCTCAAATAAAGAAACCGGCCAGAAGGGATTCTTTTTACTATGTGCCTACGACAACACAGTAAACAAAACTGGCCAGGTTCCCCCAAGGGGGCCTTAATGATGGCGTCCACGGCATTCTGGGGAAATAGGGAAATTCATAAGCTTTGTAGGGCAGGGGCACCTGGGTGGCTCAGTCGGTTAAGCATCCAGCTTCTGATTTCAGCTCAGATCATGATCTCAAGGTCCTGGGATCGAGCCCCGGGTCGGGCTCCATGCTCAGCGGGGAGTCTGCTTCAGAGTCTCTCCCTTTGCCTCCCCCCTTCAAATAAATAACGAAAAGAAAAGAAAAGAGGCTTGATAGGGCAAAGGCCTGAGTGCGCTCCCCTGTGGGATGATTGCACACACAGCCAAAGGAAGAGATGGAAGGAAAAGAGGTAGAGATGGTGGAGGAAGGGAACTCCATTATATTAAATACCTGGAAGAGGGAAATCCAGAGAGACAGGTTGTCAGGGGCTGGGAGAGGGCAATAATCAGGGGATTGACAGCTAAAGGGTACAGTTTCTTTTTGAGGTGACGGAAACGTTCGAAAATGGATGGTAGTGGGGGCGCCTGGGGGGGCGCAGTCAGTTAAACGTCTGCCTCTGGCTCAGGTCGTGATCTCAGGGTCCTGGGATGAAGCCCCACATTGGGCTCCCCACTCAGTGGGGAGTCTGCTTCTCCCTCTGCCTCTGCCCCTCCCCCTGCTTGCGCTCACTATTTGTTTAAAATAAAATAAAATGGACTGTAGTAATGATGGCACAACCCTATAAACACACTAAAAAACCACTGGATTGCACACTTTAAAATGGGTGAAATGTACAGTATGTGGATTATATCTCAATACTGCAGTTTTCAAAATAATACACCAGAAGCTTCCCTTTGTACTTAGAATAAAGTGGTCACCACATCCTAGAAGGCCCCATATGATCCAGCCCCTTCCAACGTCTCTGTCTTTTCTCCAGCACTGTCCACACTCTAGTCACACAGGCAACCTTCCAAGCCCCAGAGCCAGCTCTTCTCTTCTGCCTCAGGACCCTTACACCTGATCCTTTGGCCTTGACAGCTATCTCCCGACTCCTTGTGGGTCACCTCTCATCAGGGAGGCCTTTACCACTTCATCTAAACTAGCCACCACTTACCACCTCCTTGGGCCCTCCCTATCCTGTCATCTGGTTATATTTGTTCCAGGGTACTCACTGAGATCAGAAATTATTTCATATACTGTGTCTCTTCAGAGAAAATGACATCATGAGGACAAGCCTAGCCCCTACAGTATGCCCATCACCTGGAACAGGGCCTGGCAGCAAGCAGGCACTCAAACACTGTTGAACTGATGAATGAAGGTCATTTACAATACCCTGACCTAGGAGGTTCAGGGATTATTTAAACAAGAAATGTATAAGATACAAAGCAGAACATTCTCTAACAGAAAACATAATTGAGCCAAGGAGAGGTGAACAGGTCTATCTCTTTGAACCTCAGTAGCATGAAATGTAAGCGAAGACTGAAAAAAAGAAAAAGAAAAAAAAAAGGATGGCAGTGATGAGATTTGGGGAGCTGTCACTCAACCAAAGACATCACGTGCTGGTGCTCCTATGGGTCCCGGACACACTGGCTGAAGGATGCTGATGAAGATCAGATGGGCAGGTGTACTTTCTCCCAAAGGAGAAAGGAATGTAAATACTAAAAAGTCCCCATTAGGAAAGTAACAAATTTCCTAATTGGGGGGTTCTTTATATTTAGGTTTTTGGCGTTTTGGGTCATGTTTGTTTGGGAAGATGTTAAATGATTTCATTAAGACCATCATTGCTAATAAACTGTTTTTTCCCTGGGAATCCAAAAGGCCACCTGCACGTAAAGGACGGTGAGTATGCTCAGGAAAGACCTGAGAATACTCTAAGCTCTCACCTCACAGCATACATGAAAATGAAGTTCTAAGAGATTTGTAGTTTCAGGTTTATCATCCATTTTGAGTTAATTTCTGTATAAGGTGTGAGGCAGGGGTCCAACTTCATTCTTTTGCAACTGGATATCCAGTTGTTCCAGCACTATTTATTGAAGAGATTATTCTTTCGCCATTGGACAGTCTCGGCATCTTTGTCAAATGTCAACTGGCCATAGATATAACGGTATATTTCTAGGCTCTCAATTCTATTCCACTGAACTCTAGGTCTCTTTATGCTAGTGCCACACTACCTTGATTACTGCAGGTTTGTAGTAAGTTCTGAAATTAGGAAGTTAAGTCCTCCAACTCTTTTTTTTAAGATTGTTTTGGCATTTTTTTAATTAAGAAAGAGAGAGAGAGAGAGAGCGAGCATGAATGAGCATGGGGCTGTAGGGCAGGGAGAGGATCTTAAGCAGGCTCCATACCACACCCAGCATGAAATCCAGTGTGGGGCTTGATCTCACAACCCTGAGATCATGTGACCTGAGCTGAAATCAAGAGTTGGATGTTTAACCTACTAAGCGACCCAGGTGCTCCAAGACAATTTGGCAATTTGGAGTTCCCTGAATTTTGTATGAATTTTAGAATCAGCTTGTCTATTTCTGTAAAAACTCTAGCTGGGATTTTGACAAGAATTGCTATCAGTCTGTTGATCAATTTAAGTAGGCATGCATTCCTCATGTAGCCTTGACTCACACCGGAGACTCGGCCACAGTCCAATCAAAGAACAATAATAATGGCTGGTGTTTACTGAGCACTGAACTCGTACTAGTCCTGTGCTGAGCACTTCACACGGGGCATCTCATCTAACGCTTACAATAATCCCAGGAGGTAGGGCTTATTATTAACCGAGGAAACAGAGGCACGGAAAAGTCAGGGGACTCACCCAAGGTGGCAATAAGTGGCAGAGGCAGAAGTCTGGCTCCAGAGACCCTCCCATTCTCAATCCAGAATACACAGGGAGCCCTCAAACCCATAAGAAAAAGACAAGCCAACTGGCAGAAAAAAAAAATGGGGAAAGGACATGAACAGATAATTCACCAAAGAGGAAAATACAAATGGCTGATAAATACATGAAATGATGTTCCATCTCACTATAATGAAGAAAATGCATAATAAAGCAATAAGATATTTTGTCCATCGTATCGGTAAAATGCCTTTGATTAATAAAATCTGGTGATGTGCAGATCTGGGAGAAAAGGAACTCAACAGTATTCAGTGAATACATAATGGTACGTTCATTTTGGAAAATACATAATGGTACATTCATTTTGGAAACAATTTGGCAGAATCTATTAAAATAGAAAATACATATACCCTTCAGCCTGGTAGTTCCACTGAACTTATACACAAAGGATATGGACAAGAATGTTCACTGAAGCTCTATTTGTAATTATGCAAAATGAAAGCAAATCACCCATCGGCCAGTTAGGAAAGGGCAGCACTGGCCACAGCCAGAGCCACGTCACTGGAATGCCAGCTCCATGAAGCCCAAGGTTACATCTGAAGTATAGATATGATGACGTGGATACAGAGATAATGTAGCAGGTTTTATGGTGGTCCCCAAAATATATAGCAGAGTCCTGATCCTCAGATGCCATAAACGGGACCCTATTTGGAAAAACAGTCTTTGCAGATGTCATTAAGGGTATTTGAGATGAGATCATGTGGAATTATCTGGGGGGGGGGGTTTCTAAATCCAACAAAAAGAACCCCCAGAAGGGAAAGAAGAAAAGACGACACCACACAAAGAAGGCTCTGTAAACACGGAGGAGGAGGGGCTGGAGTGAGACCACTACAAGCCACAAGAGCTGTGCTCAGTCAGGAAGCTTCCTGCGCTTGAGACTTCAGAGGGAGCAGGGTCCCGCCAACACCTTTATTTTGGACCTCTGGCCTCCAGAACGGTGAGAGAATACGTTTCTGTGGGTTTACACCTGCCAGTTTATAATACTTAGATAACACTCACTCAGGTCTTCAATATATATTAAATTTAAAAAAGATTGTAGAGTAATATGTGTGTAACTAGATTACAAAGTCTTGCACATCATGTAAAACAAAAACACCAAACAATCTATGTGTATAGATGCACATAACAGCACAGAAAATCACCTGGGACCAGAGTGTTCCAGACGGACTTCAGCATTCCCTCCTGGGATGGGAGGGACATTGGTAGGATGGAGAGGGGGGGTCACACAAAATCTTGGCTTTACTTTCTAATGTTCACACTTTAAAAAAAATTTTTAAAAGGGGGGGTTAATTTTTTTTTTTTTTTCAAAAAAATATAAAGAGAAACTAACAACAAAGCTTAGCATTTGGGAGATTACATGTAGACACCATTTTAAGAAAAACCGCTGGAAAAAAAATCTAGAAGGAAAAAACAAATCTCTTATTCACTTCAAAGTACTTTTTCCTGAGCTAGGGAAAGGCAGTCTTCTGAGGCCACTGGGGAAAATGCTGTGTCAGCTATTACACATTTTGTGGTATTCTTCGCAAAGGAAACAAATGATGTTAAATATTCCAATTTTCTTTTAAATAATGCAATTCATGACACCCATATTTTATCAATACAGACGAAAAATGTTTTCCTTGAGTGTGTATTCTGAGTGGGTGGTGCATATTAATCACTACAGTTTGTTTTTAATAGTTTGATTAACACTCACGCTTTACTGAGGAAGTTTCTTTCAATGCATCCTCCAGACGAAAATCAGAGTCCCCAGATCCTAAAAATCAAAAAAAAAAAAAAAAAAGATTTTTAAAATTTAATTATTTCTCCATAAAACAAAATCGTACAGAAATAGTTTTCTTTTTTTTTTTTAAGATTTTTATTTGTTTATTTGACACAGAGAGAGAGTTCACAAGTAGGCAGAGAGAGAGGAGGAAGCAGGCTTCCCGCCAAGCAGAGAGCCTGATGCGAGGCTCGATCCCAGGACCCTGAGATCATGACCTGAGCCGAAGGCAGAGGCTTTAACCCACTGAGCCACCCAGGCGCCCCCTGAAATAGCTTTCTGTAATCACTGCTTCCCTTTAGAGAGTCACGAAGATGAATACTACAACAGGAAGTCGGTAGAAGCCATTCAAAGATGCACTGAGTTGATCTTCTTCCACAAACAACTTATCTCCACCAAAAACAAAATGGGAAAACGGTCTTTGCAGATACAGTTAAATGAAGGATCTTGAGATAGTGCAGGACTGAATCTCACCAAGTTTACTGAGCACAGTCTTCCATCACTAGAAGCTCAAGGTCAAATGTACAGAACACAAAGGACAGTCCCCAGTGTGTACAGCTTTTGTGACAAGGAATATTGGGAGTCCAAAGCTCCACTGATTATGAGCCAGGTTCTTACATCCCACTCCACATCTCATAAACGCCGCACTGCACTGTGTCGATCCAGGGTACCTTCCTCCTGACTCCAGTATCCACATCTAGATGACCGGCTCTGATTACACATCGCTTAAAAGGCTTGAGGGGAAAGCTTTTCACAAGAGAATGTGTTCTCAGAGGCGGACCCATATGCCCAACTCTGCTTGCTTTTGAACTTGACACCTATCATTTCCCCTACATGGGCACATAGTTTCCCAGAGGAGTATATATATTATCAACTTTCAAACTATTATGCATGTATACTGGAACTGAACAAATAGGTAAATGGGTGATGAACTGCAGGAGCCAGGCTTCTCACTGTTGGAAAGGGAGATTATAGGTAAGAGAAGGCTACAATGGGAGGAGTCCAAGATGGCGATGGAGTAGGAGACCTTAGTTTTGCCTGGTTCCAGGAATTCAGCTAGATAGCTATCAAATTATTTTCAGCAATAGTTATCAATTACTTCAACACCTATGAACTCAACTAGAAATCTAAGAATGGCTACAACTGTACAAATAGAAAAACAACCACTTTCTGCAAGGTGGGGGTGTGGAGAAGTGAATCAGAGGTGATACGGGGAAGATAAACCATGAGGGGGGGAGGGAGCCTCCATAAGCCAGCTACTGGAAGGCGATATAGCAGCTGAATGCAAAATCAGAACTTTTAGAAGTCTGCTCTGGTGAGGGACACAACCCAGGTGGCTAAGTGGGGGCAGAACGCTTAGGGACAATGTGGTCCCAGGATCCCCAGGTCACAGGCACTGGGGGTGCCTGAGTGTAACAGAGTCCCCAGGCATTGGAGCAGGGAAGCTGGCAACAAACAGTGAGCCCAGGAGTGGGCTCTCAGGTTGGGGGTGCCACATACCATGAACAGTGGCACAGTCAGGCCACCGCTCTCAGAGCTTGGGCCCAGGGAGCCACAGAACCACAACGAAACTTCCCTTCTCCCCCTGGGAGGAGCAGGGTGGGAGTGCGCCACAGGAGTCTGCAGGCTTTGGAGACTCAAAATGGAGTCCTGTGCCTGAGACGGAAATGCTCAGTCACAGGCCACACAAGCATCGAGTGTGGCCAGAGCCCAGGGAGACAGGAGTGACTACATTTCCCTGAGGGCACACTGAGCAGTGAGGAACTGAGCTTTTGGCTCCAGGGCTGGAGAGTGGGAGGCTGCCATTTTCATTCTCATCCTTTAAAGCTGTGCGGAAAGCGTTCAGGGAACAAAAGCTTCCGAGAGCAAACCCAAACGGATGATGTAGCCTTGCCCCTGGCAAAGGCGGTACAATTCCACCTGGGGCAAAGATATTTGAGAATCACTGCAACAGGCCCCTCTGCCAGAAGATCAGCAAGAATGCCCAGCTAAGACCAAGTTTATGGTCATAGAGAAATGCAAAACTCCAGGGAAATACAGTACATAGAATTCATAGGGTTTTTTCCCCATGATTCCTTGGTCTTTCAATTTAAAATTTTTCTCATTCCTTTTACAACCAATTTCTTATTTTATAAACTTTTTAAGTCTTTTTTGATTTTCATTTTTTTTACAGTTACATTCATTGTATTTAATTTTATATTTGTATATATATGTTTTTCTTTCTTTACAATTTTGGGATGCGCTTTCTTCTAAAAAAGAGACGCAAATACACCCGCAATACAGTTTACTGCTCTGTCCTGTTCGCCTGTCGGTTTATATTCCTTTTAAGTTTTAATTTCCATTTTTACAGCTACATTCCATACTTTTATTGTGTGTCATTTTATTCTTGTACATATAAGTTTTTCTTTCTTTACAACTTTAGGATCTAGTTCTTTAACAGACAAACCAAAATGCACACAGGATCCAGTGTGTATGTATCCGTTCTGTTCAACTGTCTGATTCTTTTTTTCCTTTTAATTTTTTTTTTTCAATTTCAGGTCTCTTCTGATTTGTATCGGGTGTATTTCTCGGAGGTCATCGTTGTCATTTTAGTATTTTGTTCTCTCTTTAGTATTTTGTTCTAGAAAGAAGGACAAGGGAGAAAAATGTACCTCAAAAAAGAGAGCGAGAGGCAGTACTGACTTCCAGGGACCTAATCAGTATGGATATAAGTAGATGTTGGAACTAAAGTTCAAAATTAACAATGATAAAGATACTAGCTGGGATTGAAAGAAGCATGGATGACAGTAGAGAATCCCTTTCTAGAGAAATAAAAGAATGAAAATCTAATCAAGTTAAAATAAAAAAGGCTATTAATGAGATACAATAAAAAATGAAGGCTCCAACTGCTAGGATAAATGAGGGAAAAGAGACAATTAGTGATATAAAAGACAAAATGATGGAGAATAAAGAAGCTGTGAGAAAGATAAACATCTACTGGATCACAAGGGGAGAATTCAAGAGATAACTGATACCATAAAAGCAGAACAACAGAATAATTGGGATCCCAGAAGAAGAAAGGGCGGGGGGCCCGAAGGTATAATGGAGCAAATTATAGCTGAGAACTTCCCTAATCAGGGGAAGAAAACAAGCATTCGAGTCCAGGAGGCACAAGAGAACACTCCTCAAAAATCAATAAAAATAGCTCAACACCTCAACATGTAACAGGGGACCTTGCAAATCTCAGAGACAAAGAGAAAACCCTGACAGCAGCTCGGGACAAGGGGTCCATAACCTAAAAGGGTGGAAACATTAGACTGGCATCAGACCTATCCACAGAGACCTGGCAGACCAGAAAGTTCTGGCATGATATATTCAGGGTGCTAAATGAGAAAAATATGCAGCCAAAAATACTTTAACCAGCAAGGCTGGAGATAAAAAGCTTCCAGGACAAACAGAAACTAAAAGAATTTGTGATCACTAAACCAGTCCTGCAAGAAACATTAAAAGGGATCCTTTAAGGAAAAAGAGAGCCCAAAAGTACCACAGACAAGAAAGGAACAGAGACAATATACAGAAACAGTTAATTTAATAATAGATATACATTAATATATAGTAATATAATGGCACTAAATTCATATCTTTCAATACTTACTTGATCGTAAATGGACTAAATGCCCCAAGCAAAAGACACAGGGTATCACACTGGATAAAATAGCAAGACCTATCCATATGATGTTTACAAGAGGCTCATTTTAGACCTAAAGATACCTCCAGACTGAAACTGAAGGGGTGGAAAACCATTTATCATACTAATGGACATCAAAAGAAAACTGGGGTGGTAATACTTAGATCAGAGAAATTAGATTTTAAACCAAAGACTAATAAGAGATGAGGACACCAAGGACACCATATCATAATTAAAGGGTCTATCCAACAAGAAGATCTAACAATTATAAATATCTATCTATGACGCTAACATGGGAGCAGCCAATTATATAAACCAATTAATAAAATTAAAGAAACACATTGATAATAATACAGTAACAATAGCAGACTTTAACATTCCCCCTCACTGCAATGGACAGATCATCTAAGCAGAAGATCCACAAGGAAACAAGGGCTTTGAATGACACACTGCAGCAGATGGACTTCACAGATATATTCAGAGCATTTCATCCTACAGCAGGAGAACACACATTCTTCTTGAGTGCACATGGAACATTCTCCCAAACAGATGAAATACTGGGTCACAAATCAGGTCTCCTCTGGTACCAAAGGAGGATCATTACCTACATATTTTCAGACCATAATGCTTTGAAACTGGAACTCAATCACAAGAAGAAATCTGGAAAGAACTCAAATACACAGAGGCTAAAGAGCATACTTACTAAAGAATGAATGGGTCAACCATGAAATTAAAGAAAAATTTTAAAAATTCATGGAAACAAATGAAAATGAAAACACAACTGTTCAAAACCTTTGGGATGCAGCAAAGGCAGTCCTAAGAGCAAAGTATATAGCAATACAATCCTTGCTCAAGAAACAAGAAAGGTCTCAAATACATAACCTAACCTTATACCTAAAGGAGCTGGGGAGGGGGGGGGGAACCAGCAAATAAAGCCTAAACCCAGCAGAATAAGAGAAATAACAGAGATTAAAGAAAAAAAATAATGAAAGAGAAACCAAAAGAACAGAACAGATCAACAAAACTAGGAGCTGGTTCTTTCAAAGAATAAAATGGATAAACGGATAAACCCCTGGCCAGACTTAACAAAAAGAAAAGAGAAAGGACCCAGATTAATAAAATCATGAATGAAAGAGGAGAGATCACAACCAACACCAAGGAAATACAATTATAAGAATATATTATGAGTAACTATATGCAAACAAATTAGGCAATCTTCAAGAAATGGATGCATTCCTAGAGACGTATGACCACCAAAACTGAACCAGGAAGAAATAAAAAAACCTGAACAGATCCACAACCAGCAAAGAAATTGAAGCAGTAATTAAAAAATCTCCCAACAAACAAGAGATCAGGGCTGGATGGCTTCCCAACAGAATTCTACCCAACATTTAAAGAATACCTATTCTTCTGAAGCTGTTTCAAAAAACAAAACAAAAAAAAAAATGGAAGGAAAACCTCCAAACTCTTTCTATGAGGCCAGCATTACCTTGATCCCAAAACCAAAGACCCCACCAAAAAAGAGAATTACAGATCAATATCCCTGATGAACATGGATGCCAAAATTCTCACCAAGATACTAGCCAACAGGACCCACCAGTACATTAAAAGGATTATTCCTGGGCTACAAGGAAAGGACAAGAACCATATGATCCTCTCAATAGATGCAGAAAAAACATTGGACAAAGTACAGCATCTTTTCTTGATTAAAACAGCCCACAGCATAGGGATAAAGGGAACATACCTCAAGATTATATAAGCCATATACAAAAAGCCCACAGAGAATATCATTCTCAATGGGGAAAGACAGAGCTTTTCCTGTAAGGTCAGGAACACAGCAGGGATGTCCACTCTGACCGCTCTCGTTCAACACAGTACAAGAAGCCCGAGCCTCAACGATCAGAAAACAAAAAGAATTAAAAGGCATCTGAATTGGCAAAGAAGGAATCAAATGCTCACTCCTCACAGATGACAGGATACTGTATGTGGAAAACCCAAAAGACTCTACCCCAAAATTGCTAGAACTCATATGGGAATTCATCAAAGTGGCAGGACATAAAATCAAAGCACAAAAATCAGTTGCTTTTCTATACACTAAAAATGAGACAGAAGAAAGAGAAATTAAGGAGCCAATCGCATTTACAATTGCTCCAAAAATCGTAAGATACCTAGGAATAAACCTAACCAAAGAGGCAAAGGATCTATACTCAGAAAACTATAGAGCACTTATGAAAGAAACTGAGGAAGACACAAAGAAATGGATCAACATTCCATGCTCCATGTTTTTCCATGGATTGGAAAAACAAATACTGTTAAAATGTCTATGCTACCTAAAGTAATGTATACTTTCAGGGCAATCCCTTTCAAAATACCATCAACCTTTTTCACAGAGCTGGAAAAAATAATCCTAAAATTTGTATGGAACCAGAAAAGACCCCAAATAGCCAAAGGAACGTTGAAAAAGAAAACCAAAGTTGGCAGCATCGCAATTCCAGACTTCAAGCTCTATTACAAACCTGTAATCATCAAGACAGTCTGGTACTGGCACAAAAACAGACACGTAGATCAATGGAACAGAATAGAGTCTCCAGAAATGGACCCTCAACTCTATGGTCAACTAATCTTTGACAGAGCAGAAAAGAATATCCAATGGAGAAAAGACTGTCTCTTCAATAAATGGTGTTGGGAAGATTGGACAGCCACATGCAAAAGAATGAAACTGGACCATTTCCTTACACCGCACACAAAAATAGACTCAAAATGGATGAAAGACCTAAAAGTGAGACAGGAATCCATCAAAATCCTAGAGGAGAACACAGGCAGCAACCTCTTCGACCTCACCCACACCAACTTCTTGCTAGACACTTCTTTGAAGGCAAGGGAAACAAAGGCAAAAATGAACTTTTGGGACTTCATCAAGATCAAAAGCTTTTGCACAGCAAAGGAATCAGTTGACAAAACCAAAATACAACCTACAGAATGGGAGAAGATATTTGCAAATGACATATCAGATGAAGGGCTAGTATCCAAGCTCTATTAGGAACTTATCAAACTCAACACCCAAAAACATATATTCCAATCAAGAAATGGGCAGAAGACATGAACAGACATTTCTCTAAAGAACATCTAAAGGGCCAACAGACATGTGAAAAATGCTCCGCATCACTTGGCATCAGGGAAATACAAATCCAAACCACAATGAGCTCACCTCACATGAGTCAGAATGCTAAAATTAACAAGTCAGGAAATGACAGATGTTGGCAAGGATGCAGGAAAAGGCGAGCCCTCTTACACTGTTGGTGGGAGGTAAGCTGGTACAGCCACTCTGGAAAACAGTACGGAGCTTCCTCAAGAAGTTGAAAATAGAGCTACCCTATGACCCAGAAATTGCACTTCTAGGGATTTACCCCAAAGATACAAATGTAGTAATCTGAAAGGGTACCTGCACTCTAATGTTTATAGCAGCAATGTGCACTATAGCCAAACTATGGCAGGAGCCCAGATGGCCATCGATGGATGAATGGATAAAGAAGCTGTGGTGTGGTGTGTGTGTGTGTGTGTGTGTGTGTGTGTGTGTAATGGAATACTACTCAGCCATCAAAAATGAAATCTTGCCATTTGCATCAACATTGATGGTACTGGAGGGTATCATACTAAGCAAAATAAGTTAAGCAGAGAAAGACAACTGTCATATGATCTCACTCATATGTGGAATTTAAGAAACAAAACAAGGTTCATAGTAGAAGAGTGGGAAAAATAAGACGAAATCAGAGAGGGAGACAAATCATAAGAGACTCTTAATCATAGGAAACAAACTGAGGGTTGCTGGAGGGGAGGGGTTGGGGATGGGGTAACTGGGTGATGGACATTAAGGAAGGCATGTGATATAATCAACATTGGGTATTACATAATACTGATGAATCACTGAACTCTATCTCTGAAACTAATACATTATATGTTAATTGAATTTAAAGAAAAAGAAAAAAAGTAAAAAAAAAAAGGCAGGAGTGATCAATGTGATAATGGATTAGAATTGGAGACCTCAGTATGAATCATGTGTAGCTTAATATACACACAGATGGTTACATACAGAAATACTTATAGATGTATTTGTGTGTGAGTATACACACACACACACACACACACACACATACATGGGGTAGTATGCAGACATGCTTTTGTTCTGTCACCTGAGAGGGTCTAGAAGCAATAACACCCCAGTAGCAATGAGCGCACCCAGATCTTGGTTTCTAAATACCATTCTCCAATTAAAGAAAAACAGAAGTCCTTGGAGAAATAGCAGATTCTAGGATTGGAACAAGAGATATATGAGTCCGAAGCATCTTCTAGTGCCATGAAGTATTTTTAAAAATATTGATATTAATGGGTATATGTCAAAGAGGCACAGGGCCAACTGAAAGAACTCCCAATGGTTAAGTTGGAACAATTTAATCAACAAAATAGTATTAGATTATAATCCAAAGGATAAAATATTCCTGGATCCATGCTGATATATACATTAAACAAATACACAAAAAAAAGATAAAATAGAAGAACTCAAATTAATTTATGTAGAGATTTCTAGCTCAAGGAGATGAAACATAACCCTCCACTTCATAAGTGTTGACTTCCTTCCAAAGATTACAGTATGAAAATGTAGGTGGGAAGAGAGAGTAACTTTACAGGGGAGAAATCTAAGAAATACTACATCAGATCAAGGTTAACACCAACAGTGATGGGTCATGCTGACAGTCTATACTCTTGATATGATGGGATGAGACAGCCCCTAAACACATGTGGTCTTCCTCTCAAAAACCTGTAACCCCAGTATAATCATGAGAAAAATATCAGACAAATTGCAATCTTACAAAATACGTGACCAGTACTCCCCAAAACCAAGGTCATCAAAAACAAACAAAAGTCTGAGAAACTGGCACAGCCCAAAGAGCTTAAGGAGATATAATGATGACAGGTCACTGGTACCCTGGATTGGATTCTAGAACAAAAAGGGGGGGAGGCTTTAGATAAAAACAAAGGAAATCCGGGCCCCTGGGTGGCGCAGTTGGTTGAGCGACTGCCTTCAGCTCAGGTCATGATCCCGGAGTCCCGGGATCGAGTCCCACATCGGGCTCCCAGCTCCATGGGGAGTCCGCTTCTCACTCTGACCTTCTCATGCTCTCTCTCACTCTCTCTCTTTCCTAATAAATAAATAAATAAAAATCTAAAAAAAAAAAAAAAAAAAAAAGGAAATCCGAATAGAGTATGGATTTCAGTTAATAATAGCACATCAGGGGTGCCTGGGTGGCTCAGTGGGTGAAAACCTCTGCCTTCCGCTCAGGTCATGATCTCAGGGTCCTGGGATCAAGCCCCACATTGGGGCTCTCTGCTCGGTGGGGACCCTGCTTCCCCCCTCTCTCTCTGCCTGCCTCTCTGCCTACTTGTGATCTCTCTCTGTCAAATAAATAAATAAAATCTTTAAAAATAATAATAGTACATCAATATTGGTTCATTAATTGTGACAGAGGTACCATACTAATATAAAATGTTAAAAATAGGGGAAACTGAATGCAGAGCATATGAGGACTCTGTGTACTAGCTTGGCATTGTAAATCTAAAACTGTTCTAAAAATAAACTATTTTGAAAAATCCACTTCCCATAGCAAAAAAAAATATTAAGACATGTATAGGATATAGAAGAGATATATAGGACATAGAAAAAAATAAAAGGTCAACACCAACAACTAGAAATAAATCCAACTAAAGTCACCAAACAGAAAAAAGAAACATAGTAAATAGAAAACATGAACTTTAACACAATATGTACAATCATATCAGTAAAAAAAAAATTGAGTGTAAAGAGGGTAAATCTATCAAAAAATAAGTGGAATAAAAAGATAACTATATGCCATTGACAACATATACACCTAAAACAAAATGATCCCACCCAGAATAGAATATAACAGAAAAATATATACCAGGTAACGTTTAAAAGGAAGGAAACAGATGTGGCAATATTAATATGACAAGGTGAAACTCAAGATCCCAACCTCTAAATAGGACAAGTGCAGTATTTTATAAAGCATATAATCCACCACAAAAATAGTCATAGCACTTAACTTAGCTTCTAAAATTCTGAAGCAGACTTTTACTTCTTGCTGTGATGGAGAAACCAGTGTCAGATTAGCCCTCCCACTGTAAACATTATGAAATGGATAAAACATGAGCTAACAGCTTTCAGCACTGAATGGCAATCCTGGAGATCAAGGAAACAGGTGATCCTAGATTGGATCCTGAACCTATAAAGGGCATTATTGAGATACTCTATGAAATTTGAAAGAGATCTATTGACCAGATGGTAACACTGGATCACTGTCAAACTCCCAGTCTTTTGGATTTACTGTGCTCAGGGAAGAAAGTGTCCTTGTTCTTAGGAAATGCACACTTCAGCATTAAGATGTAATGAGCATCATGCTTGTGACGGAGTCTGAAATGATTCTGAAAAAATATTTAGACACAACTATACATACCAGGGCAAATGTGGTAAAACTGGGAAATCTATGTGATCAGTAAATGGGAATCCCTTCTATTAGACATTATCGTGACAACTGGTGAAACTTGAATTGGGTCTAAGGATTACGTGGTAGTAATACGTCAACATTAATTTCCTGATTCACATGGTTATGCTGAGGATATAGAGAAGGATGTCCTTGTTTGAAGGAAATGCACCCTCAAGTTATATTGTAGATGTTGGGGGTTACTGATGGAGCATCAGGCAAGCAACTTACTCTCAGGTGATTTGGTGGAGGGAAGTGCCTTATACTGTACTTGTAAGTTTCCTATAGGTTTGTAATTATTTCAACATCTAAAAAATTAAGATTATTTAAGTATGCAAATCTCTCAACCCAGCAATTTTACTTTTAGGCACCTGTTACACAAAAATACTTGCACATGTGCGCAAAGAGGTATATACAAGGTTGTTCACAACTTCCTCAACTTGAAAAGAGTATCTGCAAAAAACCTATAGCTAACACCATACTTGATGGTGAGAAATTAAAGCTTTCCTTCCAAGATCAGAAACAAGGCAATGATGTCTCTGCTCCCCACTGCTTTTCAACGTCTCAGTGGAAGTCCTAGCTACTGCAATAAGACAAGGGGAAAAAAAGATATACCAATTGGGAAGAAAGAAATAAAAACCATCTTTGTTCAAGAGAAAATGATCATCTATGTAGATAATCCAAAAGGATTCACCAAAAAACCTCCTTACACTCCTGAAACTAGTTAAGTGACTACAGCAAAGTTGGACGATACAAGGTTAGTCACTTTCCCACATATCAGCAATGAACTAGTGGAATTTGAAGGTAAAAAACACAACACCATTTATATTAGCAGCCCCCCAAAAGAAATACCTAGTATAAATCTAACAAAATATGCAGACAATCTATTATGAAGACAGCTACAAACTGTTATGAAAGAAATCAAAGAAGGACTAAATAAATGGAGAGATATTCCATGTTCATGGATAGGACAACACAATACTGTCAACATGTGAGTTTCCCAATATGATTTACAGAATCAGTGCAATCACAATCAAAATGTCAGCAAGTTATTTTGTACATACAGAGAAACTGATTGAAAAGTTTATGTGGAGTGGACAAAGACCTAAAATAGCCAATACAGTACTGAAGGAAAAGAACAAGATGGGAGGACTGACACTACCCAACTTCAAGACTTACTATAAAGTTACAGTAATCAAGATAGTGTGGTATTAGCAAAGGAGAAACAAACACATTAGTGGAACAGAATAGAGAGCCCAGAAATAGACCCATATAAATACAGTCAACTGATGTTTTTACAAAGGAGAAAAAGCAACACAATGGACAAAAAACCCAAAAAACCCGAATCTAGACTTAGACTTTACATCCTTCACAAACATTACCTTGAAATGGATCACAGACTTAAATATAAAACACAAAATGATAAATCTCCCAGAAGCAACATAGGAGAAAAAGTAGATGACTTGAGTTTGGCAATTACTTTTTTTTTTAAAGATTTGTTTGTTTATTTATTTATTTATTTGAGAGACAGAGAAAGTGAGAGAGAGCATGAGAGGAGAGAAGGTTAGAGGGAGAAGCAGACTCCCCATGGAGCTGGGAGTCCAATGTGGGGCTCGATCCTGGAACCCAAGGATCATGACCTGAGCCGCAGCCAGTTGCTCAACCAACTGAGCCACCCAGGCGCCCAGCAATGACTTTTTAGATGTAACACCGAAAGCATGATCTGTGGAAAAACTTGATAAGCTAGACATCATTAAAAGTAAAAACTTCTTGTCTGTGAAAAACACTATCAAGAGACCAAACAGACAAGCCACAGGCTGGGAGGAAATATTTACCAAAGGCACATCTGATGAAGAGCCATTATACAAAATATACAAAGAATGCTTAAAATTAAACAATCTGATTAAAAACTGGGCTGCACCGCAGTTGCCCCTCGTGCCCCATCATCCCCTGCAGACCTAGGATCCAGGCCCACTTATGTGGTTCTAAATAGACACTTTTCCAAAGAAGACGTCCAAATGGCCAATAGGCGTGTTAAAAGATGCTCCAGCTCACTGATCCTCAGAGAAATGCAAATCAAAACTGCAGTGAGAGATCACCCCACACCTATTGGAATGGCTAGGATCCAAAAGACGAGGTAAGTGTTGACAAGAACATAGAGGAAAAGGCACTCTTATGTACTGTTAAGAGGAAAGTAAATTGGTATAGCGACTATGGAAAACAGTATGGAGGGCCCTAAAATGAAAACTAGAACTACCATGAGCCAGTGAGTCCCACTTCTGGGTACACATTCAAATGAAATGAAATCACTCTCAAAGAGATCTCTGCACCCCCATGTTCATTGCAGCATTAGTCACAATAACCACACAGGGAAACTACCTAAGTGTCCATTGGCAGATAAATGGATAAAGACACACACACACACACACACACACATACACACAGAGGAGTATCGTTCAGCCATAAAAAAAAAAGTAAATTCTACCTTTAAAAAAAAATGTAGGGTATCATGCTAAGTGAAGTCAGACAGAAAAAGGCAAATACTGCATAATCCCAATTATAAAGGGTATTTAGACTAGTCAAATGGACAGAGTGGAATGGAATATTACTCAGCCATCAAAAAGAATGAGATCTTGCCATTTGCAACAACATGGATGGAGCCAGAGGGGATAATGCGAAGTGAAATAAGTCAGTCAGAGAGAGAGAAATACCATAGGATTTCACTTATATGTAGAATTTAAGAAACAAAAATGAGCAAAGGAAAAAAAGAAAAGACACAAAGAAACCCAGTCTCCTAACTATAGAGAACTGGTGGTTGCCAGACAAGATGGGGGCGGGGGGAATAGGTGGAGAGAATGAAGAGTGCACTTATGGGGAGGAGCACTGGGTAACGCACAGAACCGTCGAATCATTACAATGTAAACCTGAAACTAACAACACTGTATGTTCATTATATGTTAATTATACCTGGAAAAAAAAAAACACACCGAAACAAAGACAAGCTACCACTACACCTGTGCGAACGGCCCAAGCTGCAGACGCCTCCAAGTGCTGGCTAAGGGTGTAGAACAGAAGGAGAGCTCGCTAATTACTGGTGGGAACGCAAAATGGCACAGCCACTTCGGAAGAGAATTTAGTGGTTTCCAACAAAACAAAATGTAAATACCATACAATCCAGCAACTCTACTCCTTGGTGTTTACCCAAAGGGGTTAAAAACTTATGTCCACACAAAACCTGCACACAGATGTTTATGATTTCTTCATTTATAACTGCCAAAATTTGGAAGCAACCAAGATTCCTTCGGTAGGTGAACCGATAAACAGTGGGACATCCAGACGATGGAATATTCTTTCATGCTAAAAAAAAAAACAAATGAACTATCAAGCCATGAAAGGACAGAGGAACCTTTAATGGATATTACTAAGTGAAAGAAGCCAATCGTAAAAGTGACAAACTGTACAATTCCAACTACGTAACATTCTGGAAAGACAAAACTATGGAGACAAGAAGAAGGTCAGTGGTTGCCAGGGGTCGGGGTGGAGGGACACATAGGTGGAACACAGGGGACTTGGGGGGGGGGTGTTGACAGGAAGGGGCCTGTGCATGTGTGGGGCCAGGAGGTATATGAGAAAACTATACCGTCCGCTCCATACTGCCGTGAACCTAAAACGGCTATAAAAAAATGAAGTTCATTAAAAAGAATGAGAACAGGGGTCGGGGGAGAAGGAGCCCTGTAGTGTTAATCTAAAGTCTTCTCTGATTTGTTTTGAATCAGGTACAGATATTTCTCCTACGATGGCAGTTTTAAAAGTTCTGGCTCGACTCCTCCGAAATCATAAGCCAATCATTCTACTGTGTCTTCCTTCAAAACTCTATCCCTACTTTCTCCCCCAAGAATTGCAAGCATACGTTCATTCTTCCAGTTAACATCATGCACAAGTAATAACATGGTTTTGGCCTGAGCCATTCCCCTACTGTTTGCGGATACGTCCTGCTGTGTGTCATCAAGAGTTAAGAGCAACAAAACACAATCTTGCAGTATTTATTAAACCCTCATTGACCTTGGATTCAATGGACCCAAACCATCTGTGGACAAAACCATTCAGCATCAATCTACATCCAGAGCTCATTAAGACTTCTTCAGAGTCTACAATCAAGCACAGCTGCCAAATCAAGCTAGGAACAAATACTCTCATGAGGGATCTTGTACCTCAAGTGGGCTAAAATAGGGCCATGTTCTCCATCTTTTGTACGCAGCGTCTAACAACTCGCTTTGGGTGTAGGCAGACATGAATCGGCCACGTTAAGGACACTGACTTACCCTCTGGCACCAGACACACATTAGAAAGTGTCTGATTCATTGCAGGTTAAATTTACGAGCCCTGAAGCACGTACCTGGGGCCAGCGTTCAAGTATTCAGCAAAAAAAGGTGACCCGTTCCACTGCAAAGGACCATGGCGAATTTCTTTGCATGGAAAAGGCATGTAGTGAGCTAGGAATACCTGTCTGAAAATGTCCTTTCACGTTAGGCAGAATCTACCCATAGACTTGTACGCGCCCTTAAGAAGATCCATTTGATAAGCGAAGCGTCTGAGCCACGAGGGAGCCCCACACTGACGTGTCCCGAGTAGCCTTTCATTTGGGTTTGATGAATTAATCACTCCCTCCTCTTGTCCTCCCACCTGTTCTACTTAGTTTACCCCGAAAGCACACCCATCTCGGGGGGTTAGAAATGTCTTTTTTTTTTTAGGGGCTGGGGAGGGTCAGAGGGAGAGAGAGAGAGGGAGAGAATCCCAACCAGACTCCATGCTGAGCGTGAAGCCCGACACTAGGGCTCGATCCCACAGCCCTGGGATCATGACCGGAGCCAGAACCAAGAGTTAGATGCTCAAGTGACCGAGCCGCCCAGGCGTCCCAATGTTTGTCCCTTCTGGTCAATGTGGTAATAACCATTAGTCATTAACATATGGCTGTGTCAATTAAAAGTAAAATTCAATAAAAACTTTAAAGTGCAGTTCTTTAGCCGCACCAGCCACATTCCAAGTGCTCAGTAGCTACGCTGGACAGGACCAAAGAACATCTCCATCATCACAGAAAGTTCCACGCGCCTGCTCCCTGCTGGATCAAGAACTGCAGAGGCAGCCTGGACCCGTCCCCTGGCTGCCAAAGATTTCAGACGCAAAGTCGCAGCTCAGCCAGGGAGCTGGGTGGTGCCTCTCGAGTGCCAAGTCACACCTGTCCCCCTGCTCTCTAAGGGCGGATTCTCTTCTACCATTTTCCTTTTTACAAAAACAAGCGTCGTCTCGGGATCTTCTGTTGTGTGAATGAAGCTTCCGTAAACACCCGTGCTACACTTAAGTTTGTCTAAGAAACCCTGGAAAACCCCCACCTGCCGGCCACGGGGGCCGGCACCTGAACAAAAAGAATGGAGCTACTTATCAAGGAGGAAACAGACTCAGTAGACAGTAAGGTTGGTACCAAAATGCAGGGAAGACCCACAAGAAGATGGCCCACAATCAAATTTGGACCCGAGGGGTCAAACCATGACCCAGTAAATAGGACTATGGCACAAGCCCCTTGATCTCCTGGGTTCAGGAATGAGACTAAAGTCGGTCCCAAG
>CM052801.1:99682923-99773931 GCA_028533885.1 Nasua narica
CGAGCCTGGTGGTGGGTATTGAGAAGGGCACGTATTGCATGGAGCACTGGGAGTGGTGATGAACAATCAATCTTGTAACACTGAAAACTTAAAATTAATTAAAAAATAATAAAGACAGGGACCGCATGCCCCCCCACATACCGCAGGGCCTCGTCTGTAACAGGGCTCAGTTCACAGCCTCAAATTAATTAAGCACCCTTCTGGCAGAGGCTTCGATTGGAAACCCAAGTCCAGCTATGTCCAGGGCAGCAACACTTACAACTACCTCTTTAAACCAGTGAACAGACAAAATCTTCTGCCAGGGAAAACCCATGTAGTTTGTCCCGGGAGCACTGAAGTTTTGACAAATCACTTTAAAAACAAGAGACTGCCTCCAAGTGAGAAAGACAATTAAGCGGGAGGCCTAAGTTTCAACCAGAGGGCTTCTGGGGAATCCAGCTGTTCCTGGTAATTGGTTTTTGGATCAGTCAGAAAACAGAAGTGGCTTTTCAGGAAGATTCCCTCCTGACCAGTGGCCTAGAAGAGGGGGAAAACTCCTCTTACGGAAGAGTCCTTTTGCCATAGGGCAAGTTAGAAGAAAAAAGACCCATGAAGAAGAGATCTATTCAGATTCTTTTCCTGTTTTTTAACTGGATTCTTTGTCTTTATTGTTGGGTTGTAACTGTTCTTTATATAATCCAGACCGAAGGTTCTTACCAGATACAGGATTTACACAAGTGCTCTTTTCTTTCAGCACCTGGGCTTTTGGATGAAGATTTGCTCCTGTTTTCCTCTTCCACGAATTTTACAGTTTCAGTTCTTACCTTTGAATCTCAGATCCATTTTGAGCTAATCGTGTGTGTGTGTGTGTGTGTGTGTAGAAATCCAGTCGTCCCTGAGCTGCTTGTTGAAAAGACTATCCTTTCCACGTGAATTTTAGGATCACCTCGTCCATTTCTACAAAAGAGGCTGCTGGGATTTTGACTGGAATGGCCTTGAGTTTGCAGATCGATTTGGGAAGTATTATCCCATCTGTTTCTAAACATGCTCAAAGCGCCCCCATTTGAAACTAGAAAACCCTCTTTTGACTGTACATCCCCACCTCCCTCCCCTCCGGAGCCACCACTCCTTAGGGTCTCACAGCCGCTCAGCATGTCCCAAACCAAACAGCCTCGCTTGCCCTCCAACCTAGACCTTTTCCTGGGTTTCCCCCATTGTCCAAGCCAGCAACCCGCCCATCGTCCTGGCCAGTGCTCTCATGCTCACAGCCGTGCCATCATCACGAATGCTCAATTCTACTACTACGACAAGCCCTCGGGTCACCCATTTCTCCACACCCCCACTGCAGCCATCATCTGTCATCTGGACAACCCCAAGGGCCATCCCTGTGGCCCGTAGAGGTCTACTCCCTACCCTACCCCGTTCTCCACACGGCACATGGGGACACACCCTGCTCCCTTTGTAAGCAAACATCATGGCACATCATTTCCCGGCCCAGAATATAAATTCCACACCCTTAACTGTGGCCTGCAAGGCCCAGCCTGATCCGGCCCCTGACCGCCTCTCTCCTCAGGCCCTATCTTGTACGAGGTCTCTGCTTAATGTCATTTCTCTTATTTGTTTTCAGGTAATGCGGGTTAGTTCCGAAAATCCTAGAAAATGTGGACTAGAAAAAGAAGTAAAATATCAGCAAGTGATCACAACACAGATGAATCTTGACGACATGATGCTAAGTGAAATCAGCCAGTCACAAAAGGACAAATACTGAGTGATTCTACCTATAGGAGGTCCCTAGGTTATAGGCCTCTCGCCACAACTAGAAATTGCAAACAGTAACAGAGAGTGATGGTTCCTTAAGAACAAATGTCACAGGGGCGCCTGGGTGGCTCAGTGGGTTAAAGCCTCTGCCTTCAGCTCAGGTCATGGTCTCAGGGTCCTGGGATCGAGCCCCGCATCGGGCTCTCTGCTCAGCAGGGAGCCTGCTTCCCCCTCTCTCTCTGCCTGCCTCTCTGCCTACTTGTGATCTCTCTCTCTCTGTCAAATAAATAAATAAAATCTTAAAAAAAAAAAGCTTTATTAAGAACAAACGTCACAAAAAATGAAGTCAACAGTCTCAGAGCATATTAACTTTGGGCACAACCTGAAACGTCGCCTCATCAACCATCCTTTAGAGGACAGCAAACTCCCTTCTCGTGTGGGACTTGGAGGTTCTCAATCAGAAAGGACTGACCAAGCTGAGCAATGCTTCCCTCTCAGAAGCAGCTGGGTCAGGGGTCCAGGCAGGTGACTTTAAGGTCATACATTGGAAAAACTGGGTTGTGGGAAAGGTCTCTTTTGTGTTGACCCCAAAAGTGGCCTGGATCCTCTGGCCCTACAAAGAAAAAGTCTGTCCCCTGTTGCCCAAGACAGTCACTGAGGCATCCAGATCCTAGGGTGACGGTCACAGTCACTGGCTATCAGTACCAGGAGATCTCATCTCCCTGCCATGCCCCTCACTTTCTTCCTCAATCCCTTCCTCTCTTTGACCGGGAGGACTTCTCCCCACGGACCTGAAAGGTTGGCTCTAAATCCCTTCCCTGATATACCCAATGGCAGATTCTTGCTTCTATCAACAGTGACAGATTCAACAGCTGTCTACACAATTAGGGGACAGCCCTGCCAGCCCTCGGCACTTTGCTGGCACTCTGTAAACAATGACTATGCAATCTGGGGAGAAGTGTCAAAAACCTGAAACAGCCAACCTGTGGGTATAAAAACATGCTGCTCCGTAACCTGCTTCTCGGGATAGCTCAGCATCATTGCAGGCGGCGCGCGGACTGGCTCATCCTTGAACACAAACCTTCAAAAGGAGACACACGGTCCCCCCACCCTCGGGTTTTCACATCTGTGGAGAAGGGGAGGCTGCTGTTTGGGGCTCTACGGCAATTTCAAGGAACATATCCAGGCCTGTGTGTGCTGGATTTGGCTAACTGAATCCCTAAATCAGCCAGTTCTGTGAAAGAATATAAATTAAATAAGCTATTTAACGCTGCACAAAATAAAATCACAGCTGTTCAGCTGAACTTTCCCCTTTTTACCACTCTGTATACAAGCTGGTGGAGGATGCTAAGGATAGAGATATTCTGAGGATACAAGACAATTTTTTTAAGATTTTATTTATTTAAGAGAGAGAGAGAGAGAGAGAGAGAGAGAGAGCAAGCACAGCAGGGGGAGCAGCAGTGGGAGAGGGAGAAGCAGGCTCTCCACTGAGCAGGGAGCCCAACGCAGGGCTCGATCCCAGGACCCTGGGATCATGACCTAGGCTGAAGGCAGACACGTAACCATCTGAGCCCTCCAGGCGCCCAACAAGACAATTTCTAAAAGTCCATTAGAAACGACAAGCATCCTACAAGTCTACATTGTTGAACATTCCCATTCAGTTTAGAGGGAAATGAGAGGCATGCAAAGAAAGTTTCCTGTGTCATGGAGCAGAATCCAATTTGTCTACGTTTTAAGCTTCTTTCCAGCCCAAATGTGTCCCTTAAACATGAACCAAGCCAGGCGCAGCCGTGGGAACAGTCGCCAGGAAGAACCTCAGCAATTCTGCAGACCACCGTCATCGCCCAATCGCACCTGACATTGACCCCACAGTTGGAAACATTCTGCGCGCACAAAGCAACCAATGTTGCGACACAGCGCTACGCACTGAATTGTCTTGGCACCTCTGTCAGATAAACGAGTGGGGCTACCCGAACCCAACTCCCTTCTATGGCAATCTTCTCCACAGAAAGAGGGTCTGGGCGGTCCGAGGCCGGCTCCCGTGCCTCTTCTCCCCCATGGCACCCGAAGCAAGGCCGCACACGGTGAGTTCTCAGGGGACCTGCACTGTCTGTCAAGCGAAGTCACCTCGTCCAGTATTTTCCTTCGGTAACGCCAAACCCTTCACAAAGGCGGCTTCCCTCACTTCGGGGAGGAAAAGGAATGAATGACACTGAGTGCCAGAAGCCAGGGCAAAAAGAAAGAGAACATGCTGCATGATCCCATTTCTATAAAACACTAGAAAATGCAAACTAATCTATAGTGACAGAAAACCGAACAATGTTTGCTGGGGATGGGGTAAGGGCAGAGAGAGACTCCTAGGGAGACAAGGAAACTTCTGGGGCTGCTGTAGAGAACAGTAAGATATACCCCCCTCCCCGCCCCGGGGGCAAGGGGGAAGCAAATGCCTGAATCCTTACAACAGCTTCTGAGGGCCTCCGTATCTACCCCCACCCCACCCACCTCCTCTAGGTTTTTTCACTTCTTGTTTTCAGAAAGTCTGGAATGATATAGACCAAACTGCTAATGGTAATTATCTACAGGTGATGCCTATTCTCTTATTTTCTAAGACTACTTATTTTATATTCAAAAGTTTTTTAAACAACGTAATTCAAAGATAACCACCACAGTTAATAAGCTAAATGTGAGAAATCATAAAACTCCTGAAGACAGCACAGTCAGCTAGCCCTTGGACACTGCACTCAGAAACATGTTTATGGATGTGTTTCCTCAGGCAAGGGAAACAAAAGCAGAAGTTAACTATTGGGACTGCATCAAAATAAAAAGCTTTTGCACAGCAAAGGAAACCAGCAAAATAGAAAGGCAACCCAGTAAATGGGAGAAGATATTTGTAAATGGTATATCCAATAAGGGGTTAATATCCAGAATAAAAAAAAACTTACACAAGAGAAAAAAAAAAAAAACCCACAATCCGATTAAAAATGGGCAGAGGACCTGAGTAGACATTTTTCCAAAGAAGACATCCAGACGGCCAACAGACACATGAAAAGAGGCTCAACATCACCAATCATCAGGGAAATGCAGATCGAAACCACAATGAGATGTCTTCTTATACCTGTCAGAATGGCTACTATCAAGAAAACCAGAAGTAATAAGTGTTGGCAAGGATGTGGAGAAAAAAGAACCCTCTTGCTCTGTTGGTGGGAATTCACACTGGTGCAGCCACTGTGGAAAAGAGTATGGAGGGCTCCTCAAAAACTTAAAAATAGAACTACCATATGATCCAGCAATCTACTGGATCTACTACTGGGTATTTACCCAAAGAAAGCAAAAACACTAATTCAAAAAGATATGCACCCCTATGTTTATTGCAGCATTATCTACAACAGCCAAATTATGGAAGCAGCTTAGTGTCCGTCAATAGACAAATGGATAAAAAAGATGTGGTGTGTACCCACACACAATGGAACATTACTCAGCCATTAAGAAGACTGAGATCTTGGGGCCCCTGGGTGGCTCAGTGGGTTAAAGCCTCTGCCTTTAGCTCAGGTCATGATCTCAGGGTCCTGGGATCGAGCCCCGCATCGGGCTCTCTGCTCAGCAGGGAGCCTGCTTCTCCCTCTGTCTCTGCCTGCCTCTCTGCCTGCCTGTGATCTCTCTCTGTCAAATAAATAAAATCTTAAAAAAAAAAAAAAAAAGAAGACTGAGATCTTGCCATCTGCAACAACATGAGTGGACCTAGAGGGTATTATGCTAAGCGAAATAAGTCAGAGAAAGAAATACCAATCATATGATTTCACTTATATGTGGAATCTAAAAAACAAACCAACAAAGAAACAGACTCTTAAACACAGAGAACTGGTGGGGGAGGTGGGAGAGGTGGGTAAAACAGATGGAGGGGATTAAGAGGTACAAACTTCCAGTTATAAAGTAAACATGTCGTGGAGACAAAAGGTACAGCATCGGGAATACAGTCAATAATATTGTAATAACTTTGTATGGTGACAGATGGGGACTACCCTTATTGTGGTGAGCACTGAGTAATGTACACAACTGCTGAACCATGTTGTACACCCGTAACTAACGTTGTACAACCATAACTAATATTGTATGTTAATGATACTTCAATTAAAAAAGGTAGGGGCTCCTGAGTGGCTCGGTCGGTAGAGCGTGCAACTCCCGATCTCAGGGTTGTGAGTTTGGGCCTGAAGTTGGGTGTAGAGATTACTTTAAAATTTTCAAAAAATAAAAGGTAAATGACAACCATATGATAGCCCCTGTGGTGGGCCGAATCCCTCAAGGATGTCCACTTCCTAAGCCCTGGAGCCTATGAATAGGTCTTATGGGACTCTTGCCCCATGTGGCGAAAAGGCCATGGGAGATGGGATTAAGTCGAGGATATGGAGAGGGGGAGATTACCTTGGACCACCCTGGTGGGCCCAAGGTAATCGCAAGGGTCCCTATAAGTAAAAAGGACAAGGCAGGGTCAGAGTGATGGCAGGAAGGAGGCCATGACCCAAGGAATGCAGGGGACTTCCAGACCCTGGAAAAGTCAAGGAAACAGATGGTCTCCTAGTGCCCCCAGAAGGAACAAAGTCCAGTGAGACCCTTGTGAGCTTTTCAGTCTCCAGAATATCAGAGAACATATTTGAAGGAGGCCAAGTGTCCACCTTTGTTCTTAACACGCCTGCAGCATTCATTTGGAAATCTTTCCAGATCTTACTCGGCTAATCCTGTAATATCACACTTTCGAGAAGCAATTATTCTTAAAAAAAAAAAAAAAAAACAGGGAGTCTTACAATTATGTGTGTTCTAATTGGGTAATATGACTGACAAAAGCCTTAATTATGGCCCAAATTCACACCGAGTCCATCATTAGGTCTTTGCTACAAGCTGGCATTTGTGAATATCACACCATGGTCCCGTCATTTGTGCAGCTTTCCCCCAATTATTGTACTTGCAAGGGCACTAGCGCAAGGCGAGGTGACAAATGACGGTGGTCCAGCTATCGGAGACTTTCACTTACCTGAGAAAAAACATCTTCTGGTGACTCTGCCCCAAAACACAGAGAGGGGCTTCATCCCGGTGGGAATCAACTCCACCCAGGAGGAACTCCATTCGCCAGCCTTGCAAATTAGTACAGTCCTTATGTAAAGGCCGGCCGACGACACTCGAATTTTCCGACGGGAAGACCAAGGCCCCAAATCAGTCAAAGGCATCAAGCCAAGATGTGAGAATTCAACGAGAAGCACCGGCTCAAGAAAAGCAGCCTCACCACGGGGACAGGTACAGCCTTTGGGTGACTGTTCATATTATTTCGACCCGCCCACAGTGCTATCCTAGGTTGAATAGCGGGTCCCGAAATTTCACAGCCTCAGAACCTTGTGAACGCAGTCAAATTAAAATGAGGGTCACACTGGAGAGAGTGGCCCCGGAACCGATGACTAGTGTTCTTAGGAGAGAAATGTGGCCCCAAGGAAGAACTGCAGAGGAGGACGGGGGCGGACACCGGAGCGGTGCCAGCCACCTTCAGGAGCTAGGAAGAGGTAAGGATCCTACCCTGACTCCAAGAGGGAGCAAGGGAGCATGGCCCTGCTCGCACCTTGACTTTGGAGCTCCAGAATCGTGAGAAAATAAATTTGTGTTGTTCTAGGGAACCCAGCTTCTGCTACTTTGCTACGGCAGCCGTAGGAAAGCAATAGAGGCACAGGTCACCAAAGCGTTCTAGAATAATCGAGAGTTAGGAGTAGAGAAGGTAGGGTTAACCGAGGAACTGTGAGCTTAACAGAAAGTTCCAGAAGTGGAAAGAACACAGCTTCGGAAGGAGAAAGGTGGGGGACCAAGGACAAGCAACCGTAACAGGGTGACCCTCCGAAGCCGGGAGATGATGCGGCACGTGCGCGCGCGCACACAAGGAGACACCGGTTTACAGCGACAATGAGGGCAAACCTTAGGACAATGGATAAAACCAAGATTCGGGAAGGAGGTGGGAGCATGCACCAGCGCAGCCGCCGTCAAACAACTCCGCAGAACTTGGGTGACTTTGCATGTGTGTACCCCGTGACCCACGGCCCCATCCTGGAAACACGGCCCACGGAGGGCCTGGCCCGGAGCCCCTGGGCACACACAGCAGGATGCTCACTGCTCTGCTGACTGTGGGGTGGGAGGCCGCGACCTGCAGAGCATTGAGGTACAATGTGACAGACACTCCCACGAAGAAACCGTCATGCCTTCAGGCGGCTGGAAACAATGTAGCAACATGACCTGGAAAACATGGTACTGAATGCAAACAATGAGACACCGAAGGGCACAGTATTTACAGCAACAGGTGCATATTTAATGATACGCACAAAGAGCAATGCTTAATGAGGGGAAGGGAAAGAAAGTGGGGCTAGGGGATAGAAGGGAATAGAAACAAACATAAAACAAAATGATGGAACTGAGTGGATGGGCAAAATGGGTGAAGGAGAGTGGGAGGTACAGGCTTCCAGAAGATGTGGATCAAGTTTGGATTGTAAATAATAATAGCGTATCAGTGTTGTCTGGTTAATTGTGACAAATGCATGCTCCGACTTCTCAGCCTGGGTTTAAGAGGACAAGAGCTCCAGGAGTTAGGTGGTTTCCTATGGAGACTCCATTCCTTTGAACAGAGCCTGTGGAAGCACATCTGCTAAAGCCTCATGGCAGAAAATAAATCAAACTGAGTTACACACACCAGATTCAATAAACAGCTGGACTTCTAGGATCTTCTCTGTTGTAATCTGCCGGATTCTCTGCTCTCCCATAGGCTCTCCTGTGGTCTAGGCAAACGAAGGAGACTTCCTTGGATGACCAGTTGAAGGTTTCTCACTATGAGTTTGTCCTGATGTGGCCCCTGACGGTCCCTGTGCCTCTTCCTGGGTCCTTGAGGAAGCTTTTACAAGCAAGAGTCTGGTTCTCCCATTGCAAGGACAGAAGTCTACAATCCTTGAATGGGGTGCTATCCAGCCCATGAACCACCAAAGGAGCCTTCTCGAAATGTTCTTTTGTCTGTCTCCAGCAAGGTCTAAGCTCTTGCACACATTTGAGACTCTGCCTCCACTAGACGGTAATTCACCTGGACTCCTGGCCTCATCTCCAGCCTTGGTTCTGGTGATGAGCAGCTCTCTTTTTGCTCAGAGGGGGCAACCCTGCCTTGCCCTCAGGAAGCTACACTGAAACCGAAGAAACATACAGGAACAAGAATCCCGAGCGCTTACTAGTAACATCCAGTGCAGGAGAAATAGGGTCCTCGCAGGGGACCCGTTCAAATGTGAAACCTGAATCCTGTCGCCTTGCAAGCCCTTCTCAACCTCCACGTCTCACAGGCGCACAGGGAGCCCCGCACTGCTGCACGGGAGAACGGGAGACAGCCCAAGTGACAGCCGGCGGAGAAATGCCTCCAGCCAGTCAGGCACGGTGGTCGTGTGGCTGTGGACCAGCGTTTAGAGGAGTGACAGAGACCTCCACGGAAAGATCCTCAAGACATATGACTGAGCGGAACAGGGGTACAGAGCACAAGGACATTTGTATAAATATCTTAAAAGACCCACCCAACAGAAAGATAAACCAAATATGGTTTCATTCCAAGCGATGGACTATTATTCAGCCACGAAAAGGAATAAAGGACTGACACGTGCTACAACATCATGCCAGATGAGAGAGGCCAAACTCTGATGTCCACGTGTTACGTGGCGCCATTTTCATGAAATATCCAGAACAGGCAAGCCCATAGAGACAGAAAGAGGAATGGCTCCCAGGGGCTGGGGAGAGGGAAGAACGGGGGGGTGATGGCTTCTTGGGCCCAGGTTTTTGTTTGGGGTGACAAAATATTCTGGAATTTGATAGTGGTGACAGTTACACAACATTTTGAAAAGTACCAAATAAAATTCACCCAACTGGATACTTTAGAGGATCAACTATGTGGCACGTGAATCCCATTTCAAAGAAAAAGAATACGATCGTGTGGGGGAACTGCAGCGACGAAGCTGGGAACGTAGAGGAGGCAGGTTTCTGAGGTACGGTCAACAGGATGCAGGGACAAAGGGGATTTGAGGACAGAGAAGAGAGTGAAGGTGCAAGATGTGAGGAGAGGACTTAGAAGGTTCTAGCTCACTTACAGAGTTCTCCTGCATGGATCGGAGTAGCATCAGGGAAGGGCCTCCCTGTAAGCATCGGGCCATGGCAACCTGACCCAGACCCAGCAGCTCGCGCTCACGGTTTGGGTTGGGGGGCTGACGGGATAGGCACAGCTACTCGCTAGTCCAGGAGGCCCATCTCTGGAGCGAAATGGTCCTGGACACAGAGGTGTCCAGATGTAGCCATGGAACCACTGCCCAACCCCAAGTGTGATCACCCAGTGCCAGAGCTCAGCCCGGCACTTTTCTCAGCCTTCTGACACAGAGGAATGGCTAATCTCACAGCCGCCACAGCTGCCCGGTGGGAAAGGGGAAGGGGATGGCAGCCCAACCAAGGAATGGAGAGTGGATCTGAAAATTGCACTTCCCTCTGCAGGAAAGGAAGTTGGGGGGAATCCCAACATGAGATGAAAGCCTGGACCACATGGCCCAGGGAGTGGGGCAGGGACAGAAGACTAGGGCCCCCTCGCCAAGGACCTCCTGGGCTAAGTGCCCTCAAAGCTCAGTGCTGCCTCTCCCAGGACCTCTGTTTTCTTTTCTGTGAGGCTCCCGGGAAGGCAGACTGAGGTCCTGGGTGTGGACGTGGATGTGCCTGGAGCACCTGATCCAATCACGTTCGCCTCCCCCAACCTTGGCCCCCACCGGCTCCTTTGCGGCAGCGGCAGCGTGGGAGATGCACAGGTCCCCCAGCCCTGCCGGCCCTCCCCTCCCAGGCGGAAGCAGGCACTCTAGTCCCCCTTCCTCCGGCTGGCCCGCCACCCCCCGCCCGCTACAGGCTCCCAGAAACCATCCTCAGGAACGGGAGGTGGAGCACAAGACACGGCTCCCTGCTCTTTGCGCCTCCACCCCGGCCTCTCCGCCCCGATTTCCCTCCCACGCTCTGACGGGCCATCCCTAGCTGGCTGCTGACCAGCTCATCTCCCCCTCGGCCTTACACCACACTGCTACCCCTCCTGGCCTGCCTCCCTGTGCCCTCTCGGCTCTCCCCCTCCGTCCCTGCCCCACTGCCCGGGTGACGTGGTCCAGGCCTTCATCTCATGTTGAGACCCCGCAGCCCCCCAACTCGTGGCTCCAGGCCACCAAGCCCAAGACTCAGTTTCCTCATGGCTCGGACAGTGCTGACAGCCGAAGTCCCAGAGTCACCCCTACTTCTCCATCTCGTAAGGCAAGACAGGAGCCCTGCTCTGCTGTCCTCGCAGGGTACACGGTTGCGCTCAAACCCGGGCAACACGTACGGGAGGACCTGAAAAGCGCAGGCGCTGGGACACAAGGTGTTCTCGAGTGCTGTCTTCCGGCCGGTATCGGCAGGTCATTCCACTCGCTGAACACTAGTTCCACGGGTCCTTCTCACGTCCGCCTCCCAGCCTCGGTGCTGATGGGGAAGATGGGCCGCCTTCCCTTCGGGGTCCCAGAAGGAGTCGGCTGCTCACCCGCGTGGTGGGCTCCTCGGCATCATCTACGCGGCCCGGAGGGCTCTCACCACCCTCCGGCCATGCGGGTCCTATGGCGGACGCTCTGGGGACCGCGGAATGACTTGAATCCCGAGCCGGCTTGCATGCTGCCTGTGGGCTGGGCTAGGAGCAAACGGTCTCCCTTCCCTCCCCAGACCAGGTTCCCCCAAATCACTGCCTTCTGGGTTAGCAGAACCACAGGTCAGGTCACCGCTGCTCCAGCTGTAAGTTTGGGTGTCACCTTACCCCTGATTCCCCCTACCCCTCACTGCCCGCACCCAACCCACCGATTCAGCTGAAAAATCTCGAATCCAGGCATTCCCTTCATGGCCACTGTAACTGCCTTGGGCCTTTCACTAAGCGCCCTGGCCGTACCTTCCTTCACAGTTAACTGCCATTTTGTTTTTATCTCCTATCTGCATGTAATCCTAATGCCTTCTCCATGTCCTGTCGCCTCCACCAGGCTTCCTCTGCTCGGACCTCCTCTTTGCTTTCCTCAAGAGAGAACTCCTTTATAACCTTTGCATTAAACACCGAGGAAAATAATCAGTCTCCCTCTTTGAGAAGTTTTCTTTAAAAAGGACTATCCACAGAGGCAAGTAGATTTAAAAAAGAAAACCCTCTCAAATATGTTTGCGTCTTTGGCCTTTGGAAAAGGGGGAGGGGAAGGAGGAGAAGGTTGTTCTCATTCCCACCGCTGGGGAGGCATTTGATTTCGTAAGTATTAATCAAAATCATTCTTGATTATAGCAAAAACAACCTTTGCTATAATTTTAATGCAATTAACTGGAATATATGGTAATTCTGAGCAATCTTGCTCTTGAGATTAAAGAACAGCCTGCCAGGAAACATACGAATAAAGCTTTAAGATCAAAATTTGCATAATTAGGTTTCTTCTCCACTCTCCCCACCCCCACCCCAGCTTCTCTGACTAGGAGAAATTCAGTTGAAAGGAGAATGTTTCAAGTCGGCAGGCCTACAACCCAGGCTGCCTGTGTGTGCTTCCCTCCCAGGCTGGAACATTCCTTTCTGAAAGCATGTTCATGTTTCTAGAGACATCCGTAATACACCAAGAGACCACCAAAGACAGGCGGACGAATTAACAGAGCACAGAGGTTTTGAACCACACTTTCAGAGGAGGGTACAAAAAAGTAGCGGTGTCTTCTAGCTTATGCTTCGTAGCAGCTTAGGACCAGGCCATGTGCCCATCCCGCTCTACAAGCATCATTCTCTAGTCTTGAAAAGATTACCTGGGCAACAGATCGAACCCCCAAACTATGGGCTTTGTTTATGAAACCTGTCCGAATGCCTGGTCACAATGGATGTTCTTGTCACCAAAAAGGCCCCACCTCCTACTGCCCTCTGACAGGGGCTGTGACAGCCAGAGCCACGGCCTCACCCCACTTGACCCTTCTCCTACCAGCCTTGGGCTCCGGCCCTCTGCGGAGAGCCTGCATCGCTCCAGGAGAGGAGAAAAAGCATCAAGCTTTCCCGAGGAAAGGGTCGCCCCCCACCTCCACCCTTCATGTCACACAGGGTTTTCCATTCAGTGCTGCCCATAAAATGATCTTTAACATTTGAAATCATGTAAAATGTCAATAGTCCCATTTCCTCTGAAGTTATTCTTGGACATGCAGTAAAGTTTAGGCTGAAAGGTTAATATTACTTTATCAGAAGGCTTGGAGGAAACAGAAATCATCATTTCTGTTCTTTGCTACTTTGAAAAGAAATGCAGAAAAGAGTAAGATAACAAGATAGGAGAACCATTTGTTCTTATGTTTGTTTGTTTGTTTGTTTGTTTGTTTGAACAGAGACCTTCGAGATTAACATGCAACACTAGAGACTGCTCCAAAAACTAAGAATCTGCCCTGACTTCTCATTCAGAAGGTGGACCAAACACATTTACATCCCTAGCCTCTTGAAACCCCTGGGAAATGTCAGAAAAGGAGCACACAAGAGAAAAGCACAGGGAGCAGGAAGTCATGGGGAGGAGAGCGCCAATCCAAGGAACGAAGATTAGAACAGGTAAATCAAAGTTGGAGGAACTGAATACCAGCAAATATTGGGGAAGATGTGGAGGGAACTGGAACTCTTCTATCCTGTTGCTGAGAAGGGAGATGGTGCAACCACTTTAGAAAGCTCTGGCAGTTTCTTAAAAAGTTAAACATGTTCATATGCTAGGAGTCCACAGTTCCACTTCAAGGCCATCATTCAAGAAAAGTGAGAATAGGTGTCCACAAAAAGCCTTATACACAAATGTTCTTACAGCTTGATTTATAATAGCACAAAACTGGAAACCCAAATGTCCCCAAACAGGAGAATGGATAAACAAAGTGTGCAAACCACTCAGCAAGAAAAAGGAATTGCAGATACGTACGAGAATGTGGATGAACCCTGAAAACATTATGTTGCATTAAAAAAAAGTAAATATTGTATGGTGTCATTTCTATGATTTCTAGAAGAGACAAAACTAACCTGGGGCAAAACATCAGACCAGCTGTTGCTCGGCGTGGGGCTGGGAGGCTGGGAACTGAGCATTCACTGTATGTAACTTGTACTTTAATAAAAGAAATCCTTAAGAAACTTACTAAAACCAAGTGCGCAAAAAGTTTTAAATGCTACTAAAGAACAGTCAGAATCTGAATATTGGAGGAAAATGCTACATTTTCTAAATAAAGAGATACACTTAAGAACTATACTAGAAGTAAAGAAACAAAACACTATTGAAGAACATAAAAGACCTGGACAAGTGGAAAGGCGTACAAAGCTTGTGGCTGGGAGGATGCCATGTCGTAAAGATGTCAATTCTCCCAATGTTAATTTCTAAATACGACATGTTTCCATTAAAAAACAGTAACAAGATGCTGGAAGGAGCACATCTGCTATCCAGAAGGAGAGGCGGAAGTCAGGGTGAGGGGAGGGCAGTGAGAGAGGGAAGGGGGAAGGGCCTAAGAAACCGGCGGGAGCTGGCAGCCCAAGCTGACCTGGGACCTGGCCCACCCCTGCCTGCTTGCTGGCTCGCTGGCTCGCTGGCCACCCACAGCCCCAGCTGTGAATCACAGGCACTGGGGGAAACCAGCAACTTCCTTTCATTCATCCAACGGATAGTTATTGATGAGCACGACATGGTGCCCAGCTCTGATCTCAGCCCCGGGGAAATATCTGCAGCCAAGGCAACCACAAGTGGTGTCCTCGTAGAGCAGAACTCCAGTGGGAATGGCCTCTCCATGCAATGGATTATCTGGCCATAAAAAGGAATGAAAGCCGGAGCCACGCTACAGCCTGTAGGAGCCTGGTAAACCCTAGGCTAAGCGAAAGTAGCCAGACACAAAAGGCCACATGCTGCACGATTCCATTATCCGTAACACAGCCCGAACACGGACGTGTCTAGAAACGCAAAGATGCTTAGTGGTGGCCCAGGGCTGGGGAGGGGAGGATGTGGTGCGCTGGCTGATGGCTCTAGGCCTCCCCTCTGCATCCGGGGCGATGTAAAAGTCCTGGAACGAGACAGAGGGGATGGTCACACAACTCTGCGTGTCCCACATGCCACCGAACTGTATACTTTAAAGGGCTGAATTTTACAAGACATAAATCGTAGCTCCTTTTTTTTTTTAAAGCCATAAAAAAATGAAACTGCATTTCAAGATGACATGTTCACGGGGAAGCCGGTGTGAAAGTGATTTGACTTCAGACACAGCAGGGAGTCCAGCTGCCCGGTCTCCTATCCACGGCTGGCCTGCGTAATACGGGGAGGGAGAAAGAATGAGAAGCAATCACGCACCCCGGGCATGAGGAGGAGGGACAGGGCGGAGGTCTTGCTCACTATAAATACATCTGGCCTCTAACCAGGGCCCAAGCCTGACGGGCCAAACATGAACAGAGTGTACCTTCAGGGGTTGCTGTGTCTTGCTTAATCGTATTTTTCCAAAGACCTAGGGAGCTTTCATATAAAGGAAATCCTTCAGTGAATGCTTTTGATAGGATTATGGAACCAGAAAGTTAGCACAGGAGGACTTACTCACCAAACACTGAAGACCTCCCAGGTACCGAAGACTGGAGGAGAGAGGAGAGGCTAAATGCAGTACTCCGGACTGCGGTCCAGAGGCAGAGACGTCCACAAAGCAGGTCACTCACTCTGCCTGGCGGGCTTTAGAGAAGGGTGACAGGGGAGCTAGGTTTGGAAAGGTGAGCAGACATTCTCTGGGAGCAGAGGGGGAGGGCCTGGGGGCCTGAGATCTGTTGAAAGGGGGTACCGCCGACTCTTTCCTTTCTTGCCCTCCCCTTTCCCAAACCATTGTGAATCACCTTGACTGTTTTGCGTTATTAAGTCGATGTCTCCAGAAGGGTTCCTGAGTGAATATCTAGCTCCTAAAAAGCATTACATTTAATTGAAATTTCTGGGATAATTATAGGTTCACATAGAGTTATAAGAAATAATACAAAGAGATCCCTTGTACGTTTTGCCTTTCTCCCCAAAGTCATATTGCACAAAATTATGGCCTACAATCACAATCAGGATGTCAACATTAATACGATCCACTCATCTTATTCAGGTTTTCCTATTTTTACTTGCACTCGTTGGGTAGATTTATAAGTTCCATCCAGTGTTCTCACAGGTGTAGATTCATGTGACCATCACCACAGTCAAGATAAAGGACAGTTCCACGGCCACAAAAGAGCCCTCCTGCTGCCCTTTTAGAACCATACCTACCTTTGTCTCACCTTCCCTCTCCCCTGCCCCAACCACTAATCTGTTCTCCATCTCTATCATGACATTTCGAGAAGGTCGCAGAAATGGAATAATGCAGTAGGTGTTTTTTAACACATCCTAACGACTCTGAGATTCACCCAGGGTGTCGTGTATCCGTGGTTTGTTCCCTTTTATTGCCGAGTAGTATTCCACGGGTGGATGTACCAGTTTGTTGATCCATTCACGCAAAGGACGGCAAACAATGCCGGTGTTTTTTCAGAATGCCTCTGTGTCGCCTCTCGGGGAGAAACACAACCTCAATCTACAGGCAAATTCGATGATTTGACAAATGATTTCTCTACTGCTCAAATTTTCCAGAGCAATGAGAAAAACTTCCTACTCCTTAATGACACCTGGAAAAAGTAGCACAGGAAAAGTACACTATAAACTAAGTTCACTTTTGGATACAGACATAAAAATCGTAAGTATGACGTTGGTCTTGGTGTTGAGTTTTTGGATCAGACTCACAAAGCAAAGGCAACGAAAGCAAAAAGAAGCAAGTGTAAGTGTTTATTTTAATTATTATTAAATTTATTTATTTATTTATTTATTTATTAACAGGAAGTCTGCACAGCACAGGAAACCATCAACAAAATAAAAGGGCAACCTAATGAATGGAAGAAAATATTTGCAAACAATATATCCGATAAGGAGTTAGTCTCCAAACTAGATAAAGAAATAAATAAACAATCAGATTTAAAAATAATAGGCAGAACAATGCTAAGTGAAGTCAGTCAGAGAAAGACAAATATCATATGATTTCACCACTCTGTGGAATTTAAAAAACAAAATAAGCAAAGGGAAGAAGGGGGGGAGTAGAGACAAAGCAAGAAACAGACTCTTCATTATAGAGAACAAACTGATGGTTATCAGATGGGAGGGAAATAGGAGTTGCGTTAAACAGGTGATGGGGATGAAGGAGAGCACTTGCTCCAGGTGATGAGCGCCAGGTGACGTGTGGACGTGTTGACTCCCTATTTGTACAGCTGAAGCTAATGTAACAGCCTGTTAACTAACTGGAATTAAACACTTTAAAAAATAAAAATAATGAACAGAGGATCTAAATAAACATTTTTCCAAAGATGACATCCAGATGGCCAACAGACACATGTAAAGACGTTCAACATCACTCATCAGGGAAATGCAAATCAAAGCCACAAGGAGATATCGTGTCACACCTGTCGGAATGGCTAAAATCAACAATACAAGAAACAAGTGTTGGTGAAGATTGCACTATTGCAGCACTATTGGTCCCGCACTGCTGGTGGGACTGGAAGATGGTGCAGCCGCTACAGGAAAACAATATGGCAGTTCCTCAAAAAATTCAAGACAGAACTACCCTATGGTCCAGATATTCCACTTCTGGATATTTATGTGAAGAAAATAAAAACGCTAATTTCAAAAAGATATATGTGCCCCTATGTTTATAGCAGCATTATTTACAACAGACAAGATATGGAAGCAGCCCAAGTGTCCATTGACGGATGAATGGATAAAGAAGGTTACACACACACACACACACACACACACACACACACACACACAGGACTATTACTCAGCCATAAAAAGGAAATCCTGCCATTTTTGACAACATGGCTAGACCTTGAGGGTATCACGCTAAGTGAAATAAGTCAGAGAAAGACAAATAGTGATTTTTACTTACATGTGTAATCTAAAAAACAAACAATACAAAACCATACTCACGGATATAGAAAACAGATTGGTGGTTATCAGAGGGGAAGGGTGGTGGGGGTGAGTGAAAAGGGGTCAACTGTATGGTGATTGATGGTAAGTACACTTATTGTGATCACTATGTAGCGTCTACAAATACTGAAGGAGTAGGTTGTATACCGGAAACAGGTCATATACCAATTTTACTTCCATAATAAAGTCAAAGTATACACAAATAGAACCCAGTTAAGATATTCAAAAAGAATACATCCAAACTACAGTGGGCTTGTCAAGGATCACCAGGATGCTCACTAAGGAAGGATCTAGTGATGTGATTTACTATATTAATCAGTGCAAGGGGAGCAGACAGATCTACGAGATGCTAAAACATCACTTGGGAAAATTCAATGTCTAATTCTGATTTTGTTTAAAAATCCCAAAACCTTAGTAAAATAGGAGTGAGGATTTATCCTTAACCAAAATCAGGAACAATCACGGAGGCCCTTGAGCACTACTATTATTTCCCTTGGTCCTGGGTGCACTAGCCAGGAAACTCAGATAAGAGATCACAAAGCGGGGAGAAAAGGAATACTGGAAAGGAAGAGGCAAGGCCATCGCTATTTGCAGATTATAGAATTATATACCTAGAAATTCCAAGATGGTCAAGGCCATCGCTATTTGCAGATTATAGAATTATATACCTAGAAATTCCAAGATGGTCAAGTGAAAACCTAGAAGAAACTACAGGAGGGTTCGGGAAGGTGGCTGGTAATGAAAACATACACAAAAATGAGCTTTCTCAGATGCCAAACACCCTCACTTAGGAAATTTAATGGGAAAAGAAGAACCAATTACAACAGGAGTATATGCTACAAAGTACTTGGAAATAAGTAACAGGAAATGTGATTTCTAAACACAAAGAAAGAAAAAACACAGAACATAGAACTAGAGAGGAAAGCCCTGTGTTTGGGTGGGAAAATTCAATACTGTTAAAGAAAAAAAGGAATTGGGTCTTCAAAAGTTAATGCAATTCCTGGGGCACCTGGGTGGCTCAGTGGGATGGGCTTCTGCCTTCGGCTCGGGTCGTGATCTCAGATCCTGGGATCCAGCCCCTTATCGGGCTCTCTGCTCAGTGGGGAGCCTGCTTCCCTCTCTCTCTCTCTGCCCACTTGTGATCTCTCTCTCTGTCAAATAAATGAATGAATCTTTAAAATGAATCTTTAAAAAAAAAAAAAGGTAATGCGATTCCAATCGAAATCCCAGTGGGCTTTTTTTTTTTTTTTTTTTGGAAAGTTGAGCCTAAAGTGTATTTAGTATATATGGATGGAACACACGAGGAAACAGGACATTTAAAAAAGAGCCACTTAAGACCTGCTAGACAGATTCCAAAATTTCTTCTATATTTAAACCAGAGCAACATCTAAATACATTTTATTTATTTTTTTTAAAAAAACATTTCAAATTGCAGTACACGAATGACCCAGCTGCACCACTGTTGTCTACAGACCATGCTCGTCCCCAGTGTCAATCCAAAGGCCTTTGGGGCCTGCGGTTTGAGTGTCACTAGTCTGGACATTTCGCATCACCCATTGTCACTTATCAGTTCTATGCCGTGCTCCTTGCTAAACTGATTCAAGAGGGTCCCTGGATGCATATTGCCGAAGAAGTCTACAGTAAGAAGAGCCATCCTCTTCCTTCTCATTCCACGCCCCCAGACAGGTCGCGGGCATCAGTGGGTTGGGGCCCGCTATTTTGATAATTGACTTTAAAAAATGCATTTATCCTGGTGGCCTTAGTGCAACCTTTTGGTAGACTGTTAGGGCAGATGACAGAAGCCCCATTCCAGTTTGAGAAATCAAGGGCGAGGAGGGGGAAGTGAAATCCGAAGGCAGGAGAAAGGGTATCTATCAGCTGGGGGGGTTGGGGGGCAGGGGGCAGAGCTGCTGCATGAGGAATGCAAACTTGAGCAGGTTCTCAGACGAGGGGGAAGAATCAAGGAAGGAAATGTGAAGCATGGACTTTCACTCAAGGACATGATCCAATAAGCACGTTAAAGGATGTTCAACTTCATTAGTAATTAGGGAAATGTAAACCAAAACCACAATGAAACACTCCTTAGAAGGTTTTTCCTTAACAAAAAAAAAGGGGGGGGAAGAAAAGAGAAAAAACATAATGAAATAAAAGTGTTGGCAAGACTGTGGGGGGACCAGAACCCACATAGCCTGCTGATGAGAATGTAAAAAGCAGCCTGCCCGTTCCTTGAACAGTTGGTGTTACGATATGGCCTCGCAATTCCACCCAAGAGAACTGAAAACTGAAGTCCACACAAAAACGTGCACACAAATGTTTATTGCAGTATTGGTAGCAGACAAGTGGAAACCCACATGTCTGTAACTGACGAATGGGTGAACAAAATGCGATGCCCACACGGTGGAATACTACTTGGCCATAAAGAGCACGAAGTACAGACGCTAGAACACGGCGCGACCCTGCCAACACTGCATTAAATGAAAGACACCAGTCGCAAGAGGACAAATATCACAGGATTCAGTTTCCGTGGAATGTCGAGAACAGGGAAATCCAGAGAGGCAGAAGGGAGACCGGTGATCGCCAGGACGGGCGGTGGACAGGGACTGCTAAAGGCTGTGACAAAGTGATTTTCTGCCTGGGTTTCCTCCTCTAGAGGGAAGGTCGGGGCCACCCAAAACACCCGTCCCCTGGCTGCCGCTTTCCTGGAGGTTGTCCTCTCCTGACTCCTAGCACGTTCCATTCTCGTCATGGAGCAGAGTGCAGCTGCCTGGCCGTGGCCACGTTTGCTCTCTACCCCCCGGTCACCCTGGCCGAGCCTGGCACCCGTGGCCTGGCCAGCCTCCGGATCCCGCCCGCAGCCCTTCACTTCCTTCCGCATCCCAAACATCCGTGACTCCCCTCCCGGTGCTAAAGGCAACTCCATCCGCACTGCCTTGGAAACCCGGCTCTCCGGGGTCAGCCCCGGCCACCGCTCCTGGTTCTCCTCGGGGCCTTCGACGGACTCCCCCGCCTCCCTCACATGGCACAGTCCCAGCCCAGGCACGGCAGGGACCCCAGGCGGCACCAGCCATCCGTGCCCCAGCGTGCGGTCCTTTGCCCCCACCGACCCCCAGCAACGGACAGGGGAACGCGCCTTCCTGTCCCGCTGGGCCGGGGGCTCCTGGAAGCAAAGTGAGGGCCTGAGTCATCCTGTGGGCCCAGCACCAGCACTTTGCGAACATTTTGCACGGGGAGGCGCCTTGAGCCAGCTTTCCTTGACCGGCTGGCCATGTCCTCCCACACGGCTCCTGCCGACCTTAACACTCTAGCTGGCTCCTACTAGACCGCTCTGTCTTCCGTCCACAAGCCCCCTCGGCCATTCTGTGCGCGGGGGAGTGGCATTCACAGTAACTGGCAGGAACTGAGCTCTCTCTCACCTCTCCTAGCCACCCCGTGATCAGGTACCGTTAGCCTCCGCCAAATAGTACGCACAAAGATAGTTACTGAAATGTAACTTACAACAGCAAAGACCTAGAGTCCACTGCAATATCAAAAATCAGGCATTCAAAACAATTTTACCTGAAAACATAAGGTTACATTGGTAGGATGAAGACACACACACACACACACACACACACACACATCAACTTGCATTTCTAGTAACAGCAAAATAGATTATTTGGACTAACCTTCCAACGAAGAACAACTAAAATGGTTGATTTTTAAAAACATCCCCTTAAAAGCACTGAAGAAGTGACAAGATGGTAAAAACACTTAGCTGTCTGCCCTGAAGGCACTTGCCAATCTGGATAAACTGGTTTCCACAACCTTCCGAGGCAGGCAAAAAGGTCTGAAGCCTGGGCCCGTGGCTACCCAAAATTCTCCCAACATTGAACTGGGACCCCAAAGGGTGACTCAGAAACAAACTTGCCCTTGCCGGGTTCCACCCCCAAAGGACTGCAAAGAAGGCTGTCTTGCTGCTGGGGAAAGAAGGGGGGAAAGGTAGGGAACCTGTTTCAGGTGATCCCAGACTGAGAACCGTCCCAAGATGCCTGGCAAAATCAAATACAAATCTATGGGAGAAGGCACATTTATCCTAGACTTCAAAGACTCCCCACATATATATTTCAAGGACAATGAGCATTACATAGCCAAGCACAAGAGAAAATAAAGCATCAGACGTGAGAACCATAGAAAGAGAGAAGAAATGAGCCAAGACTTGACCAGACAATTCATAAAAGAATCAAATTGGACAATATATGGAAAGATGCTCAACCTCAGTAAACAGAGAGCGATAAATCCAACCACAATAATATAAAATTACAAGCCACCAGTACTTAATGTAATACTGAAGTCTGGCAATACCAAATGTAAGTGACACTGCAGTACAACAAAAACTTTTATACAGCGCTGATGGGAAGATAAACTGATATAATCACTTGGGAAGATAGTGTAGCATCACCTGTAAGACTGAAATTACAGATACTGGATAACCCAGAAATGCTACTAAGGAGAACTTCAGAACAGCAATTTTCAAGCTTTTTGGCTTTAAGACTCTATACACTAAAAAATTGAGAATCTCAAAGATCTTGTGCTTAAGCAGGTTATATCCATTGATATTTAGGATATTCGGAATTAAAGCTGAGAACACAAACACACATCCCATTAGCCATCACAGCACTGATACCACATGTCACATCAACTCTGGAAAATGCCACTGCACACTCATGAGAAAAGGAGGGTGCAAAAGGCAATTCACAGCTTAGTGTTGTTATGAAAAGAGGCAAACCTCTTAGACCCCCCTGAAAATGTCTCCGAGGGTCCCCAGACCACAGTCTGGAAAGTCACTTTCCAGAGACACTTTTGCCCATTTGCGTAAGAATGCTCACGGCAGGGGCGCCTGGGTGGCTCAGTGGGTTAAGCCTCTGCCTTCGGCTCAGGTCATGATCCCAGGGTCCTGGGATGGACCCCCACATCCAGCTCCCTGCTCAGTGGGGAGTCTGCTTCTCCCTCTGCCCGCCTCTCCCACTGTTTGTGCTCTCTCTTGCTCTCTCTGACAAATAAATTTAAAAAATAAAATAAAGAATGCTCATGGCAGCACTGCTCGAAGTGGTCAAAAACTGGGAATATCGAAATATACATCAGTAAGACAATGCATGACAAAAACACAGTATCTTCAAACAGCAGAATACACACAGCAATGAAAACCAAAGAACTCCAAACACATTTTATGCTTGTTCAAGGCCTTGCTCACTTTTCTGTATCTGTACTTCACAACAAAGGTAAAAGCTATATACACAGTTCAATACCAGTAATGTGCTACAGATATTGCTGCAGAATAAATAGTATTGAAATACCATATTCCAATATGGGAACACTGCCTAACCCTGGGTTCTGGGGTTTGCATTTGCGCTACACTTTCCTGCACTTTCCAAGTTCACCACAAAGAACACACATGACTCTTGTAACCATGTAAGCGCCTGGTATTATCAGCCTTTATGATAATTTTTAGCCTACCGGAGGGCATGTAATTTTATCTTATTATAGTTGGATTTGCAGCTCTCTGATGACTAATGAGGTTAAACATCTTTTCCTATGTTTATTGTCCTTTTTGATTTCCTCTTTCATGAATGGTCTGGTCGAGTCTTTGGCTCGTTTTTCTATTCATTTTTTCCCTCACTGGTTCTCATAAAATCCTAAGATGTACTTAAAAAGACAAGGTCCCCATCTAAAAGTGCAACTAGTGAGGAACAACACACACAGGCTGGGCTGAGCCATTTGTGCAAATCCAGGCAGATGACAACCCCGAAAGGAGACTAGTGACATATCTGATGTAAGTAGGATGAGCTCAAGGTTATCAAGGAGCCTAGAGTCAGCTCAAGCTGAGGCCAAGCACAGACTGGCTGTGAGCGAACCTACTCAACATGTCTATCTGGAAGCAGTGAAACAAGAACGGAAAACTGTAGGGACTCGTACGGAATACTGAAAACAGACGGTGGAATCACAAAGACTATGTCGGTCTCTAGGGCACTGGGTCTCAATCTGGGACGGTTCTGTCCTCTGGAGACATTGGGCAATGTTTGGAATCATTTGGGGTTGGCAAGATTTCGGGGGGGTAGGACCCGGGGTTGCTGCTAAATATCCTACAAGAGAGCCCACTCCTGGTGAATTATCCCTCCAAACATCAATAGTGCCACGGACAGAAAGCACTCAAGCCTCTGCGACTCTTCTCCAAGTGGAAATAGGCCGATGGTAGCAGCGCCTGGGTGCCTCACTCCGTGAAGCCTCTGCCTTCAGCTCAGGTCATGATCTCGGGGTCCCGAGATCGAGCCCCACGTTGAGCTCCCAGCTCAGCAGGGAGTCTGCTTCTCCCTCTGCCCATGCTGTCTGTCTCTCTCTGTATCTGTCTCAGATGCATAAGTAAAATCTTTAAAAAGAAAAGAAGAGAAGAGACAAATAGAGCGGGGGAAGCAAATGCCCCGGCTGCCCGGCTCTCCGATGAAATGACAGTGGGGGAGGCAGCAGTTCATCTGGGACCTTGAAATCCCAGGGGATTTGTGTGGCGGTTTTAAATTGTGGCTAAAAATTCTCTGACGTTCTCCCAACGAGAAGGGGGATAGATGTTCTCACCTTGAACCTGGACTATCTTTAAGTGACACAAATGTCCATCAGCCGAGGTCAGGCCTGCACCTCCCAATGTGGAAAAGCCATGAGACATTAAGGGACCCCATCATGTGCGCTGCAGCCAACGAGCACCGGGGAGGCCTTGTCTGCTACCCTGTGAATGAGGGGTTCCTGAACCAGGACCCGGCGTTGGGGGGGGGGCACCCACCTGCCCTCGCGGAGCTTACAGCTTTCAGCCTGGGCAGAATGGGGGTTAGGGTCTTCTAATGTGTCTTCTAGAACACAGCACCCCTAAACCAAACAAACACTTAACAGCTCAGTTTATACCGTACTTAGTTCCGACCAATTCAAAGTGGTTGTTGGTGCGGGATCTGACACACACTGACGTCTGTGCCTCAAAACTTAAAACCATCCTCGGCACTAGCCGGAGTTCACGGCCGTGCTCCAGCGCCTGCGTACGCAGTTCAGGACCCATGGGTTTAGCCACGGGAGGCAGAAGCAAGGACTGGAGGTGGGGTGGGCTGGAGGGACACTTGCCACAGTTACTGTCTGGGCTCCCGCCCTGCAGGAGGCCTATCCAGCGCCTAACGGCCCCAACTACCCAGGATGCCAGGATCCCTTCCTCCCCTTGAAGCCCTGGGTAGAAAACACTCCCCATGTTGGTCTCCCTTCACGTGGCCCAGATTCTGTAAATAGCCCTTTAATTAGATGTTCAGCTGCTGTGTCCAAGCCATCCATTTCCTGCCCAGTACCTGTACCAGGGATTGTTCTAGATACTGGTGACAAAGCAGACAAAAACCAAGTTCCTTCCCTCATGGAGCAAAAGTCTAGTGGCAGAGACAAGACAGTGGGCAAGGCCGTGTGGGAGACTGAACCGTAGGGATGCAAAGAGCTACCACAGCTGGGGATAGAAAATGAAGAGTCACAAGCACGTGGATGGAATTTAATTGGAAGCCACGAAGCTGGTGAAAGCACCTGGGAAGCAAGTATAGGTACAGAAATCCACCAAGGATGCCATCGAAGACATTCCCATGGGCCCAGAGGTCAGAGAGGGGACAAGCGTGGAAGCAAGTGCTTCCGGGGGGAGGGGGTGATCAGAAGGTGGCAGATGTCCCTCAGGTTTAACAACAGAAATCCACTGCTGACCCTGGCCAGGGGCACCTTCAGGGGAGAGGTGGGAAGCAAAGTGTCTGGAAGAAATGAACGGGAGCCCCAAACTATAAGTCCACGTACTATACTGTAGGTGATGAACAGAAGATTAAAACACGGTTTGTTTTTGTTTCTTCTTAGGTGGTACTTTGGATTCTTACATTTCAAGCTGCCGTGAGGAGCCAAAGGAATGAATGACGAAAAGTAAAAAAGGGATCGCTCCTGCCAAAGGGCCCAGAACTGTGTAGGAAGCCCCTAAATTATAAGAGAGCCCCTAAATTAGAGTTACTCCTGCTCATTCGGACTTTCAGCCCAGCTCAAGAATTCAGAGGCGTTTTCATTCAGGCCAAGGAAAGGCTTTTGTAACCATGGACCCCCCCCCCAATTCTCATAGAACCGCCTTAGGCAGGTGGCCTCTTTGCCTTCTTGGCCTGTCTGGGGAACCTGACCTTGCTAATACCTTGACAACACGCCACCTGTCTGCATGAGCAAAGAACTGGCTACTCCCGGCGATTCTGCGAGGCCGACAAAAGCAGAGATCAGCAGCCTCTTAGTGCAGATAAGGCAACTGTCGCCGGCAAACGGTGGGGCCACACTGGAATGCCGGCTCTGTGTTAATTCCGTCATCCCGGGCTAGCTGAAGCAGCAATAAAAATAAAAAGAAGAATGTCAAAACAAGCCCATGCCTGGGCACTATTTTGGCAGTAATCCGCGCCGCAACAGTGTTTCCTGCTGAGGGGACCATCTCTAATTTGAAAGCAATCCCAAACGAACCACCTGGCCCTGTCACCCAGATGTCATGTAGCCTCTCCTTCAAACTGATGTTCACCAAGCGGGGGCACGGCTCTCGGCGGAATTCAACCACAGTTCTCAAAGTGTTTTGGTTGGTTTTAAAGCTGCTTCTAAGAGGTCAGAGGGATCTGCAAAAATGGAGCTCAAAACTGGTTGAAGCTGGCGTGGGAGTCCAGGAGCGCCCATCCCCACTCTGTACTCTTCCCCCACCTGCCCGGGGAGCCAGGGAACAGCACAATCTGCATCGAGGAAGGTGAGCTGGCAGCTCCCTCCGGCGTGGCCGAGTGGCTCAGGCGATCAGAAACCCTCTGTCTGTCCTAGGGGGCTGGGGAGCCCCAGACTGCACTGTGCTTCAAGCAGCCCTCCGGACTGGGGAGGGGGTGGGGAGATACAAAGGGCCTGGGGGGGGGTGGGCACTGCAGGCCCTGGTTCCAACTTCCTCGTGAAGCAGTTTTTGTTTTTTGTTTTTTTTTTTTTTAAAGATTTATTTATTTGACAGAGAGAGAGAGAGAGACAGAGATCACAAGTAGGCAGAGAGGCAGGCAGAAAGAGAGGAGGAAGCAGGCTCCTAACTGAGCAGAGAGCCCGATGCGGGGCTCGATCCCAGGACCCCGAGACCATGACCCGAGCCGAAGGCAGAGGCCTCAACCCACTGAGCCACCCAGGCGCCCCTCGTGAAGCAGTTTTTGAAAAACCAAACCCAAGCATGAGGAATGTAGCCATCTCCCAGGGCCCTCGGAGGTGATTCTCAGCGCCCGCTGGCGCACCGAGAAAGTCACTGCGATCCAGCTTCCTGCCCATTTTAAGGCCTGAACTCAGAGCATGCTGGGAATTGATTTAAGGTAGCAAATCGAGACAATGTAAGGAAACATCACAAGCTAGTTTTTCCAATGGATGAAGAGGCTAATATCTACCCCTTCGTTTTTCCATTAGTTGCTCTTGCCCCTACATCCGCTACAACAAATTTCGACGGATTTAAAACACACGTTTTGTTTTTTTATCTTACAGTTCTGGAGGTCAGAAGTCCAACACAGGTCTCACTAGGCTACAGGCAAGGTGTCAGCAGGGCCGAGTTCCTTCTGGAAGCTCTGGGGGAGAGCCCATCCCCCTTTTCAGCTTCTCAAGGCTGTGCGTACATCCCTCGGCTCCTGCCCCTCCATCTTTGGGTCCACTCTTCTATCACATCGCTCTCCGGCTCGCTCTGGCTCCTTTGCCTCCGTCTTCCATATTTAAAGGATCCCTGTCTTTCAGCTGGCCACGATAACCCAGGAGACTCTCATTGAAATGCCGGTGATTAGCTACCTGCACCCTCCCTTGCACGTACCCTAACAGCCACAGGTGCCAGAGATGAGAGCACGGCCCCCGTGGGAGCCTACCACAGCTTCCCACCCGCCTCCGTTTGGAACACCTACTTTCATCCAAGCGGTTCCCCCACGATTCGGTTAGGACACGTTTAGGATGACTTCAAGCTTTTACAGGCAAACTAAGATGGACCAAAGCAGCTCCTTCCCACACGCCCCTCTGAGCAGCCAAAAGGCCTCCTCATCCCCATGTCTACTGGAAATAGCTTCAGTCCCTTCCTCAGTACCTGCAGAGGCCAGAGGCTGGCTCTCGGGTGATGGCTCTCGGGTCATGTTAAATAAGCAAACATGTTGGAGTTACCCGGTGTCCAAAATGATGTGACCTGTGACTCTGAGATCATGACCTGAGCTGAAGGCAGATGCTTAACTGACTGAGCCACCCCGGCGCCCCTGCCGTGAGCATTCTTATGCAGATGAACAAAAGTGTCTCCGGTCACTGAAAACCAAGCAAAACATGTGACACTAAAAGGCCAACTATCCCCAGCCCCCCGTCAGTCCAGTGCAATGACTGCCCGGTATACACACTGGGGGGGGGGGGGTGACGCAGCTCAGGGCCAAGCCTGTGCGCCCCCGTGGCCTGGCTGGCTCATACCCTATATCCCAAGTAGGCCCACGGGGCTTCTGCCTGGATCCCAGCCTAGCCTCTCAGCGCCCCCAGCACGTGGGGCCCAGTCGGCTGTCCTCTCCCCCTTACCGGCCGAGCCCCCCGGGGATCAAAGACCCAACCCAGGGATCACAGGCTGCCTCCACTCTCATTTGTTCTGCTTGAACTCCAGCAAATTTTTATTATTACACACACAACTCACCCTACAAAGGCATACAACTGAACGGTTCTTAGTACATTCACAAGGTTGTACAACATCACCTCTATCTAGTTCCAGAACATTTTCATCCCCCCAAAAGGAAACTGCACCATTAAACAGTCCCTCCTCGTTCCCCAGTTCCCCGCCCCCCACCTCCAGACTCTGGCGACCACTCATCTACTTTTTCTTCTCTGTGGATTTGCCAACTCCGGACATTTCATATAAATGGGATAATATGTGGGCTTTTGTGTCTGGCTTCTTTCACTTAGCATGTTATTTTCAAGGACTGCACTGTGTATCTTTAAAACGTGGCTTGGAATGTTTTAGGTAATGTGAATAATAATTACTAACAGAGCTCACTGGCAGCCAGGCGCTGTGCTAAGCACTTCATCCATCTGTATTCAGTCCTCTGAACAAGCCCCTGAAGTGGATTTGGGGTTATCCCCATTAGACAAATGAGGAAACTGAGGCACACAGCAGCTAAATGACTCACTCATAGGAGTGCTGGGCAAGCTTGCTCCAAAGCCCGCACCCTCCCTCCGTCAGCTGGACTCCTTCTCTTCAGGGAGCAGGTACTCGGCAGCCGGCGGCTGGCCCACACAGTTGACACACTTATTCTCGGCCACTTTCCACACGTCTGTGACCTGCCCCATCCCTGGAGGCATCTACATTCATGGCCCCTGCTCTGGTTATTCAGACAAACCTGAGTTCAAGTCCTAAACCTCACTGGGCTACTCATTTTTCTTCTGAGAAATGGGTTACCACCAAGTTACTTTTTTAAAAATATTTATTTATTTGAGAGAGAGCAGGTGCGCACATACACGCACAAGCTGGGGAAGGGGCAGAAGAAGAGAGAATCGCAAGATGATCCCACACTAAGTGTGGGACCCGACACGGGGCCCTATCTCACAACCCTGCAATCACACCCCGAGCCCAAATCAAGAGTTGGATTCTCAACCACCTGAACCACTCAGGGGCCCCACCGCCAAGTTACTTTTCAAGGGCATATGCAAATGGCCACATAGGACATAAGAAAAGGAGATGGGTCATGCTGCTAACCCTTCGGGGTGGTTACGAGGGGTAAATGTGGGTGACGCACTGAAGGCCCGGCGCATGGAAGGCATTCAGGAAATGGAAACTTCATCATCATTACCGCCCACCTGCACGACCAAGACTCTTCTCCCCACTGCACAAAAGATCAGCTTCCGGGACGCCTGGGTGGCTCAGTTGGTTGGGCAACTGCCTTCGGCTCGGGTCATGATTCCAGCGTCCTGGAATCGAGTCCCGCATCGGGCTCCTTGCTCAGCAGGGAGCCTGCTCCTCTCTCTGCCTCTGCCTGCCTCTCTGCCTGCTTGTGTTCTCTCTCTGTTAAAATAAATAAATAAAATCTTAAAAAAAAAAAAAAAAGATCAGCTTCCTATTTCTGTGGGTGCACCCAGGCACCATATTTGTCTTCAAAGGATTTTTTCAGAGCTAGTAAAATACACACTGGACTAAAAAGCCATCCAGAATTAGAACGGAGATGACTTGGTAACCGCCCTTTTAAACTCCTGGAAGCCTAAAGTCTGTCTCAACTTGCCAGAGCCTGAAGGGATTGCACGAATCATGCTTCGAGGCACTACGTGCTTTCTGAGGGCCTTTTTCGGTCACAGGTCACTATTGAGGACCGGGACCAGGAATAAAATGGCTCTTGCGCAGGCCACTCCACCACTGCGGGGCTCCAAGAGAGGCAGCGGATGCCACACTAAGCCCCTGCTTTGTGTTTGTTCGTTTCCACCCAGCAGCTCTCAAACTGTAACTGTGCAGATACCCAGAGGACCAGTAATTCAAAGCCCATATTTGTCATCTTATTTTGCACAAAAGAGCCACAAAGCAGGTTCCCCACCTTGAAGCAAAAGCTTCCTCCAGTTCAGTTCTCTTAATTACAATTAAGAAGATCACCAGGTAGCAATCTTATCTGGGCGGGATCCTGGCTCAATCTCTTCCAAGCTATGTGACCAGGGGCCCCTCGTTAATACCTAACCAGCAAAATTGTTGAGGCAACTAAAACCAAGATATGTGAAGTGTGGCAGCTGGTGGCAGGGTGGCAGATCTGAGAATGACACACTCCTGGTCCCCTCAAGATGCCTTTGTTGTTGGGCCTAACAGGGCCGAGCAAACCAAGCAAAATTCAGAGAACTTTCCCAAGGCAGAAGCGCAGCCTCCGGGTGCTTAGAAGCAAGGACTGTACAATCAGACAAGCCTGGGGTCAAATATTAGCTCGGCCACCTGAGGCAAGTTACCTCCCACTTCCCTGTGCCTCCATTTCATCTGTCAATGGTTGCACTGGTTCAATCCTCCACCACCTCCTAAATCACCTAGTATAACCCATGATGGTGAAAATTGGAAACCTGCTTATTTCTCTTCCTCCCCTTCTCAATGTGCATACCATGGCGAAGACTTCCAGAAGATAGCCTTGAAGGGAATCAATCTCATTTTTCTACTTTTTCGTGCTTCTACTTTCAAAATTTCCATACCATTAGATGCGAGCCAATCAAGTGATTAGACTTTTTCCCACAAATGCATCTTAACAAAATTAAAATGTTAATCCACAAGAAGCAAAATGAAACAGAAAATTCAACAGCCCTGTAACTTGTTTTATTTTTCTTCATGGCACTGACAATATATTATTGTGATTGTGACATTCGTGCTTGTCTTCTCCCCCTATCCGAATGTTAGCCCCATGGAGAGACAGTCTTAGTCTTGTTCACTGCTGCATCATCAGCGTGTAAAACAGAGGCTGACACCTTTGTAGAATGCTGAATGGCTCTTGTAGCAAGTCCAGGAGGGCTGCCCACAGGAGAAACATTTCCTCATCTTTTGCAAAACTGCCTGAGGCTGCCTACTGTTTTCCAGGGCTCGCCACAAGTAACATAAATCTCACTAGAACTCAGTAGGACAAAGTTTTGTTTTTGCTGAGTTCATGTTTTTCACAAGCTGAATTTGCCTTCCTCCTCAGGGAGCTCAGAGCATAACTCTGTGCTCAATTGCAGTGTTTTCCTCAAACCTTTTTCTGATGTGGAGATGGGATATAAATAAGTGTAAGAAGATTCTGTCTGTACACGTCGGAGGGCCTATTTTTAACCACGCACTGCATTTATCCTAAGATGCCTCTCCAACTTAAATGTGCCTGCGAATTACCCGGAGATCTGGTTAAAATGCAGAATCTGACTCGCCCGTCCGGGGCGGGGCCTGAGATGCTGCATTCCCAACAAGTCCCAGGTGACGCCTACAAAAGCCCTGGCCCACACTCGGAGTACTGAGGGTCTAGGAAACTTGCTCCCTTGATTCGACAGCATTTCTCTCTCCACCTCCTTGGCAAAAATCGCCAATGGCTGGAAAACTGGGGGGGCACCAGAAGCACCTGGGGAGTGGGTCAGACCTACAGCATATCGCTGCCCCCCCATCCCGTCCCCGCAGAGATCCCGACAAAAGGGGGTAGGATTGCGTCCAGGAAGCTCTCCAGGTGCTTCTGCGGCAGGTGGCCTCCAAATACATTTGGAGAAGCCCCGCTCAAAGAACGAGCGCGCTCTCTTCAAGGTTTTCCCAAAAGCAATCTCCTAGGGTCAGCTGACGTCACCGGTGGTGACACCTTGTTCAGGATTTTAAAGGGGATTTTATCCCGCTGTTTCTAGCCTGGTCCCCCATCTCCAACCACAAGGATCACGGCAAGGTCAGAGTCCCAGCGGGCCCGGGGCTCGCACCCCCACTGCACCACACAGCCCCGCCCACCCGCCCGCAGCCTCCGCCGCAGGCCCGCGAGGCGGGGGCCGGGCCGCTCATGCGCACCACGGGGCCGCGGGGCGCCGAGCCCCCGCCCCACGGGCCCACAGGGCGGGGTCCCCGCGCGCCCCCCGCCCGCCTTACCTCTCTGGACCAGAGTGGCCAAGGAGAAAGCGAGGCAGATGAGGAACGCCGGGCGCCAGACCACCATGGCTGGGAACGGGCGGAGGGGCCCCGGAGGAGCGCAGTTAGCGCGAGAGCGCCCGAGGGGGAGGTCGGGGAGGCGCTGGGACCGAGGAGGAGGAGGAGCCGCAGGAGGAGGAGCCGCGCCGCCACCGCAGGGTCCCGCCCAGAGCCGGCGCGCGCGGGGCCCAGCCCCGGGAGGGCGGAGGAGGGGCGCGCACGAGCGCTAGCGCTGGGGGCGCGCCCGACTGGGGCCAGGTGAGGTGGGGCGGGGCTGCGACTGTGGCGCGAGGGGCGGAGCGAGCCTGCAGTCTCGGGGGCGGGACCGCTGCGCGAGGGGCGGGGCCGCAGCCTGGGGGGCAGGTCCTCCGCCTGGGGGCGGGCTGGAGCGCGAGGGGCGGGGCCCGTGGGCCCCCGGAGGGTGGGGCAGCCTGGGTTAGATCCGGCGCTTTGCGGGTTGCCCGGCGGTCCCTTCCCCCAGTTCTCGGGAGGTGATCCTGCGGGCCCTGAGCAAGGTGTCCATGGTGGCCGAGGAGCCAGAGGCACGGGCGCCCAGGGCATGCGGGGATTTCCCCTCGGCCAGACTCCTCCCGGCCCGGAGCAGGACCCGAGGCGGCGCGCAAGCCAGGTGCGCCCTGCCAGCCGGGTGACCTTGGACAGGGCTCTTCCCCTTCTGGACTTGGCGTCCTCCCGGTAAAAGGCTGTTCCCTGGGAGCCCCTCCAGCTGCGGCCCCGGGACGCAGCACCCGTGCTCTTGTCCCAGTCGCTGTGACTGAGCTCGCTTTTCACTCAGCTGGCTGCCCGCCCCCTCGCCGATCCCTGGGGGAAACTGTAGTACAACCCCGTCCGGAGATGAAAGAAAAGGGCCGTTTTCGTGGCTGCCTGCTGTTGGCAAAGAGTGGCACGTCTCGAGGAAATGAGCCCAAGGCCGGGGGCGCCGGGGCAGGCGAGGGGGGGGCGGCCCTGAGCCGCAGCGCCGCGGGCCGGGGGCGGGGGGACGAGTGGGAGAGACAGGGTCAGCTCTCCGCAGGCTTTGATGAATGCGCTGAAAGCGCAAGTTCACATCTGCAGAGTCGATGTGAAAACGTGCTCAATGATCGACAGGCGCGCTGCAGTCCTTTCCCATGAACCCCCGCAAACGGAGTCCATCTCCAGGGTTGGGCGAAATCAGATTCCAACACTGCCTTGAACAGCAGAATGCCCGCCGCAGCCTTTGACGCGAGCACCCTCAAGAAGGGCTCCAGCGGCAGCCAGCTTTGCAGGACAAAGAGAGAGCTCCAGTGCTCTCCAGAGTGGCAGAGCGGCGGCGGCGAGCCTGCCCCTGCCATCCGTTGCTCTGAATCCTGGGTCTGGAAAAGCAAAACGTATAAGGAGTGAGTGAATGCCCTGATTTTCAGGCAGTACTTACTAGCTGGAGAATTAACGGAAATAGCTAGTCCTTACGGAACACACACTGTATACACGGCAGAGTCCAGGCATATTACCCCCGTTTTGTATTCCTCACAACTTCATGTATCACCTCAATAATTAATGAGGGAAGAGGAGCAAAATGAAAGTTTTTTGAATTTGGGGACTTAGCCAGCTACAGTGTCATGGTGTCAAAGAGGCAGGAAGACCTCTAGGAACCCCCGTGAGTGCATGGCTGAGAGCATGGGCTTTGGAGCCAGACAAGGTTGAGATCCTGGCTGAACCCAATAATGTTGTTCAGAGGATTAACTGATATGGTGAAAAGTGGGCGACCTGGGACACAGTGAGCAGAGAGGCAGTCTTGTTAGTCCTGGAACAGCTAAAGAAATATGGCTACTGCGAAGTTGAGCCATGAATTCCAGGCTGCGAGTATGGCCCCAACTTTCTCACCAACTCAGGGGTGTTCTGGGCCATTCCTTGGTGCCTTGGCCTCAGTAGTCCCATCTGTACCAGGAGGACACCAGATGTCACGGTCTGGAAGGTCCCTGCAGGCTCTGGGGGGCAAACCCCAGCACCCATCTAACTCCTACACACTGGGGAGGCATGAGGACGTGAGGAAAAGGCAGTCACCAGGCAGTGGGCAGCCACGCCCAACTGGAGCTTTACCTGGTAAACGTGCGGTGCAGATGCCCAGATCCCACCAGCTAAACACTGGCCACGATGTAACACGAAGCAAAACTTATTCTCCCGCTCAGAGGTAGTTGTGGACCAAACCCCGCCCACCTGCCTGTTTGTACAGCTTGCAAACTTAAGAGCAGTTTTTGCGTTTTTCAGTGGTTGAAAAGATCAAAAGAAGGTTATTTTTGTGACATGGGAAAATAATACAAAATGCAAATGTCAGGGTCCATGAAGTTTGTGGGAACAGCCACACCCATGCATTTCTGTATGGCCTGTGGCTGTTTTTGCCCTACCACACCAGAGGTGAGTAGTTGCAACAGAGACCACGGACCCTGCAAAGCCTAAAATCTCCACCACGCATCCCTTTCCAGAAAAAGTTTGCCAGCCTTCATTCTAGTAGATTGAGCTATGGCAAAGATGAATATTAACGGGAGATGGTGTGGGACCTAAAGAATGTGCCCCTCCCAAGCAGGGGACGACGAGTACTGGAGATGACCTAGGAATAAGGACCAACAGAAAAGGGCGATGCCTACCATGTGCCAAAAAACTCCCACTCGAAAAGAAAAAAGAAGCCATTAATCAAAATACTGCACGTGTCCGAGGTCAGTTATCGTATCGGATAACTCTCCCTATTAAAATGACTCATCTGGGATCCGGTTTATCTCTCACTCTCTTATATGTTAGGTTAGTGTGAGTCTGGGAGGGCTGATGGCATGGAGCCCTGATCCTGCCAGGCTGAGGTCCCCCCGAATTTGGTGAGCCCCTCAGTCAGGTAGCTGCTACTCCACTGCATTGCAGTCGAACACAGAGTTGATTTACATACGGGAAATTCGACACTTAGAAACCGTGATTCTATGCACCGCCATCCCGTGTGTCATATACATACGGACACTCCCTACTACCGCTGCACGTGGGTGCTGGGACCACCTCCTGGCCACACCCGCCTTGTCTCTACACTGGCCCCTTGACTCCGCCATCCTGCTACTCTTTGCCCCTTCCTGAACTTCTGTCCTTAAAATTGTCACCGGTTGGAAAGCCATGTGGCCTGACAAGGTCCTCCGCTAGCCTGTCATTCCACCACTTCCCAACCTTCCGCCCCCCATCCTCAGTGCACACCGTACCCTTCGGAAGGTGTGCTCCAACTTCTAAAACAGCTGATATGTCACTATCCCAAACCCCTCCTTGCTGTTGAAGGGACCCCTCTGGAACTCACCAAGGTCCATGGCAGGAATGCTATTTCCTGGTAAACCTCCCCCCACACCACCACCACCACTGCTCTTGGGGCACAGAGCCCACATGCCCGCAGGGTCAGGGACAAAATCCTTGCCCCAACTCAAGCTCACCCTTTGGCCCCTGGGTCCCAAAGCTGCTCAGCTACACTCACGGCTTCAGAAGCCCTTCTGCCGCTTCCCCTCTCCTCCCACAGCTTTGGGCTCTAATCCCTCAGACTGGTGTGTGGGGCCCGGCTCCATAGCAGGTGGGAAAGGGATGCCTCTGTCTCGCCTCCCGCTCCCCATGGTGCCGGCGGGCTTCAGAGACAAAGACTCCGTGCATATCAATGGGAATGCAAACAGCCAGCTGCAGGGAGGGGAGCGCCCCGGGCTGCTGCAGCTCCCCAGACGGCCCGGCTTCAGACGCAAGTTTTCAGCAGTCCCAGGCGAAATAAGAAAAATGAGGTTGTTGTGGCAAGTTTTGCCCATAAAGTTAGAGTACTGACCTTTATTCTGAAATCGTGGATTTTTGTGTGGTAAACAAAAGTCCTTTATTTCATGAAGAGATGGTAATGTTTGGTTTAATGTGCTTATTTTGCAAAATAAAAAGTTGGCAACTGCTTCTGTCCCTAAATTAAAAGAAAAGAAGGAAGGAAGGAAGAAAGTAAGGGAGGAAGGAGAAAAGAAAAAGAACGAAAGAAAGAGAGGGAGTAAAGAAAGAAAGGGAAAAGAAAAAAAGGAACACAAAAGAAAATTCTACTTGCTAGTGAAATTCACAAGTCTGGGAACCCCCGGCTATACCAGCAATATTCGGCCCACCCAGGGCCCTGACACGTAGGAAAGTTTTGGAACACACTCCACGTGTAAGCAGAAAATGGATTCTCAAACAATGTTCCCTCACATTTTTTTGAGTTTTAGGCCAATTACCCCTTAGTCTCCTCTACCTCTCCACAGTGTTCTTATTCTCTCCTCTGTTGGATTTTATAGTAAGGCAAGATCAGACAGAGCCTTGAGTGCCATGCTAATGACAAAGATTTGATCCTGAGAACAAAGGGAAGCCACTGAAGGGTTTTAAGCCTGGCAGAGAGACAGGGAAAGCAGTCCACAGGAATGCCTGCTGGCGTTATCTAGGGGGAGAGGCAGGGAGCCATGGGCCTGAAGAGAAGAATTTGGATTCAGGGGATGTATGGTGGAGGTAGCAGTAGCTGCAGAAAGGAGGGGAGAAAAGCAAGTCCAAGGTGCCCTGTGGGGAGGAGGCAGACGACAGGCAATTATACCTTCCTGTGACCCAGGCACTTACAGCCAAAAGGGAGCACCGAAAGACGGGGATTCCTCCTAGCTGGACGGTGAGGGTCGAGCTGACTTCAAGGAAGATAGTCCATGCTGCAGGTACATGGGGACGTGAGGGCGGGAGGGGTGAGTGTCTGAGAGCAACGCCTAGGAAATAGCGAGTGTGCAACATAGGGAATCTGAGTTGGCTAGAATCAGGTCAGGCAGCGTTCACAGAGCAGATGAGATCTGGACTGTATCCAAACACAACTGTGAACCTTGAGGAGTTTTAACGAGGGCTGGGGTGAGGCCGCAGGGTGACACAATCAGACTGGCATTTCGTGGATCCCTTTCCTCTAGGAGACTCAGGACTGCTATATATAGCAAAAAGCTGGGGTGAGTGGCAGCGACCCTGGGACTGATGGGGTGCGGAGCCAGAGAGAAGAGTTGCTCGCCCCCAGAAGGGACCCTTTGGCCAGAGCATTTTGTAATCCGACACAACAAATTCCGTGAGATAGGAGTAATCTCCTATCTCGTTTTTCTTTTATTCTTGTTACAATTCCTGTTTGGGATTTGAGGTGTTTTCTTATCAGAGACGGTGAAGATAGTGGCAATGATGGCCACAGGGAGAACGATAGGGAAGGAAAAGCAGACAGGTGCAAAATGGCAGCGGGTCACGACTTAGTTTCAAGTCTCATTATCATGAGAAGGAGTCCTCTTCTCTGGAAATCTAAATGCAGAACACCCACCCGTCTTCTGGAAGCCTGCGTGCCAAGTCAAGCAGGGCAAAACCTTATACCTGCATGTTTTCCTAATGTGAGAAACCGTTCTGCAAATTTCTTTCTAGCGCTCAGTCAAGTTAATATGAAATTTGCATAAGCACTTGGCAAAAAATAACTTATGTCTCTGTAATACTTCCAAGGCAGCATTTTCTCCTCTGAATCCTGACCTCTGCAGGAATAGGACTATAACATTTGCTCCTCAAATGTAAAGGAGGAGGACCTTATTTAACTTGCCCAGTGAAGTCTCCATGAAGCACTTGGGAGACGCAAGCCACAGAAACCAACACGTGGCCTCTTTAGGTCTTTTCATGTCATCAAAGCAGTCCAGAAAAAGTTATAGAACACAAATGTGGAAAATAGCACCCCTTTAATAGTAATATCGTTGCATTAAAAAACAGCTCCTCTTAGTTTTCGACAAGAGTTGCCTCCCCTTTGAGACACCACAGACTCATAAACACACACACACACACACACACACACACACACACACACAGGAGCCAACCCCAGCCCGTCCGACATGACCATTCGATTCCATTAACTCCTCTGCAAACATCGAACCTGTTTGCAGACTTTTATCACCCTCTATGGGTAAACTGAGGCAGAGAAAAATTGGAGCGGCATGGATATGCCTCTAACAGGTTATATGAATTTCAACAAAAATTGATTAACATGTATCGATTAAGTACCTGCCAGTTCTACTTCTTCAAGACTTCTCAAAGCACCTTCTTCTCTCCCCATTTAAGGACACCCAACCCAAGTGACCTGCTGAGGACCTCTGAGAGAAAGCAGAGCATCTTAAATCGGGCCCTTACTTCCTCCCCACTCTCCTGTGCACTCTTCACACTAGGGGAAGAAGAATCTTCTGGAAGTGGTAAGTTGGATCTCACAGCCCTCCCTTGCTCAAGCCCCCAGTCACCTCTTCCCATTATTCCTGGGATCCAGTCTAAACTCCTGAGCTTGGCCTTCAAGCCCCTGCAGGACTTGGCCCCAGATGACCTCTATGGACTGTATCCGTCCCACCATCCGGGTCCCGGGGGGGGGAGGGTCAAGCCTCACTGGGGCACCTCAGCTCCCCACACTTCGGTGCTCCTTCCTGCCCCCATGCTTCTGCTCATGCTGTCCCGTCTCTCTCTCTCTCTCTCTCTGCTCATTTGTTTTGTTTCTTAAATTCCACATAAGTGGAATCATATGGTCTTTGTCTTTCTCTGACTGACTTCTTTTCCTTAGCACAATACTCGCTAGCTCCATCCATGTTGTTGCAAATGGCAAGATTTCATTCTTTTTATGGCCGAGTAATATTCCATAATATCTTCACATCTTTTTTTTAAAGATTTTATTTATTTATTTTTCAGAGAGAGAGGACAAGCAGAGGGAGTAGCAGGCAGAAAGAGAAGCAGACTTCTCTCTGAGCAAGGAGTCTGATCTCAGGACCCTGGGATCATGACCTGAGCCAAAGGCAGATGCTTAAAGGACTGAGCCACCCAGGGGTCCCTATATCAAATCTTCTTTATCCATTCATCTGTTGATGGACACTAAAGCTGCTTCCATAATTTGGTTATTGTAGATGATGTTGCAATAAACATAGGGGTGCATATATCTTTTCGAATTAATGTTTTCATATTCTTTGGATATATACCCAGTAGTGGAATTACTGGGTCATATGGTCATTCATTCTCTTCACATGCTCGCTGACACTTGCTGTTTCTTGGGTTGTTGATTTTAGCCATTCCGACCGGCGTGAGGGGATATCTCATTGTGGTTTCAATTTGCATTTCCCTCATGAGTGATGTTGAGCATCTTTTCACGTCTCAGTCCCTTCTGTCTTTATCCTTTCTCCCCAGGCCAGCTTATCCCCCCTCACATGCAGATCACGCCCACCTTTACCTTTCTAGCCCTGCTTCTCTTGGGAACCCCGACATGTAACTTCAAATGCCTGTTCTGCATTGCCTAATGCTTTTTCAGAGGCGTTGCAATGTCCAAATAAGAACCGCTCATCCTTGTCCCGAAAACCACCCTGCCACTCCCCCGCGTGGTCCCCACCTCGGTGAATAGCACCACCGATCTCCCAGTTGCTAGGGCCCAAATCTGCCCTCTAAATGGGCTTGGACGTGTGCCCCCAGCTCTGAATCACTGTACAGCTCTCTCCTGAGAGAGAGAGAGGCCCATTCTCCACCCAGCAGCCAGGGGGAGACTCTTAAAAAGTAAATCCGATCATGTCCTCTAGCTCAAAACCCATCAGTCTCACAGTAAAGGCCCTTATTCTCATTCAGAGCAAATCCAGGTTCCTGTCCATGGCCTATGAAGTGCTACATGGTCTGGCCTGAGCCGCCTTTCTGCTTCATGCTTCTAGATGTTCCCCTGTGTTTCCACTGTCTGCAGCAACCTTCCTTCCCTTCTCCTCCTGGCTGGCTCCAGTTTATCCCTCAGGCCTTATTAGAATGTACGGCCCCCTCGGCCCCCTCCCAGCCCAGGGACGGTGAGGGGCCCATCTACTCCCACGGCCTCTATGCTGGACTCTACCTTAGCCCTAGGCCGGCTGCTTTGAAATCTGCTGCCTCCCACCGGTGCCTGGGTTCTCAGCCCTGGTGACATGAAAGAATCCTCGGGGAAGGTTTTTTTTTCCTGTTTAAATTGAGGCAAAATTCACAGAACGTAAAATTCCCCCTTCCAAAGTATGCAACGTTGTGCCATGTAGTACATTCACGGTGTTGCACTGTTACTATTTACTCCCAGAATATTTCCGTCATCCCAAAAGGGAACTGCTTCCCGGGGCGCAGTCCCTCCCTATTTCCCCTCTCCCAGCCCCTGGCAACCACTGATCTCCTTTCTGTCTCTGTGGATTTGCCTCTTTGAGACATTTCATACAAATAAAACCCTACAATATGTTGCCTTTCGTGTCCGCCTTCTTTCACTTAGCACTGTTTTCAAGGCTCCGCCATGGTTGCGGCATGATTAGATTCTCACTCTTTTTTTGGCTGAATACTATTCCGTTGTGCAGATAAACCACGTCTTTTGTATCCATTCATCAATAGTTGGACATTTGGGTTGTTTCCAGTTTGGGGCTCTTGTGACTCTTGCTGCTATGAACATGCATGTAAAAGTTTTTATGCGGACATATGTTTTTGTTTCTCTTCGGTTGGTACCTGAATTGGTGGACGTCAGGGGAGCTTTTTAAATTGCCCCCTTCCAGGCCCCACTCCCCAAGATTTCCATGTACCTGGCCTGCGGTGGGGTTAGGCACTAGTGTTTTCCTAAAGGCTCCCCTGAGAAGCTGGCCAGACGGATGGTGTCTTCCTGTGGCCTGCCAGCTAAGAAGGGCTGAGAAAAACTAAAAAGAGCATTTCGTGACACATGAAATGATGTGACCTTCAGATCTCCATGTCCATAAATGCAATCTTATTGGCACACAGCCACCCCCGCTCATTTACCTGTTGTCTAGAAGCGCTTTGGTGCTGCTGGGACAGAGTTGAGTGAGTAGTTGTGACAGAGACTGAGTGACCCACAAAACTCAAAATATTTACCTTCTGGTCGTTCACAGAAACAGTCGGCTTGATCTGTCAGCAGCAGCAGACATGGTGGACCCTCTCTCCTGCCTGACGTACTTCCTTTGCTTGACCACTGGCAACCCACTCCCTCCTGGAGCGGCCTCTCGGGAACAGGGGGAAGCCCCATTGGGGTGGGTCTCTGGTGCCCAGGGTTCAAAAGCTGGGGCACCTCCACCCCCTCTTGCGGATGCCCGTGGCGTGGCCTACTGTGGGGAGGCTTGGGGCAGGTCAGCGTCCCTCTCCGGGACTTCTCTTTCTCTTCTGTGAAGTGAGGGGGTTGGATAAGACCGTCTTGGTGGTCCCATGTCGTTCTGAGTTCCCAGACGCACGGTCACCTGCCCAAGAGGGCTGTCTCCATGAGTAGCAGCATCTTACAGATGAGCCACCAAATCTTCGGGGAGGAAAAATGGCATTATCCAGGTCACCTGGCTAGTCAATGGCCTGCCCAGCATTCCCACTCAAGTGCGGCCAACCCCATTCCCCTCTGGTGAGAGGGATGTGCTGGGTGCCTAAGGGGTCACAGAGAACTTGGCGGGCTGGTTAGTTCCCTGTGGCTGCTGAAACAAATCACCACAAACTTTGATATCTTGAAAACAATACACATTGATTCTCTCATGGTTCTGGAGGCAAGAGCTTTAAAATCAAGAGGTCACTAGGACTGTGCTCCTTCTGAAGCCTCTAGGGGAGGCTCCTTCCTCACCTTTTCCTGCTTCCGGTTGCTGTCAGGCTATCCTCAGTGTTCCTTCCCTTAGAGGAGCATCGCTCCAATCTCTGGCTCTGTCTCGGCATGGCCTTCATACAAAGACACCAGTCACTGGGTTTAGAGCCCGCGCTAAATCCAGTGTGATCTCATCTGGAGATCCTTAACTTAATTACGTTTGCCAAGATCAGATTTCCAAATGAGATCTCATTCTGAGGTTCCTGGCCGACATGAATTTTGGGAGGGATACTCTTTGGCCCACTACATGAGGCAATATTATTCTTGGCCTACGGATGAGAAAGCTGAAGCCCATTCTCATGCCATGAGACCAGTTACCCTCGTAGCTAGTTCCTTAGTGACTTAGGAACCAATGTCCAATTCTGGATCATTTTAACACCTCCCATCTCATAGTGAGGAAAAAAGACATACAAAAAACCCACATGGCCCTTACCCAACACCATATACAGACACTACCTCAAAATGGATCAAAGACCTACATTTAAGAGCTAAAACTAGAAAACCTTTAGAAGAAAACATTGGGCAAAATCTTCATGGCCTTGGATTTAGCCATGTTGGCTCTGACACCCAAAGCAGAGGCAACGAAAGAAAAAATAAATAAATTGAACTTCATCCAAAGCTTTTGTGCGTCAAAGGGCACTGTCCACAGTGAAAAAGCAACAACCTACAGAATGGAGAAAATATTTGCAAATCATATATCTGACAAGAGATTACTATAAACCGTTACAACTCAACAACAACAACTACAAAACAACCCAATTTAAAAATGGGCAAAGGGCTGGAAGAACACGAAAGGCTCTTCAATGCTTCTAGTCATTGTCAAAACCGCAATGAGCTACTCCTTCACACCTGCTAGGATGATGGTAATAAAAAAATAAATCAACTCAAAATGACAAGGGTTGGCAAGGATACGGAGAAATTGAAACCCTCGTACACTGCTGGCGGGAATGTAAAATGGTACAGCCACTGTGGAAAATACCCTGGAAAAAATGTGGAAAAAATGTGGCGATACATTCCTCAAGAAATTCAACACAGATTCCAGTCTGGGGTCTATGCCCTGAGGAGGGGAAGGCAGAGATTTGAACAGATGCTTCTGCACCCATGATACAGCAGCATTATTCACGAATACAAAATGTGGAGACAACCCAGGCGTCCATTGACTGATGAAAGGATAAGCACAATATGGCGTGTACAGACAATGGAATACTATTCAGCCATAAAAAGGAACGCAGTTTTGAGAGATAAGACAACGTGGATGGGCCTTGGAAACATGCTTAGTGAGATCAACCAGATACAGCAGGACAAATATTGTATGATTCCACGTACAGGAAGCTCATAAGCTAGAATAGGCACGTTGATAGACACAGAAAGTAGAATAGAGGTTACCTTGAGTTGGGGGTGGGGAAAAGGGGAAGTTATTATCTAATGGGTAGAGTGTATGTTGGGGATGATGAAAAGGTTTTGCATACAGATGGTGGTGATGATTATGCAACATTGTGAATGTGATTAATGCCGGTGAACTGTGCACTTACAGATGGTTAAAATGATAAATATTATGTATATTTTATCACAATTTAAAAAAAAAGTTCGAAAAGAAAACAAACCCTGGTAGCTTGAAGGAAAGCACTTTAGAAGAGAACATGTGGGACAGTCAGCTGGGCACAGCTCCTGCCACCTCATCTTGCCTCCCATGAATGCCTCTGGAATGCCCTGGAATGACTATGGGGCCAGCTTCCTTGGCGGGCATACTCACTCGCTGAAGCCTCTCTGTGCAGCTCCCTGGAGCTGATTCTCTCCCCGGGGTTTTGCCCCTTGTTTTCTGCTTAGGCAGAGTCCTAAGAGAAAAAGGTTTTCATGTACCGGTATCTCCTTTTCTTATTCTCGTCCTCCACACCCAGCCCATTTGTGATCACAGGTCCCAGCTTCCTATCACTCCTTTCTGGCCCCTGTCCTGGTCTAACAGAACCCTGGGAGTGACATTTGCCATCTTGCTCCTCCAAGCGCCCTGGCTAGGCTCTGATGGAGCCCCGCGATTGCTCATCTTGTTTGTCCTCGGGAAGCAGGTTGACATGATGTTCTCCTGGCTCCCCATTGCCTACATGATCAGGCCACATGCCCTTGTCTGACGTTCAATGCCCCGCCTGCCCTTCCTTAGTACCTCTGGTCCAACAGGTAACCTCACTGGCCCCTGAAAAGGCTTGGTGCCTCCCTGTCTTCTTGCCATTTCAGCTGAGGTTTCTGATCCCCACCATGTTTCCCTTAGCCTCTCTCTCCTGGCATCCAAAGGCTAATGTCCCCTCAGCCTAAGGTCATCACGCATCTCTTTCTGGAGGTCTTTGAAGGTCAAATCTTACCTATTTAGCAGGGAATCATCTGCTGCCATCTTGGGCGGGCATTGTTATTTTTCAAATATACCCCAATGTTGATTTTATCTAGGGAGAAGGCTTCTGGAAGCCAGGAACACATCTTATTTTGCATTTCTGTACGCTGTGTGTAATTGGTATGAAATGAACATGGACCAAGTTGGCTTGGTGAAGGGGAGGGACACATCTAATTATTTGGTGCTCCTGGCACTTGGGTCCCTCCTTCACTCTGCCACTTTCACTCTTTCCGTCAGACTCTAGCAGAGGCGGTGGCCCTGGGCCCAGAGCGCGGGGAAGTCAGGAGCTCTCCCTCTGTCATCTGTGGGAATTTTCCCTTAGAAACTCAGACTTTTTGAATTTTTCCAAGATGATCTTTCTGTGGCAAAAACTTGTGAAAGAATTGAGTGGAAGTACCCCGCTCAGAGATCTCTGCTCCCTGTGTCCTCTAGGACTGCTCCCTCCTCATTGCCGCCACCGCTGTCCCTGCCCTCGTTCCAGCTGTCACCGTATTACCGCACCTGCTGCTCCCTGGTCCCGCTGCCTCCAGTCCTGAAATGCTCCTGATTTCCCTTTCACTCCCCAGCTCATAAATGGCAACTTGTCTTGGAGATAAAACCAAATTTCCGAGAGCGGCATTCCAGGTGACCCGACCATGTGACCCTGGGTCTCAGGCCCTGTCACAACTCCGAGGACTCTACTACTACACTTAGGGCACAATTTATTTCCAAAACGAAATGAGTGTATGGATGCCTCTGGGGCTCAGTCCAGGCAATTCTTGGCTCCTGAAACATTTAACCATTTGCAACAAATCCCGTAAGATTTACCTCCTCTCCAAGCCTCCTCTCTAATTTTCTGATTCTGTAATTGAATGTCTCCTCAGCCCTCCTCCCACTTGGGGTTTTGCCCCAGGATGAAACCAATAAATACTCTGCAAGGAGGGATGCCTGGGTGGCTCAGTGCGTTAAGTGTCTGTCTTGGGATCGAGCCCCGCATCTTGCTCAGCGGGGAGCCTGCTTCTCCGTCTGCCTTCTTTTTTTCTTACATACACACAAATAAATAAAATCTTTCATAAAAAATAAATAAATACTCTCTAAAGAAAGAAATAGGACACGATGAGATCCCACTTCACAGCCACTAGGGATGCTATAATCAGAAAGGCAGATAATACACAATTTAAAAAAAAAAAAAGGCAGACAGTGGTAAGTGCTGGTGAGGACACGGAGAAATTCGAGCCATCATACGCTCATCACGGAGCCAGGAGCACTGTCTTAGTCGGTCTGGCTGCTATAAAAACAGTCATTTCTGGTTCATAGACTGTCTTCTCGCCATGTCTTCACACAGCAGAAGAGATAAGGGAGCTCTCGGGGTCTCTTTTATAAGGCCACTAATCCCATTCCTGGGGGCTCTTCCCCATGACCTAATCCCCTCCCAAAGGCTCCACTTCCCAGTATGGTCACATTGGGGTTAGGACACAAACTTGCGGTCTGCAGCAAATGTAAATGTTTCCGCCGCTATGGAAAGCTATTTGGGGGTTTCCCCGTGGAGTCACATGTAGAGCCAGCTATTTCACTCCTAGCAGAAATGAAAGCATATGTCCCTGCAGAACTTGTACATGTGTGTTCATAGCAGCGTTGTTCATCTAACAGCCAGAGCGGAAACAACTCAAATGCCCATCAACAGACGAATGGGTAGAGAAAACATAATGTATCCATACCACGGAACACCATGAGCCAATAAAAAGCAAAGAAGCATGGATCCGTGATGCAGCGTGGGGGGGAGGGCCTTAAAAATGTGATGCTGAGTGAAAGAAGCGCGACACTAAAGACCATGCATTGCATGATTCTGTATACATGAAGGGTCCAAAATGGGCAAACCCATAGAGACAGAAAGGAGATGAGTGGTGGCCTAGGGCTCGGGCGGGAAGTGGGAGGGAGGGTTGGGAGGTGATGGCAAAGAGGGGGCGGGCTTCTTTTCCGGGGCATGAAAATGTTGTGGGATTAGATAGTGGTGATGGGCATAGACTAAAAACCACTGACTTGTACGCTTCAAAGGCGAATTATGTAGTATGTGGCCTGTATCTCAATAAAGCTGTTTAAAAAAAAGAAGAAAGAAAGGAACCAATGGGCAAATGTGTGTTAAGCAGTTAGTTACTCTGGACCCAAGACAGAGCAAGCGTTTTGAAGGCATTAACTCCATAATTCTCATCGAAGCCCTGTGAGACAGGGTGATGGACTGAATGTGTGTGAAATTCACATCTTGAAACCCTAACCCGCAGTGCTTTTTTGAGATAATTAGGTTTAGATGAGGTCATGAAGGTAGAGCCCCCACGATGGGGTTAGTGCCATTAGAAGGAGAGACACTGGAATTCTCTTTCTCTCTCTTTTCCCTGTGAGGACACAGGAAGACCGCTCTCACCAGAAACTGAACCCTGCCAGTACCTTGACCTTGGACCTTCCAGCCTCCAGAGCCGTGAGAAATAAATGTCTCGTTTAAGCTTCCCAGTCTGTTATTTTGCTTTGGCGGCCCAAGCTCAGACAGATTGGTTCTATGCTTATATCCATCTTAAGCTGAAGAACGTGAGGCAGAGAAAAGTAGCTTGCCCTGTGTCACTCAGTCCGTAAGTGACAGCAGCGGGATGTGGACCCGGGCAGACTTGCTTGCCAAGCCCTGCACTTGACTTCCTCTCATGTACACAGCTGTGTGCTGCAGGTTTTGTGGTCAAGGGAGAATGTGTCGAAAAGGGAGAATTGCTTTTTTTGTTAGCACTCCAGAAGAGGGATTCCAGGGGTCCCCAACCCCTAGCAGTTGCTTGTCCCGGGGAGAATAAGGCTCCCGGATCCTATTTACAAAGGCTCAGTCCCAGGTAGCCTCAGTCTTAAAATCTGGGCCGGTGGACCACGCCAACCCCAGGATGGGCTCATTCAGTGGACAGAGGATAGCACTCAGCCGTAGAGGGAAAGGCAGAGAGCAGGGCTGCTGGAACCAGCCAGCTCTGGCCTCCAAATGTGGCTCTGCCGCTTACGAGCCTTTGCTATATGACCTTGGGCAAGTTGCCTCGCCTCTCTGGACCTCAGTGTCAGGATATGTACAGTAGAGAGTAGACACAGTAACACACATGGAAAGTGCACAAAACGGCTCCCAGCACACAACAAGCTCTCAAAACAGTAGTAGCTTTTGATTTTGTTTGTTTCTTCTTTTAATTGCTTATTTTAAGTTGTTTTTTTTTTTGAACATATGTTTATTTGAGAGAGAGTGAGCGAACAAGAGAGAGAGAGCACGCACAAGCAGGGGCAGAGGCAGAGGGAGAAGCAGAGTCCCCGCTGAGCAGGGAACCCAACACGGGGCTCGATCCCAGGACCCTGGGATCGTGATCTGAGCCGAAGGCAGCACTCTGCAGACTGAGCCACCCAGGTGCCCTTGACTTTGTCTTAATCAGTATTTTGGCTAAGCAGGTGGGAAAGGAACGAGGTAAACTAGAACAGAAATATTTTGACATCATTTTCCCTCCACCGTCTCCAAGGGCCTTGTTCAGATTTACAAGGAAAGAGGTAAGAGTCCTGCTGTTCCTTGGTTAGCCCACAGCTCCCGCAGAATTTTCGTATGAGGAACAATCTTGGACGCTGTTTACACAAGAGAAAAAGATGACTTGAAAGCATTAAAGGGAGAAGCCTGGAGGGAGCTCATGATGAATTTGATCTATTTTGTGTTTGCTTCATCTTGTGGAAATAAGGATAAAGAGTACAAACTGTGGGGTGATGGATTCTGGAACTTTCTAAAAGGCAGAACAACCTCAGGGTGGAAGAGCTGGCTGATGAGGATGGGCTTAGACCTGGTTCTGTAGTCCCCCCTTTCATATCCCTTCCGACCTGGAGACCCCAAGACTCGCTCATGTCCCCAACCCGGTTCGGGCTGGGGCAATCGTGAAAAGCTGGCTTCCAGGACTGCTAGAGGAAAACAAAGAGAGGGTTGGCAGGTTCTTTCTTTATGTATTTATTTTGCCTTATTTTAGTTTCTTAGTTTATTTTGCCTGGTATTAATATACACATACATTTCTCTTCTGATTCCTGTTAGCATATATAGCTTTATTCTTTAACTTTTTTATTGTGTTGTGTTAGTCACCATACAGTACATCATGAGTTTTTGATGCAGTGTTCCATGATTCAATGTTTTTGTATAACACCCAGGGCTCCATGCAATCCGTGCCCTCCTTGATACCCATCACTGGGCTCACCTACCCCTTACCCCCCCCTTCTGAAACCCTCCGTTTGTTTCCCGGAGTCCGTAGTTGCTCATGGTTCGTCTCCCCCTCTGACTTCTCCCCCTTCATTTTTCCCTTCTCTTAATGTCTTCCGTGCTATTCCTTACATTCCACAAATAAGTGAAACCATATGATAATTGACTTTCTCTGTAGTCTAAGCCCAAATCTGAGACACACCTTTGAGACTCTGCCAAATCCTGCCTGTGGCCAAGCCGAAGATAAATGCAGGTTTTTCTGCCCACCTTTCCACCCTTGCCCTGTGACCCCAGGGGAGAGAGTGGGGCTCCGAGCTTCTGCCAGAGCTCTGAGTTGTCTTGCCCTGGGCAACAGGATGCATAAGTGAATGGGGGAAGCTCACTGAAGTAATTCCTGAGATTCTGTCTACATCACGGCCAGGGGCTAGCCGATGAATTGGTGCCCAGCCAATCCTTTCCGGAGAGCGCAATTCGAAAGTGCATTTCCCAGTGTGCCGCCTTCTCTCTTGAAAATGAAATCCTGGCGTCTAAATGGGACCCGTGCTCTCACAGAGTTCTTTGACTCAGGTGGGCATTGAAACGTATGTGGGAGGCTTTCCAAGCACAGCCAGGTAAACCAGGCTTCCTGCCTTCGTGTGGAGTTGCTGGTGGTGTGGCCTCCTGGGGGCCACTCATTCCGCCTTGCTCTGTCAGCTCAAAAGAGGCCTTTCTTTCATATGAGGTTCCTCTGCTAAGTTCAAATCAAGCAGAATGGTTCCTAAGCGGCGGTGGGGTTCTCACTTATAGATAAACCACAGGCGGGACCAAGTACTTACCCAACAGAGGGACAATTTGACACCCTCCAATGGAGCCCAGCATTTGAAGGGGTGATAACTGCTGCTTTAAACATTAGTGAGTTAATGCTTGTAATTTACGAGCGACGCTGCTTCTCTTGGCACCATTTCCTGCGGGCTGTTTGGAAGTGCAAACGATGCTACCCTTATCGGAGGATTTGGGCTTGAGTTTGAGTCTGACTTGCCCATCTAGGCAGAGAGAAAGTTTGGAGCGTGTGCCTAGTCTCTCATCCTGCTGTGCCCCATGATCGGCCCATCCTGTCCAAAGTTCTACTTGCGGCCCATGGGCACAGAGCAGAACGAACCAACCCAAACCATTTAACTTGCTTGACATTCTCTAAATCCCACTCCTCACTTTAAATGCACAAGCTCAAGGCCTGTTTCAAAGAGCAAATATTGGAAAAATGAGGAAATTGTCACAGGGTGTACTTGGAAAGAGTTCAACTAATGTTGAACTACCCTGACCTGTAGGTGGTATGTCTTCAAAGGGATTCACTTGAATAGACTTATGTTGAGGAATAGTCAACAACAAAACAGTTCTTTGTGCATTAAGTGTGGACAAGTTCTCAGCAGATAGGGAGACTGTGGGACAGTGCTTTCACAGTTTGGTTTTAGATTTCTGCCCCACAGGTCTGAAGGCAAAAGTTTTCTAGTCTAAAGTGATGATTTAAAAGATAATAAATAGGGGCGCCCGGGTGGCTCAGTCAATTAAGCATCCAACTCCTGATTTTGGCTCAGGTCATGATCTCATGGGTCTTGAGATCAAGCCATGCATAGGTCTCCTTACTGAGCAGGGCATCTGCTTGAAGATTCTCTCCCTCTGCCCCTTCCCTGACTCATGCACACACATACTCTCTTTCTAAAATAACCAAATAAACCTTTGAAAAAATTGAAGAACAGGTAAACAAAATGTGGTCTGTACATACAACAGAATATTAGTCAAATTACCCAGGTGGGTAATTTGTTACAGCGACCATAGCAAACACATGGAGCCAGGATGTGAACGCGAGTATTGCAAGGAATGTAGCTGTAGATGTCGGAAATGTAGGCAAACAGATTCTCCCCTAAAATCCCGTGATGGAGGGTGGCTCAGCCAAAACCTTGCTCTCGGACCCATGAAACAGATTTTGAACTTCTGACTTACAGAAATGTAAGAGAATAAATGTGTTGCTTGAAGCAACCGAGCAGCCAAAGGAAATGAATACGACTCCCCGATGTGATATGCTTTGAGAAGGTACTGTAATCACAGAAGTCCTTGACCATCTGCTCCTGGCTCAGAACAGTCTACATGGGCCTGAATTTCTTTCTGTGCAGTGCCCTGGCTGCTCTGGAACTTGCTGGAATCTTCCATGGACTAACGAGAGGCATGGTGGAGGGCCTCACACTTCAGTCCTGGCAGACCAGCTTCCTAGTGTGCAGAATCTTGCTCCCTTGGCATGGGCTTATGGGCACGGTCTGTTCTGCCCAACTCTGCCCAGGTATCTGACACTACCATCGGCCCTACCTGCCTGGGCAGAATGCGGTCAAGGGAGTATTCTTTCACTGTCTTAACAAACCTACTCTACAAGGTCTGTGCCCAAGAGATGATTGGAGTTCCTGATCCAGGAGTGGCTTTTCCCAAGGAATCTCTTGGTTTGTGTAGCAATCAACAAGACTTCATGAGTTTCTACTTTGTGCCCTCAACTGTACATGTCTTAAAATGTGAGCTATATTTGCTTATTCATTCAGTAGACATTCACCAAGGGCCATTCTCCCTCTGAAGGCCCTAGGAAAGAACCTCTTGCAGTCTTCTTTGCTAGTTTCCAGTGGCTTCCAGAAATCTTTGGTGTTCCTTGGGTTGTAGATGAATCACTTCAATCTCCACCTCTGTCTTCATATGGGCTTCTTCTTGTGTGTCTCTGTGTCCCTGTATCTTTACATGGCCTTCTTACAAGGATACCAGTCTTTGGATTTAGGGCCTACCTTAATCCTGTATGAGCTCATCTTAACTTGATCACATCTGCACACATCCTATTTCCAAATAAAGTCACATTTGTAGGTGCCAGGGATTAGGACTTCAACATATCTTTGGGGGAGACACGATTTAACCCATAATACCTTCCAAACAGTCTTGGCAATATCTTGCTCCTTTGAGGCAAAGATGACTGGTCTTCCCAGTTACTGTCAAATGTGCATATCTTCCTTCAGCTAGCTAGAACATTAAGATAAGAAGAAGCCACCTCCAGAGCCTGGATATTCAAGACTGGCCCGCAGGTTCAATGGACCTTCCGCTCTGGCTAAAAGTAGATGAAGAAATGTATATAGTGCCAGATACCATGGAATAGTCAATCATCTGGGAAGGGTTGTGAGTCATGGTGGGTATTCTTCTGCCCCAAACTTGGATCAAATGAAACCTGTGTGCTAATGTTTATGGTGATATTATATATAATAGCCCAAAGGTAGAAACAATCCAAATGCCCATCAATAGATGAATGGAGAAGCAAACTGAGGCCTATTCATGCCATGGAATGTTATTTGGTCGAAGAGAGGAACACAGTAGTCATGGACACTACTGCCGCATCTCAGAGTTTGTGCTAACTGAAAGAAGACAGGCACAAGAGAACACATACATATTATGGGATCATATGCATATGAAAACTCCAAACAGGGAAATCTAGAGAGACGGAAAGTAGATGAGAGGTTGCAGGGGTGCTGGTGTGGATGAAGGATGATAGCTAAAGGGTACAGGTGATGAGAATGTTCCCAAAGTAATGCTTTAGATGGACGACCTGTGTGGTACATGAATTATATCATCATAAAGCTGTTTAAAAACATGCTATAGATTCGTGCTATCTGGGCATGGTATATAATATAGGCACATAGTATACAGTCCCATTCAGCTATGCTCATATGGAGGTCTCACACTCAACTATCTTGTCATTACATAGTTGTTTCATTTAATTAATTTGGTCTTACCCCACCCATATCTTAGACTTTTCACTTGAGTTCAGTTCATATGCAACAAGGAAATCTAAGTTTACTAAATAACCTGCACTTAGTTCTTTAAGAAAACTGGTATTTACCTCCACCCTGTTCTGTGCTATAATATTAAGGTTGACCTTTAGCTCAGTGAGTGTGTTAGTCTCCTAGTGATATTGTTATAAATTATCACAAACTCACTGGCTTTGAATGACACAAATTTTTTATCTTATAGCTTTTGGTATCAGAATATCAGAAGTCTTAAAAATCCAGGTGTCAGCAAGGCGGCATTCCTTCTGAAGGCTCTAAGGAAGAGTCAGTCAGTTCCCTTGTCTTCTCCAGCTTCCGGAACCACTTGTGCTCCTTGGCTCACGGTCCCTTCCTCCATCTTCAAAGCTGGAAGCGTAACATCCTCCAATCTCTCTCTCTCTCTCTCTCTCTCTCTCTCTCTCTCTGACTCTGACCCTCCCGCCTCCCTCTTGAAAGAACCCCAGTGATTACATTGGGCCCACCTGGGTAACCCATATAGTTCCATGTTCCATGATCCTTGACTTAATCACATCTGCAAAGTCGCTTTTGCCATGGAAGGTAAGATAGTCACTGGTTCTGGGGCTTCGGAGAGGACATCTTGGAGGGCCAGCCCTTATTCAGCCAACCACACTGAGGCTCCCTTTTAGAGAGAGCATTTGATGTGGAGTGTCTCAGGGGACCACTGTGAGAAAGGGAAGGAGACTCTGCAGCCTAGTCATTCTGTGGGTTCTGTGGCTGATTCTCCAATTTGAGGTAAATCTCTCTTGGTGCCTTCAGGCTGTTTCAAGGTCATCACTAAAGAATCTTCTTAACAACTCCATCCTAGAACCCCTTCTTTTTTTTTTTATTTTAAAGATTTTTATTTATTTATTACAGAGCGAGAGACTGAGAATGAGAGGGGAGAAGGTCAGAGGGAGAAGCAGACTTCCCGCAGAGCCGGGAGTCCGATATGGGACTCGATCCCGGGACTCCGGGATCATGACCTGAGCCGAAGGCAGTTGCTCAACCAACTGAGCCACCCAGGCGCCCATAGAACCCCTTCTTTGGAGCTAATTTCAACCTCTCCTACCACGATGGAAGCTTGTTTGGTTCTTAAAACAGCTTCTGAGTGGAACATCTGTAGACTGGAAAGGCACCATTAATTTACTTATGCCTTTGGATCAGGTGAAATCTTGTCAACTCCTTTGTTCTTTCTCTGCAAGGCTGTCATTCTTAGGCATTACCCACACAGCAACAAACTTGACTCCGGTTTTCCTAAAGACCCCCAAATTCTCCTGCCTCCAGCCTCTCACGGCTAACAGATACCCACTGAGTGGATCTGTCACAAGCTCACCTTCTTTCCTGCTCCCCACTGGCCTTCTGTCCCTGGCTGATTCTAATTTGTTTCATTATAGGCGGGCATCATGACAGAACAGAAAGAATATGGGATTTGGAGGGAAAAAAAAAAAAACATGTATTGCAGTTCAGCTGTGAATCCGTTGACTGTGTGACCTTCAGCCAGTCGCCTCTCCTCCAGAGCCCAAGTTTTTTCATTTGAAAGGGGTCTGGGGCTGGAGGTGCTCAGCCCCTCCCTTCAAAGAGGTGAAGATGGGGTGAGAGGCTCCTCCGGCCTTGCTGATGGAGTCTTGCTTTTTTCGCCAAGCCTCTTGATCACCTTGTAGCAGGACGAGCACTGGCTGAGCTTTACCTTTGGAAGCTCAAAATGGAACAACAGCCTTAACAAATGAGACCTTGAGCCAGACAGAACATAAAGCAAACCAGTCATCCTTGCCATTAGCTCGAAATGGATGAAAGACTTAACTATAAGAGCTACAACCATAAAAGTCTACAATTCTAGAAGGAAACATAGAGCTAAATAGTTACAGCCGTGGCAACGGTTTCCTGGACATGACACCGAAGGCACAAGCTACCAAAGAAAAAAATCGAGAAATTGGACGTCATCAAAATTAAAAACATTTCTGTTTCAAAGGATACATCCTGGCAAGCATACAACCTGATGAAGATACATCCTTGCTATTATATTGTTTCAATAGCCCCGAATAAAAAATTGCACAGGCATGGCACTGGCATAGATGGACATGGAGATCAATGGAATAGAAAGAACTGAGAGTCCAGAAATAAACTCTCACATTATGGCCAATTGATTTTGTACAATTGTGCCACAATGATTCAATGCGGAAGGAGTAGTCTTTTCAACAAATGGTGCCGGGAAAACTGGATAGTGACGTGCAAAAGGGTAAGTTTGGACCCCCTCCCCTTACTTCTTACCATATGTGAAAATGAACTCAAAATGGACCAGAGACATAAATGTAAGAACTAAAAGTATAAAAATCTTAGAAGAAAACGTAGATGTCAACCTGTACGACCTTGGATTTGGCAATGGTTTCTTAGATATAGCACTCAAAGCATGTGACCAAAAACCAAGCAGATAGATTGGAAGTCATCAAAATGGAAACTTTCATGCTTCAAAGGACACTGTCAAATATTAAGTGGTGCAGCGATGGTGGAAAACAGATTGGTGGTTCCTCAAACAAATTAAACATGAAACTAACATATGACCCAGCAATTCCCCTTTAGGTATAGATCTAAAAGAATTGCAAACAGGTGCTCAAACAAATGTATTGTGTGCAAATGCTCATTGCAGTACTATTCACAAGAGCCAAAAGGTGAAAACAACTTAAATATCCACCAAAAGATGAATGAATGGGGAGCCTGTCCGCTTAGTTGGGATTGTGGGTGTGAACCCCACGTTGGGTGTGGCATTTACTTAAAAAAAAACATGAATGGACAAACAAATTGTGGTGTATGCATTCCATGGAATATTATTCAGCCATCAAAAGGAAAAATGTGCAGATCCGTGCTACGACATGGAAGACGCACGAAAACACCATGCAAAGTGAAAGAAGCCAGTTACAAAAAGCCAAGTATTCTATGATTTCATTTATATGCTGTGTCCAGAATGGAAAAATCCATAAGAGACAGACATTAGATTCATGGTTGCCAGCAGCACCTGGGGGAGGGGGAAATGGGGAGTGACTGCTTAATGGGTACGAGAGTTCATTTGGGTGTGATGAAATGTTCTGGAATTACATAGTGGTGATCATTGCACAACCCTGTGAATACACTAAAAACCTTTGAATTGTCCACTTCAAAGGGTGAATGTCACGGTTTGTGAATTCTAGCTCAATAAAAATAAATTGCAAGAGCTGCACTGAGGCCATGTGGTAGGTGCAAAGGTCAAGAGTATGGGCTTTGGGGTCAGAGGGACCTGGATTCAAGACCCAAATCCTTCCCTTTCTACCTGAGCATCCTTAGGTTGGCCGCCAAACCTCTGCGTGACTCCGTTTCCTCGGAGGGAAAATGCATCTGATCATCGCCACCTCACAGGAGAGTAGTGAGGGCTTCGGGGCATAACTTAATCAGTGTAGGCAGTGCTGCTGTATTAAGCTTGTGGCATGAGTTTGACTTTCTCCCTGAGGCCTCAGCAGTAAAAATAGGAGCCGTAGAAAGATGTGGGGAGAATTTTCTATAGGATTTCACCCAGAGGCAAGAGGCTGCCTTGGGAGGTAGTGAGGAGCAAGTCACTGGAGGTGTGCAAGCAAAGCCTGGATGAGCCCTTGGCAGGGTTCACACCACACACAGCGATCTGGGCCAGACGCCTCTAAGCCTTCAACCTTGAGAAGCTCGGGTTTTATGGATTACACAGGGAGTCAGGTGACGACTCTGTGGGAGGCTGCCAACGTCCTCCGCATGGTGCTCGGGCTCTCGTGAACTGGAGAAAGGCCAATTCGCTCCAGCAGGGGGGAGGAGGGCGGAGGCCGGCAGTAAATTAACGCAGCGGGCCGCAAGCCCCCTTTCAGGCGCTCTGACTCTGCGAGTGGGAAGAGACGCTGCGCCAAGTGTGAGCACATGAGTGTGTGTGTGTGTGTCTCTCCTCCCGGGGGGGACAGACCAAACAGGGTTCCCCCAGCCTCCTCCTGAGAAGCAAACAGGTAGCCCTCCTTCTCTTCTCCTTTTGAGAGAGCTGCCCCATGGGAAGCCAACCTGGGGGGCAGGGCAAAGGCGCCGGGAGGGGTGGGGATCTGTGGGGACCAAGTGAAGCCCAGAGTCCCTTCTGTGACAGCGTTGGGACTCTCCCTGTTCCGGCCCCCATCCTCTTAGTACCGAAGAACCCACCCTCCTCCCCCCAATCCTGCTCTTCAGTCTCTGGGTAATTTTCCTTTTGAAAAGGTGACCCTTAAAGTCCACATACTCCATTTATATGGAAGTCCAGACTAGGGAAATAACGGAGACGGAAAGCCGTGGTCTCCAGGGGCCCGGCAGGGCTGGTGGGGGGTGGGAGGCAGACGGTCAATCACTAAAGGGTGCAAGGTTGCTTTGGGGGCTGACAACAAAGTTCTGAGATTGACTGTGCCGGTGGTCGCGCGTGCCCATGAACAGACTTCAGATCATTGAACTGTATTCCTTAAATGGGTAGATTGTGTGATACGTGACCTATATGTCAATAAAGCTGTTATTTATTATTATTTATTTTAAAGAAAGCCAGTCGTTGGGCAGTCCTTCGGTAGCCGGCTGATCTCTTTAAATTTCCAGGAAACCCCAGGAGAACGTGTGCCCTGGGTTTCTCCGTGCCTGGCCTGCGTCAGCATCATTCTCGGGCCTGTCGTTGCTGGCGCTGGGTGCTGCACAGTTGGGCTAAGGCCCCTCATCGTGACTGCAGATGGCTGGCCAAATGCACTGCGTGTATGCAGCAATGAGAACTATCTGGAAGGCATTTAATATAGTGACTCACAGGGTCATGCTTGGAAAATTAATTCAAATTGGCTTGGCATCGAGCCAAGGAAAACTGTCTGAAGAGGCTGTAAACAGAAAGTAATGGATTGAGCTGAAGGAGGGATAGAAGGAAGGCGGCAGGAGGAGGTCCAGCCGCACAGCCCCCACGGCAGCCAGCTGGAGAGGGCTAATATGGTGGCTGGCACTCACCGTACTTGGTCGGGGGGCTGGGGACTGGGGCCCAGGTCCCAAGGACCTCTGTCTCTTGCCACTTCCTCTCCCCTCTCTGGAGTCCCTGATACCTGGTCCCTCCCTCCCCCTGGCAATACTGTTCCCTGTCCCTCCAGGATATGCCTGGCGTTTCTGATACTTCTATTTGCCCCTTAGCTCCCTCCCTCCCTCCCTGCTGGGAGCTCCTTGAGGGCAGAAAGGAGAAAGGGGGTAGCCCTAGATGAATGATCTCAGTTGCTTGTGCTGCCCCCATATAGTGTCTGCCCAGGGGAGGCCCTGACGGGCTGTTAAGGGCCCCCCTTCTTAAACCCACATCTCAAGGAGCAACAAAATTAATGAAAGCCTTCAGTTCCAATAGTGTATACTGGCAAAAATGCAGGTTTCTTTATGGGTTTTCCAGAGAGATGTTATAATGCCTTTGGTTTTTTACAGATTTATTGAGGTTTAATGTAGATACTATAAATCACAGGTGTACAATTCAGTGATTTTTAGGAAATTTGTAGGGTTGTACGGTCATCATCGTAGTCAGTCTGGAACATTTCCATTCCTAAATAGGCCTTTTAAACCCTGCATGGCCCCCATATTCTGCTACAGCCGGAGGTGCAGTGACCCTCTCCTTCCCCTTCCCGGCTCTAGGGACTGAAAGCTTGCTTACCTGGAGACCAGTCACCTGGGTTCTGAACCCAGCTCTGCCACTGAGGGGCTGGGAGAACTTGGGCAAGACTTTCCCCTCTCGGACTCCTTCCGCAGGCAGTAAAGTGACCTCACCCCTGTAGGCACATTTAGCATTACGGCCGCTGGAGGTATGGCCAATCTTGTGCAAGCAGAGCAGTGTGGAAGCATTCAGAGGAACCCTGATTCCTTCAGAGGGGCTGCCTGGAGGCCTCACACATTTGCCATGCTTCTTGGGCCCTCACTGCCTCCCCTGGCTGAGTGGATTCAAACTCACATTTCCTGAGCGCCTACATACCCGCAAGGGTTGGGGATGTGAGAAAGACAGTTGGGGCCTTATTATCTTATACTTCTGGAAGTCAGGAGTCTGAAATGGGTCCTAGTCTTGTGGCCATGTCACTCCCACCTCTGCTTTTGTCGTCACGTTCCCTTCTCTGATGCTGACCCTGCTGCCCTGCTCTTATAAGGACTCCGTGATTATGTTGCGATCAGCCAAAAATGCAGGATAGTTTTCCCATCTCAAGACCCTCGACTTAATCACACCCACTAAGTTTCTTTCGCCATGGAAGGTAAGATATCCAAAGGTTCTGGAATCAGGATGTGGACATCTGTGGGACATTGTCCCTCCACCCCACAAGGTCTCAGTTGAGCAGTCCCTCTGGATTCCACCCAAATGAGAACCCAAGATGCCACTTGAGAACACTCCAGAGGGACCAGGCCTTCACATGTACACGTGTGCACACACACACACACACACACGCTCACTGTTATTTTTTTCCAAATCATTGAAAAGTAAGTTGTTGACATGATGCTCCATTACCCCTAAATGCTTTACTGTGTATTTTCTAAATATTAGGATACATATCAGAATCAAAAAATTAACATTTAATGCTACTACCTAATCCATAGACTCCATTCAAATGCTTGTCCAAATAATTAATGTAGAAGCAACAAACATACAAAGAAAAAAAATCACCTTTGTCACCAACAGTAACAGCTGCCAACAAAACACCTTTCCTTTCCCCAATTTCCTTTCGGGTCCAAGATCCAACCCCAGATCATACGTTTGCAGTTAGTTGTCATGTCTCTTTGAAGAGTCTCCTTCGATCTGGAATGGTTTTCTCAGTCTTTCCTTGGTTTTTATGACCTTGACACTTTTGAAGAGCACAGGCCAGTCGTTTTGTAGATTGTCCCTCCATTTGGATTTGGTTGAGTTCTCGGTGCATCACATCAGGTGGGATATGATATTGATTTGTCTTATTACTGGTCACATTAACTTTGGTCAGTTGATTAAAGTGTTGTCTGACAAGTTTTTCCACTGTAAGGTGAATTAGCAAGAATTTTATATTTATTAATTTATAAGTAATTAACAAGAATTCTAGTATTAGGGGGAGATACTTTGAGATGATATAAATGCCTGCTTCCTCATTCAGTTTTGGTTCATAATTCTTGCCTGAATCAATTATTATGATGCTGAGTTTCTGATTCCATCACTCCTAATATTTCTTAGTTGGCATTCCACTCTAGAAAGAGCTTTCTCTCCTCTCCCTTTTTTTTTGTTATATATCAGTATGGGCTCACGAATTCCTATTTTATTCAACATTTATCATTCATTACTCCTTCTTTGACTTTGATGCTTATATTATTCCAGACTTGGTCAGTGGGAGCTCCTTCAAATTGTTTAGAAACCAAGATCTGGGGGCTAGTTGTGCTCATTGCTACTGGGATATCACTGCTTCTGTATTTGCATTTCCCTTTTTCAATAACCAGAGACTTGGGCCCAACCTGCTGTGTGGCCCTGGCCCCCTCGCACCCATCTCAGCCAGGCGATGGGAGCGGCAGGCGGAAATCCGAGCAATGTGCAGAGCACTGTGCGGGGCTAGAGTTCATGAAAAGGTGGGGTGTGTGAGAGTTGGGGGTCAGCGCTCTCATACTGGGGAGCTGCCCACCGCAGGAGAGGGGCGGACAGCTCCGGGGGAGTAAGGAGTTTGGATGGGGGACTGGGTCCAGTGTGAGCTGGGGTAGGCCGATCCAATTCGCATTTTCTCCAGAGGTCCTGGCAGTCCTGTGAGTCTTTCAGGGGAAGGGGCCAGCAGGTAGGGGGACGGCTAAGGCTGAAGACAGAGGCCACTTAGGAGGCTGTTGTAGGAGGCCACGGAGGGCAATGGAAGGAGGAGCTAAGGCAGGGGCAGTGGCAAAAGAGGAGACAGGCTTGTGGGGAGGAGTGGGTGGCCGACTTGCAGGGGGCAGGGGAAACCCTTCCTTTCTGTGCCCAGCTCATAGAGGCCATCCTGAATGGGGAGGCTGCTGGGAGATCGGGAAGAGCCTCAGGGGGAGCAGAGGGCGTAGGGAGGTGAAAGGGGGGCTCAAAGGGAAGCCTCGGCGGAAGAGGCACTCTATAGGGGATATCTCATCAAGGCCATGAGAAGGCTTGAGCTTTTCAAGGGGCAGGGAGTGTGCGGCCCCAAGACCTCGGCCTGAATACTGGAGCGGTTGGGGTGATGGGAACATGGGGCAAAGAAGAGCCGGGTAGGGAAGGAGGGGAGGAGACAGAAGAGAGCACAGCACTTCCTGAACAGCAGCTAATCCTGGTTGAGCTGGATCTTCTGTTGGAGCCCCTACCTTGGACCCCCAGGGAGGAGCCTGTCTGAATCCCCCTGGACCTCTGGAGTGGCCTTGTCCTTAAACTCCAGGAAACATTCCAATCACCTGCGAGATCATCCAGCATGAAGATGTCTGCCCTCTGCCACCTGAGGACAAGCTCATCCCTATGATCTTTAAGCGCCCTCTCCTCCAGGCAGACAACCATGATTCGCAGGAGACTCCAAAAATTCATACCTTCCTTTCCCCCATTGACGGTTTCAGAGGGGTCATCGTCCTTTGGCATCACAGGACCCCAATGGTACTCAGCACCTTAGCTTTAAGGCTTCTTAATCTCCTGCCTCTTTGTTGGGGAGAGAATGGTCTCTGTAGGTATACCCCAGAAATGCCCCAGGAAAGCCCCTGGCCAGAGCCGATAGGCTTGATATCCTGTTGGGTGGAGAATCCCAGTTTGCGTGTCCTGGTTTTCCTACAGGTGGCTCCATAAAGCTGCAAGTGGCCTGGACCCAATTATGGATGACCCCACTCTGACCTAAGTCCTGCCTAGGCAGTGACGAGGAAGTGACGTAATAGTGAGGGCCGTTACATCAGCCAGTAAGCTCAGGAGACACCGTGGGACAGGCCCTGACCCAGACTGGTACTCCTTGGCCCCTTGGGCTACTCTGCCGCCCATTCCTTGCCCCGTCTAAAGCCAGGGGCCCTCCCCGGCTCGTCAGAAGCACCCAGGCACGTCCTGCAGCAAGTGGGCGATAGACTTTCCCTTCCCCGGCAAGGGACCCACAGCAACGGAGCTCAGAGGCCAGCCTTGCCTCCTGGCTTCCTGTCAGCAACGAGCCGCCTCGGGTCCCTTTGGATTAATCTGGCTTCTGCACAAGCGTGGGCCGTAGAGACGTCAGCAGGCAGTGATTATTTGTTGCTGACTTCGAAAGCCATATCATATCCCACTCAGCCGGCCTGGGCCAGTCGATTCATTGATCTGCAGTCGTGGAGCTCAGGGCGATCCCAGGCCTTCAGAGAGAAGCGAGGAAGGGGCCTGACCCACTGGGCAAACCCTATCCTGGAGGCCGTCACAATTATCCTCAATGTAGTTCAACACCCTCGGCCTGGCCGGCCCCCTGCGAGCCACCCTGGGCGAGGGCTGCGGAACCCCAAGAGGCAGCCGCAGCAGCTCCGCCGGCTAACCTCGTTTGCCCTGGGCTGCGAGAGGCGGAGAGGCCGGGTGGGGCATGCACCCCGGGGCATAGCGCCCGGGGCCCCCAGTGTCCCCCGGCACAGTTGACAGGTGGCCGCTGGTCGGCTCCCTCCTGTGGCGCACAGGCCAGCCACCTGCTCTCACTGCATGTCTCCCCCCACCCCCCACCGCACGCCCCGACCTCTCTCGTCCCCTCCGTCCCACGCACACACACTCCCACGCCCACATGGACACTCGCACCTGTTCACACTCACGTGTCGGCACGCGTACGCACTCATACACTCTCACACCTATGTTCTCGCGTGCACACGCTTTTACTGAAGCCCTCACCAGCACACTTCCACACATACTCCCTCACACACACACACACACACATATGCCTTCACACACATGTGTCCTCACGTGCACACACCCACAGACACTCTTGGCTTTGAGAGAGAGAGAGAGGGAGAACACAAGTGGGGGGAGGGGGAGGGAGAAGCAGACTCCCCACTGAGCAGGGAGCCCGAGCACCGACACACACTCTTACACAAGCCCTCCCTAACACATTGTCGCACATACTCCCTGACATGCACGCCCCCCACTCACAGACATGTCCTCACATACACATGTGCTCACACACACGTGCCCTCTAGTCCCCGCCCGAACTCCCACACTCACATAGGCTCACACGTCCTCTCACTGTCACTTGTATACACGTCCACACACACGCAAACCCCTGGACATTCGTATACTCACACACTTGCTTCCTCACACAGCCGCACGCTCACATGTACGCCTGCATTGCCACGTGCATCTCCTGGCACACGTGCTCACCCCCTGGAGGTCCTCACACACTCTCCCCCCACACAGAGCGCACGCCCCCCCCTCCCCGTTCACTTGCCCGCCGAGTGTCCTGCCCAGCGGCACCTGCAGCCGTGCTGGGCGCGCCTGGGTGGATCCGGGCGCCCGCCTGCGTGTCCCCGCAGCCGGGGACGGCCGCCGCTGCACAGGCCGGGGCGGAGAATGCGGCTTTCACACAGACCTGAGAAGGGAAAGCCGGCTCCTAAGGGTTCTTTTTGGTTTTTTGAACACCTGGAGAGCTTTTCAAAAAGACACCACAAGGAACTCCAGGGGCCGGGCTTGTGTGTCTCTCAAGCAGTCGGGGACACCTTCCCTCGGAGGGCTTGCCACACCACGGATTCCCGGGCCCCGGCCTTGAGTTTCTGAGTCTGTAGGTGTGGCGTGGGGCCCGAGAACTTGCATTTCTTACACGTTCCCTGACAGCGCTCGCCAGTGTGTCAGGCCCTGGGATCGAAGTCTGTATGAGGAGCGGAAGTCATGTCCAGGTCACTGCAGCCTCTGTATTGTCACATCCCTCCCGCCCTCCTGTCTTCCCCTTCCCTCTGTAAGACTCTTGTGATTCCATTAGACCCACCTGGATTATCCAGGACAACCTCTTCATTTCTGGATCCTTATTCCAATCACATCAGCAAAGTTCCCTTTTCCTTGTAAGGTAACGTATTCACAGGTTCTGGGGATTAGAACGTGGACACAAGGAGGCCATGACTCAGCAACTAAGCAGTGGAGGTTAGGACCAAGGAGTAATGGCGGCCCAGCCACCGCCCTAAGGGTTTCACATCCACCATCTGGAATTTCCACTGCAGCTCCCATGTAGTAGATTCCAGAAGGACTCATTTTATGCCTGAGGAACCAAACTTAGAGAGGTGAAGTGTTTTGCCCAAGGTCATGCCGCTAGGAAGCAGTGGAGCCCAGGGGTCTCCGGGCCCAGAGCCCATGTTCTTGACCGCTAGGCTGCACTCTACTGCCTGGGTAGTGCCGTCCAGGCTGGTGAAAAAGCCAAATCTCCAAAGCAGAAGAAACCCTCCTGTCTCCTTCTTCTCCCTGCTTCCCCACCTCGCCTTCACCAGGCCCCATTTCCCATCTGCCCAACTTCTAGATGTCCCTCAGCAGAAGGAGATCAAGGCCTTCCAAGACCAGCAAGGACTCTTGGAGGGCTGGTGCCTGTCCTTTGACCTCCGGGAAAGGGACAGAGAGAGGCTAGAAGACTGGGGCCTCTGGGGGACCCCTGGCCTCAGGTGACCGGAGATGTTTCACTCCTACCTCCCCCATCAGCCCAAGCTGGTGATGCCTTAGGTGGGGGAGGGTATTCAGTCAGCCCACGTGTCTGTCCATTTTCTGGTTGATACGTTTGGCAAGGAGCAGGCAGCTTCTTGGCCCTGCCTAGTTGTGAGACCTTTGAGAAGGTATCTAACTTCATTGTGAACCTCATTTTCCTCAACCGTAAAATGGGGATAAAAAGGGAAATCACTAAAGAAATTATACCTGCAAACTTCTTAGCAAATGGTAAGAAATGGGAAACCTAATCATTAGTCCAAGTACTGTTTTACCAGCAGCTTCTGCCATGGCCACTGGGCTGCGCGGGGAGGAGGGGGTGCTGAAACTGTTCACAGAAGCTCCTGGCTCTAGGAGCTTTGCGCCTTGCCTCAGCATGCCCCTCTGCCCAGGCCAGGAGCTGGCAAAGGGCCCAAGGCCCAACTTCTTCCTGCATTACCCACGAGCTGTCTGGCCTGTCACGCAGATTCCCCTCCTTCCCAAAGGGAGGGGCCCATGGGGCACACAAGCAAGTGTGTGTGTGTGTGTGTGTGTGTGTACGTGTGCGCGTGAGTGTAGGGGGAAAGGTTACCCAGGTTCCAGCCAATGGGAGGTGCTGGCCCAACTGAAGCCCAAACCTGGCCCTTGGCCCCCAGTAGGGGATCTTCCGGGCTCAAATCCACAAAGGGGCTCTGGGTTCAAATCTCCATGTGGCCACCCAATCTTTGATTACAGTCTCTGACTTATATCCCACTGCTTCCCAAAAGGACTTAAAGTGGCTGCTAATAGACACATGCACATCAAAGCCACATTTTTTTTTTTGAAGAGAAATTCAAGATGTCAAACTATAACAAGACAGTTATGGTCCTTGAACATCAAGTTCAGGTCTGAGTTTCCTGGTAAGCAATGCTCAGGAGGGAAGAATGATGGAGTATATGCATCTCATTGTCTCAGTGTCACTTCCACAGGGCAGCCGACCTTTCCTTGCGGTGATCTAACAGAGACTTTGAACAACCCACAGATACTATCCCATGGGAGACATGGGCAGAAACTTCGGCAATGCGCTCCAGGGAGGAAAAAGGTATGTGCCTGGTGGGGTGAGAACACCAGGTTAATTCAGTTCAGATCTGGGTTTCCTCTCTCCATCTGAAGCAAGACTGAACAACCCAGGGAGGACTGGAAGGGAAGATGAGTCCCTTACCTCATCACCCTTGACTATCATCCACCTTAGCAGCGCTGATGATGATAGATGGGGACTTGTATTCCAACCATTAGGCTAAATTCTTTGAAAATTCAGCAGATATCCCTGGGAAGAGTAATCCATGAAACCTCTGCATCCTTTATACTCAGTCGTGATCTTGAAACTTGAGTAGGAGCTAGGAAGTGTGAGGGAAGGGCCAGGAAGCTGCTATAAGAAATCCAGATCTCAACCTGGGATCCAAGAAAGGGGAAATGGTAAGCTTTGGGTTTACTATGTGTTCAAAGCATATGGCGACCTCCCAGAATCCCTCTGGTCTCAGGATTGTGGGAGAAGCACTTATCTCTCTGTTGCCGAATTTAGCAGCTTAACCTAGGATGCTTCTCAAGGGCAGAGCCTCAGTCTTATTCTTATAGCTGCTATAACAAATTACCATAAACTTAGTGGCTTCAAATGACAGATATTTATTCCCTCAGAAGTTCTAGGGGAGACTCCTTCCTTGCTGAGAATCCACCCGGCTTCTGGTGGCTTCTAGCCTTCCTTGGCTTGTGGTCACATCACTCCAATCTCTGCCTCTGTCTTCACATGGCCTCACTTTCTGCCTGTGTGTCATAAAATCTCTCTAAGACTATGTGTGATGGCATTTAGAGCCCACCTAGATCATCTAGAACAGTCTCCCCAGCTCAAGGTCCTTAACCTAATTTATTTAGCCTTCCACACTCCTAAAGTACCTAGTCTGGGGCCCAGCCCACAGGAGGTGTTCAAAAACATGCTTATGGGGTGGCTGAATGAACTGCACTCTGAACTCCAAATTAAACCAGGTGGCTTTCGTGTGGATTCTGGGCTCCCAAGCAAAGGTTTGTTTTGGACTTAATTGTTTCCTTGTCCCTGTGTTGGGGAAAGAAGCCGTTACAGTCAGTTGTGGTCTATAGCGGGTAGAGACAGGAGTTCAAGGTCAAGAGTACCAGGCTGGCTGGGCTCCTTACCATAAGTCAATCACCCTCTCTGGGCTTTGGTTTCTGCCATGGTAAAATCAGATTTGTAATCCCTGTCCAACCTTGCCTGCTTCTGGCAGTGAGTGCAATGACTCTGTGAGGTAGCATGTCTGATGTTACACAGATAAAGGTCAAGACTTGTTAAAAGTATTGTTATAGAATTTAAACAGAGGAAGATGGGAGAAGGCAAGTTCAACTCAATGGGTTGCATCTTTCATGGTGGAATTCAGGTCTAGGTTTTAGCCATGTTTTCTTGACCCTCTTCTGCTGCCCTGGGTTCAAGGGCCAGAGCGAGAGGCTGCTCTTGAATTCTGATCTGTTGCTGACCTTGGCTCTGTTTCCGCTAACACGTGAGCTGAAGCCCAGGAAGCTGTGCCACTCCTTCGTGGCACAGAGATGGAGAGGGGCTGCCCAGGGAGCCCAGACGCACAGCTCCTGAGTCAGGGCACCTTCCTCAAGCTCTGGCCACATCTGGGGGCAGCAGGCCCTGGAGAGGAAGAAATGCGGCAGTGACATCAGTGAGTTTTGCTCCTGGGGCCTCTCTGTGAGCCCCAGTATGTGAGCCCTTTCTGCAAACCAGGGTAGAAGTGCTCAGTTGCAGGGACACCATTGGGCTGTGTGAGCCTCGCAGAGAGAAGGCACATGCTGTCCTCACAGTACTGCACAGAGAGAAGCCACTGAGTCCTTAAGAGCTGAGACAGAAGCAGACATGCTTAGGCTTCCCAGTCCCCTGTTTATAGTGGTTTTCCCATTGGGGTTGTGCTGGCTTGGGAGTGGCTTGGCTACCAGTGGCCATTCGCCAGTTGCCTTTTGGTCCTGCAGGTGTCCTTTGTGTGCCATCACTAAGCAGGTGGGTGAGTGGGAGGGAGGGAGTGCCAAGTCCAAAGCCTCAGGACTGCAAAGGACCCCAGAGGTTCGGTTTAAGCTCTGAAGGGCATCCAGGGATGAGAAATAGCCAATGAAGACAAGCAGGCCAGAAAAGAATCCGAGAAGTGGGAAAGAAGGGCACACAGGACAGAAAAGGCACCCACCTTAGGGGCTGGAGCCAAAGCTTCTGGTCTTCACTCTGCCACTGACCAGTCCTGGATCCTTGGCTAAATCGCTTCCCCTCACTGGCCCTCACTTTCCCCCTCTGAACATGAGGGGGTGGCACTAGATCCATTGGTTCATTCACTGTTGGGCCACATGTGCATTGAGCACCTACTGTATTCCATGCTTGTTCCAGGCACTGGGAGCAGAGGATCTTGGGGAAAGAGAGGAGAAAAAAATGCCTTAGCGTGGTAGGGCCAGGAGGCAAGGCTGCAGAGCATTATGAAGATCCAACAATCGAGCTGAGTTGTGAAGACAGAGTAAGAGTGTGGAATGAGGAAAGAGCCAAGGACAAAAAAGGGTGAATGGTGCCATCTGTGTGTGTGTGTGTGTGTGTGTGTGTGTGTGTGTGCATGGCAAAATACACAAAATGTAGGGGACATATGGCTGGCTCAGTCAGTGGAGCATCAGACTTTTGATTTCAAGGTTGTGAGTTCAAGCCCCACATTGGGTGTAGAGATTACCTAAAAATAAAATCTTAGGGGTGCCTGGGTGGCTCAGTTGTTTAAATGTCTGCCTTCGGCTCAGGTCATGATCTCAGAGTCCTGAGATTGAGCCCCACATCAGGCTCCCTGCTCAGTGGGGAGTCTACTTCTCCCGCTTCCTCACCTTCTGTGCTCTCTCTCTCTCTCTCTCAAAAAGAAATAAAATCTTTAAAAAAATTCTGGAAACTTTTCATCCTGCCAAAAGGACACCCTGCACCCATTAAGCAGCCATTCCCATTCCCCTTTGCCTCCACCCCCCGGCAAACACTAATCAGCTTTCTGTCCCTATGGACTTGCCTATCTTGGACTTTCCTATCAGTGGAATCATAGAATATGTGGTCTTTTTTGTCTGACCTCTTCTACCGTGTAGCGTGGATCACTACTTGGTCCTTTGTATGACTAGAAACATGGCATTATATGAGCAGACCACATTTTGCTTATCAGTCATCAGTTGAATAGATGCGTGGGTCGTTTTCCACTTGTTGGCTATTGTGGATAATGCTGCTGTGGATATTCATGAACAATCCCTGTTTGGGTGGACAATCTCAGAGTCCCTGTTTTCAGTTCTCTGGGGTCTACACCCAGGAGTGGAATTGCTGCACGGCGGCAGCACCTCTTGACCTTCCTGCCCACCCCTGAATGAGGGGGCTGATGTCTCCACACCCTCACCGACATGGGCTATATGGATGTTGACTTGTAAGGGGTCTGAGAGAGCAGGAAGAGCAGCAAAGAAGAGAGTGCTGGCTGCAGGGGGCAGGGGGAGGCAGTTAGCGTGCTGCTTCAGGGCCCTGGGCTGGGCCAGGGTGTGGGTGTGGTCATGGTCAGAGATGGGCAAGTGGAGAGTGTGTGTAGATTCAGAGGGCCAGGCGGGTGTCAGGAAGGTCACTGTGGGGCAGTAGGTAGGGGTGAGGGTGGGGGCGGAGTTCCAGGGCAGTGGGCCTTGCATGATGTAATTTGAGCCGGCATGCCCTCCGTTTCTGCTGGGGCTTTGGAGCATGTGCTGAAGGCCCAGAGGCCCGGTTGGCCTGACAGTTTGTTGGAAGAGAGAGACTGGCCCAAGAGCTCTAGGGGAGCCAGGGAAAACAGGACGTGGGGAAAGTTGGGAAAACCTGGAGCGGTGCTGGGACTGTCCCCACCATTGAAATGACAGGTCCCTGTTTCTATGGGAAGAAAGCCCAGTGCTCAGCTCAGTGCCTGGCTAAAGTGTTTGGATGAATGGAGAGGGAGACAGAGTTCCTCACGGGTTCTCAGGGGTCCATTTGTGCAAGATCCTGTGAGGTTTCTGGAGTGGCTAGCAAGGCTCAGGGGCAGGTGGTGGCGGCAGCTGCTGGGGCCTCGGGCAGCCAGGGGTCTCAGGAGACAAGAGGCAGTCAGGCCAAGTGGTTTAAAGGTCACTCCGGGCCTCATCCTCCTGCTCCCTTCTCCTTGGCCTGATCGCCCCTCCCCCACTAGCCCTAAGGCCGGTGGTCAGGGTAAAGTCCTGGAACAGCCCTTGACCATGGCTGAGCACCAAGTCCTGAGCCCAGCTGGCAGGGACCATGCCTGACCTCACCAGAAGGGCCTGGCGCAGGCGGGTGCCCAGTACGCCTGGTGAGTGGTGACAGATTGGACTGGCATGCTGGGGGAATCCCAGGTCACTGGGGTCTCCAAATGCCCTGCCACTCCCCCCAGCTGGGCCGACTTTTTAGAGGAAGCTGGGAGAGGCTGGACTTCTAGATCTGAAAGGAGGGAGAATGCAAGGTGGGGCAGGGAGCCAGGATGGGGAGGTGTGGTAGGGGCAAAGGGGGAGGTGGCAAAGGGGTCGGGGTGATCCTGCTGTGCCGCTGCTTCTCCAGAAGTCACCTTTCCAAAGCCTTTCTCACCTACTCCCACTACTGAGTACCTGCCTGTCCTCAGTTGGGACCCCTGGGGCCTGGCCCCTTCCTCCAACTGCTTCCCTGCAGATATCCCAGGGGAGTCCTGCTGGGATGAGCAGCCTCTAGTTATTTCTTCTGTAGGGCTGTTCCCTTTGCCCTCCCCTCCCTCCTCTTCCTCTCCCTCCCTTCCCTCCCTGTCTTGTATTCTCCTCCCCCACCTTCCTCTAGTTTCCTTTCCTTTTCTCCCCTGCCCCTATTTCTCTCCATCCCCATACACTCTCCCTTGAGCCTTCAGCCTTGCTTCCTCCTTCCATTCTTGGCCGCCAGCCCAGGGAACATGCCACCTCCCTCCATTGCCAGGTGGAGGAGGAGGAGGCTGGACCCGAGTCTCCCTGCCTTCCTTACAGGGACGGAGGACAGAGGATGGAGGGGAGGTAGAGGCATGGAAGAGCACCTGTCCAGGCCTCAGGAAGCCTGGTGGTAGCTGTGGGGTGGGAGAGGTAAAGCCGGGATGGAACTTCCCAGTGGGATCCTGTCTATACCTCCTTTTCCCCCTCCACGATCCCCTCCTACACACGCCTGGTGGTCCCAGTACTGCTCCTGAGTGCTCAAGGAAGGAAGGAAGGGGTGGTGGCAAGGCTGCTGGGTCCTGTGGACATTTTTTAGGTACTTCTTGGCTTCTTTCTGCTGGACCACTTGTGATGATGGTGGTGCTGATGGGAAATGCTACGTGGTGGCTACCGGGAGTCCCCTCGGCCATTTGCAAGGAAGTCCTTACACTGAGGAGGGGCACATGTATGTCTTAACTGACTGAGCCACCCAGGTACCCCTAGGGCACATGTATGTCTTAAGACAGTCCTTACGGTGTGTGTGTGTGTGTGTGTGTGTGTGTGTGAACAAATGAAGAACACTGAGCAGGCTGGTATCACAGCGTGACTGTGGTCAAGTTACTGACCCCTTTGGGTGTCATTTGCCTGCACTGTGAAATCTTTTGGCCTGGGTGGCCTCTGGGGTTCCTTTGAGCACTGGCAAGTGTGCCCCAGGATTTGTGTTTCTGATAAGCTCCCAGGTGCTGCTGCTGGCCCAGGGACCACCCTTGGAAAGCCACTCTACTTGCCCCTCCCTCTCCCCTGCTGTGCTCTCTCTCTCTCTCTCAAATAAAGAAAATCTTTATAAATTTTTTAAATAATAAAAAATTAAAGAAATACAAATCTTTAGGCCCCACTCCAGACTCACTAACTCAGAAACTCTGGGGGTAGGCCGAAGAATCTGGGTTTTAACAAGTCCTGTGAGTGACTGTGGTGTACCCCAAAGTCTGAGAACCCCTGTGCCAAATCATTTGTATCAGTGGAGGGGAGCGGGAGAACAGTTCATCCCAAATGGTGGCCAGGGGACAATCCCTGGGGGTTGATATTCGTTTTTTTTTTTTTTTTAAGGTTTTGTCTATTCATTTGTCAGAGAGAGAGAGAGAGCGCACACGTAGAGGGAACCGCAGGCAGAGGGAGAAGCAGACTCCTTGCTGAGCAAGGAGCCTGACACGGGGCTCGAACCCAGGACCTTGGGATCAGGGCCTGAGCCAAAGGCAGATGCTTAACTGACTGAGCCACCCAGGCTTTCCCGGGGGTTGATATTCACTCAGTGATGCATGCTCATGCGTGGCCCATGTAGCACACGTATATATGCGTGCATGCACGTGCACACACACACACAGGCACTTACACTGTTTGCACAGCAGTCCCTGATCAGTCCACCCCTCTGTTGGCAGCCTTGCTTTAGATAGATTTGATTATAGCGAGATTACGAATTTCCTTCCATGAAGGACACCACAGATAGTTAACAGACAGACGGCAGATGGGGAGAAGATATTTGCTGTTTAAAGCCAACAAGGGATTGATGGATAAAATATACAAGAAAGTTCTGCAAACCAACAAGAAAAAGACTCAACAGGAAAATGAGCAAAGCATATGAATAGGCAATTCCCAGAAGGAGAAACCCAAAAGGCTAGCAAGTAAGAACGCAAAGAGATGCTCAGATTCGTTAGTAATCAGAGAAATGCAAATCACAACAATGAGATAGGATACACACATGTCAGATTGGCAAAAAGTGGCTATATGATGCCAAGCGCTGGCTAGGATGAAGAGAAAGGGGAGCCATTGTGTGCTACTGGTGGGAGTCCAGCTAAACGCGTGCAGCTGCCTGCACGGCGGCACCGCCTCTTGACCTTCTTGCCCGCCCCTGAATGAGGGCGCTGATGGCTCCAGGTGTCCACTGCTATCTTCACAGCCAACGTCTTCGCCTCCCGTTCCATTGGGCCTTCACGTTGCCTTCTCTGTGTGTAACATCTCCCTTGCCTCTCTTTTATAAGAATATATGTGTACTGGCTGAATACTGTCTCCCCCAAATTCCTATCCCCCCAGAACCTCATAAAGTGACCTTATTAGGAAATAGGGTCTTTGCAGATGGAATTAGTTAAGATGAGGTCCTATTGGAGGAGGAGGGACCCTTCATCTAATGGCTGATGTCCTTATAAAAAGAGGAAAAGATATGGGGAAGCCCAGGGAAGGCCACATGAGGACACGGAGACTGGACTCGTGTGGCCACAAGCCAAGGAAACCTTGAGCCACCAGAAGCTGGAAGAGGCAAGGAAGGAGTCTCTCCAAGAGCCTTTGGAGGGAGTGTGCCCTGTGAACAGCTTGATTTTGGACTTCTGGCCTCCAGAATCATGAAAAAGGAAATTTTCATTGTTTGAAGCCACCCACACAATCTAGGATAATCTAGATTAATGCAAGGCCTGTTTTCCATGTTAGGAAACATGCGCGGGTTCCGGGGAATGGGATGTGGGGTGGTCAGGGGCCACTATGTGGCCCAAGGAGTCTGGCGTGCAGTGTCCGTGCTCCCAGAGCGTCGGAGACAAGCAGGTGTCCACCACCAGGGGAAAGGAGAAGCAACCGTGTGCTCACAAGCAACCAACTCGGGAACGCGCGGCGGCGCGCAGACCTCGCACGAACAAGGCTGCGTGGAAAAGCACCCAGGAAGAAACAGAACAAGCTCTCCACTACCCGTCCACACTTGCCAATGCACACACTCGGAGGGGAGGGGAACTGGAGTGGAAAACGGGCATTCCCCGGAGTGGATGGATGGATGGACTGACCCAGCCAGAGAGGAACGTCACACCCCAGGGACGGTGATGCCCTGAGTTGAGGAATGTCATTACCTGAAAGCCAGAAGAAACCAAGGAGAGGAAAAAGTCCCCGCCCCAGACGGGTGGTTTCCAGAGAAGGCTGCCCCACTCTGCAAGTGCCTGGCGTGCGCACGGCGCAAGGACGCACCGGCCCGGAGCTACAGTGGGAGCGAGCGGCAGCCAGTGAGCTTCGACCTTCCCTTCCTTTCGGGAAGGGGGAATCCATGTGGCCTCCACAGTGGAGGGAGGACGCCCTCCTTAGCAATACCAAGGAACAAAGAAAGCCACACGAATGCCATTTGCTGCCGCCTGACAGTTGTTTTCCATCTGTGCTGAGGGCAGCTGACATTGTTGGCTTACCCACCGGTCTTGGTTCAGACCACTCATGGTTTTGTTCATTCTTGGAACACGCCCTGCCTCCCTTTTCCCAGATACAATACTTCTAATGCCACTTGACCAAGTAGCAGAGTGCAAAATAGAGCGAGACCCAGTGGCCCTGGAAACGGTCATATACATCATCGTGAATTCTGAACGACTTTGGAAAATGGTCAGCCGTTTTGACCCCTGGGGAAGGGGGTTGGCTCTTGTTTGCCTCTTTCCCTTTGGGTTTCTCTTGGGTCCCTGTAAAGTTCCCCTTGAAAATGCCATCCTTCTGGGCTATGTTTGGGAGGAAAGAGAACCTGACTGTTAATGTTTTGTCTATTAGTACCAAGGCCAGAGGGAAAAGGGGAGTGATATTTTATTGTAACCTTTTCTTTATCCCCCACAAAAGCCTTTTAGCAGAACTGACCTTCAATATTTGTGACTCCAACAACAGGAAAACTCTGATTGTGGTACTCAGCTGTGTTCTTGTCTGGGTTCTCGTGAGCCACTTAAGGATTCATATTTTCAGGTACTCCGACAGCTGCCTGATTCTTTTCACCGACAGCTGCCTCCTCCTCACCACTACTGTTACAGGCATACCGGGGACATGAAGTCTCCAAACACAGGTACAGAATCAAGCAGGAGTATTTAATCTCTGTAGATGCTTTAACAGCCTGCTCAAGGTCCGTGCTTTTTAGGAACAAATATTTCATCAGAGCCTTGCCGCACTTGACGCGATCTGCACTCCTTGTTCAAAACTGAAACTGTTATCAAAAACAAAGCTCGTCTAGAGACTCCAAGGTATTCTTAGTCATTTGCTTGGGAGATGGGGATTTACTCCAACCTGGAGAGAGAAGATGAGAACACAGGCAGAGGTGGCCTGCTTTCTTTCCTCCTTATAGATATTCCTTGCCTCCCACCAAAAGAGGCCTTCAGTCAACCACTCAGCGCCCCCAGAACCTCAACCTACCCATCTGTAGAATGGAACAAGATGTGGGCCTCCACTGTCTGTTGGTGGAAGCTTCTGGGAGGTGCTTCGGGAGCCCCCATGGAGCTATATAGGAGACTTAGCGGGTGGGGATCCTGCCCCCTCTTGTTCAACCATTGCCCCCCTACTTTCATCTGTGGCACATGATTGCATTTGAAAAGTCATTGGACTGGATGAACTCTAAGGCCCCCATAGCAAATGACCATGAACTAGGTGGCTCAAAACAACAATTTATTCCATCCTGGCTCTAAGGGCCGGGAGTCCAAAATCAGTCTCCCTGGCCTGAAATCAAGGCACCCCAAGGGAGAATTCCTTCCTCTTCTCTTCCAGCCTCTGGTGGCTGCTGTCATCCCTTGGCTTGTGGCTGAATCATTGCAATCTTCAAAACCTGCCTCTTCAAAGCTCTCTGCTCTGTCTTCACATTGCCTTCTTTTCTGCGTGTCTACCCTTCCTCTGGCCCTCTCCTATAAGGATACACGTGGCTGCATTAGGGCCTACCACGTGCCTTTTGAACAGTAAGATTCCGGATCACGCCCCCCTCAGCCAGTTCCTATCCTAGTAGCTTTCTTCTCTACTACTAGGATGAGTAGTAGAGAAGAAACAGGAACGTAAGACGTTACGTTCCCACATCTTAAAGAACCCCAAAGTACGGCAATATTTTTTTCAATCAGCTCAGGAATAGGGAACCCAATGTCATTCCTTCATCCTGAAAGAGTGTAGATTTGAGAGGCCCACCTGACTCCTGATTCTTGTACTTCTATAAAAGTTTAATGGGACTTATGAGATGGTTTCGCTTTGGGGGCCTCGCTGCCGGGAGAAGCAGTGTGCTGCGCACAGCTGCCGGACGATGCCACGAATAGCACCGGGGCTGCTCCCCGGGCACAGTTTGGGACCACAGTCCTGGAACCTGTCTCCCTGCTTAGCCTCTGCCTTTTGCCCTGTGACTGGGCAACCTGCGTGCCCTCTGATGACATGGAGAACATCTGCAAAGCCTCACAGTACTGTCCTCCGGGATCTTTCTGAAATCTACTTTGTTGCAAAGATAGACCCCCCTCCCACCAACCTATATTCTATTTTGTCTGCTCATAAAAGTAATTTCTGATCAGTGCCAAAAAGTATAAAGACACAGAATAAAAGATCACCCATAATTCCACCTTTCCGGGACAATCGCATTTGTCGAGGGCTTCCTATGCGCCTGGACCCGTGCTATGTGTGTTTCATGCTTTCTACCCTGCAGTCCTCACAACCTACCCTGTGAGGAGGGTATTCTCAGACCCATTTTACCAATGAGGAAACTGAGGGGTGGAGAGGTTCAGCAGTCAGCTCAAGGGCCCTCCGCTAGGCAGGGGCGGAGTTGAGACTTGAACCCAAGTACTCTTGACTCTAAAGCCCATGCTCTTGACCTCTGCACCCACCACACCCCTTCAGCACAATCTTGTATCCAAGGCTGTCAAATAATATGACAACAAGATTGGATGCTCCCCAGAAAGTACACAGCCCCACCAGGAGGCATTCTTGCAAGAATGAATCCTTGCCAGGACTGACTTACACTCCGTTCTGCTCAAAGTCTCATTCTGTGAGGCTGCTGTATGATTCAGGATTTCTAGAGGGGAAGTTCAGTTGGTGGGGTGCTCATCTGGGCTTGGGAAAAGCGAGATCTCATCAGCGGGGTCTGATGAGATGGGGAGTGTCTCTCCCCATCCCCAACCCTTTGGAGGGAGCACCGTGTGGTATATTCCAAGGGCCAATTCGTTCACCCAGGACAGTAGGAATGGTGGCTTCGCAGGAGTAAGGGACAGGTCACGTGCACTTCGCTCAGCCGTCTACATCCGTTTCCTCGTCCAGAGAATTATGTGCCTCCTGTTCCTTTGGTGCAGTAAAAACGTGACCCACTTCCATTTCCACAGCTTTGGAAGCTTCCAGTCCCCACCTTGGTGGGAGAGGTAGGCAGTTTAGTGCAGTGGGCAGAGCTCGGGGCAGTGAGCCACCGGCCCTCGGTTGCAGGCACAGGTCTGCTATTAACACCCATGCGACCTTGAGCCAGCTCCTGGCCCTCTCCGGGACTACTTAGCTCCCCATCTAGAAAAGGCAAAATTCACATGAGATGCTAATGGCCCTTTCACCTGTAAAGTTCTATGATTTATAGAGTGTCAACACTGGCATGCTAAGAGGTGATTTGAAAATTCATCATAAATATTTAAATTAGCTAGCAACATATGCTGAGCTCATCACATAATCACGAGCCAGATCGGGGAGCAAGATCTAGGAGGGAGAGGGTGATGCATAATTTGACACTCACTTCTCTCTAGATCCCCCAATCAAGGGTTCCAGAAACTGGTTTTCTGTGTGATCCCTGGCTTATCATCATCATTATCATCACCCAGCTCTTAGATGAAAGGCAGGGAGCGGCAGGGGACATTTCCCAGAGGCCACTGCGGCAGCGGCCGCGGCAGCAGCAGCAGCTTCTAGGTCGCTGAGCCTATTACCGAACAATGCTGGTCCTCATCTCTCAACACCCGCAAGCCACTTCAATTCCATTCAAATCTGACTCCCAGATCGGCGTGGGGACCAAATGCTTTGCAGGGCAGAGGGCCCTCTAGAGAGCTATGGGAGGCGGTTCTGCCCCTGCGGTACAGAACCAGCTGGAACACTCAGGGCATTCTATTCTGACTCTTAGGAAAAGTGTGACCATGCTGGGGGGTGGGGGCGGGCGTCACAGGAGCCCTGTGTGTGAGACTGGGGCCGGGGGTTGGAGGTGGGGTGCTAGTGGCGGGAACCTGGCTGGACCTGGATCTTGAAGGGTCTTTACGTGCTTTTATCTGGAGGTTATAGAGTCGGGAAAGGATTTTAAAAGGAGCAGTGACAAGATGGGAACACACATTTATAAAGGATTCCTCTGGTCGCTGGCCCGAAGAGTAGATGATATGAGACGGGATCATGGCTCAGTAGTGGTAGGTGGGCGGAAGCGTCCAGATTTGGAAGATATTAAGGGGATCTAACTGATGGGATCTGAGGACAGCAGCGATGTGGAAGATGAGGGAGAGAGGGGAGCCAGGCAGGATGCTGGGGGGATGGTGGTGCCACTCTCTGGGGATGCCTATGGGGGGAGAGGCCAAGGTTGGGGAGCGCGGCTTGGGACACAAGGGGGCAAGGTCCTGGAGGGTCACTCATCTGATGACTTCAGCAATTGCCCACAGGCCCTTTGACCCTGGCTGCCCTTCTCTGCGTGGCTGTAGGCAGGCAAAAGAATCCTGGATGGTCACTGACACAGGAAATGCCCTCCGTGGGTCCACCCTCTCTTTGTTTGCCCCTGATAACAACCGGGCAGCGAAGCTGCTGACAGACGCTGGGAGGCAGGAGACGTCGGTTCCAGTCCCAATTTTACCTCCGATGGCCTGGTGCCCTTCAGGCAAAAACATTTGCTTTTTCTGGGCTTCAAGTTTTCCAAAATATGCCCAAATATCTCACGGGAGCTTTGTGGGGCACAGGTTAGATGGTAGATATGCAAGCACCAGGTAAACTGTTAAGAAGCAAAACACAAAGTAGCATTATTATCATCATGTTCTCTGACCTGACTTGGGCCTTTTGTAGTTTATGTTTGCAGTCCCTTATCCTTATCATTGTATCTGATTGTCCTTCTCTCTGCCAACCAGTGAGTCGTGCAGGCCAGGTACAGACATATCCCAAAGTAAGAGGAAAACCGAGATGATCATCTAGATAAATCATGTAGTGGGAAAAAAGGCTTTTACTTGAAATATCTCAAGGCAGGCTGATCTGAGAGTGGCATCATATTTAAAAAGCTGTCCAGAAAAATCTGAAAAGACTGCCTGACGAAGGAGAGCTGTTTACAAAGACAAGTATATTTTTTCCACTTCACTGCAGGTGAAGATCGTAGAATCAAAGCACCTTCATCCACTCCTTCAGCCAGTGCTCACTGGGGAACAGGGAGAGGGGGACCGCTGCCCTGGGGAGCTTATGCTCCAGAGGCCCAAGTGTGATTCGATGCTGTGCAGAAGGGAAAACTGAGGACCAGTGAGGCTCCGGGCATTTGTCCAGGGGTTTTCCCAGGTCCCCTGAAGTCGTGAAAGCAGAGAGCACAGCCCCCGCCTGCACTCCTAGGCTGCTAGTCCCCTTTTGGAACATCTGTTGGTTTGGGTTTGGAAAGGCAAAGCGCTTGGCCCAATACTTCATGAATATGACACATTCATTCTACCGTGGGCAAAACCCTGACAGCAAACCCCGTGTGGGGCCTCAGGCTGGGTGCCGTGGACGTGGAGCCGTCTCAGGATGAATGGGGCTCAGTCCTTACTCCAGAGGGACCACCCAGGCGATCATGGCAATTTCAGTTCTAGGGCCCTCGGCGCTCCCCACCCAGGACCAGGTACATAAGACCAGGACCCCACCAGGTGTTTCTGTGATGTAGGTTTATTGACGGGGTGCTGGTGGGGATGTGGGCCCAACTGGCCTTGATTCAGCAGCTCGGATCACCCACAGCCCAGAGAAAGCTGGTTTGCTAGGGAAGATGTTGGGGAACTAAGAGTGAAATCTAAGGAAACCATCAGAACAGTGAACCCTTCTCAGGCGCCCATCTTGGGTCAGGCACTGCTCTAAGTGTTTCACATGATGTGGGTACTATCGCTAGTCTCATCTTGCAAATGGGAAAACCAACGTACAGAGAGCTGTTGTTTGCCCAGAAGTCACACAGGGGCAAGTGGCAGAGCGCAGGCTCTGGGCCCGGCAGAGCGGTTCAGGCTCTCTCCCCAGTGCCCAACCGAAAAGCACTATTTGGGCAATGGGGCTCCCTTTTGTAAGCCAAAGTCCCAGTTCGTCCCGAAAATCAACCCACCCTCCCACCAGTTCCCCAGTGCTGCCCAAAGGGGAGTGCCCTTGGCCTTCTCTAGAAGTGATAGAGATACAGAGGGACTCCCCTGCTTGGCTGGATTAAGTCCTCTGTGCAGTTGGCATTCGTCCTCGAATTTTCTCATCATTCCCCTGCAAGCAGAGAGGAGGTGTGCCCCCCGCACTGGGCATCTGATAACACAGGCGGGCCTTCAGTTTCTCAGGAATTCATTCCTCCATCTAGCCCTGTGGAGTGTTTCCTGGACCCCAAGCCCTGCGCTAGGTAGGCAGAAACCCAGCTGAGACAGACATTCAACAGCGATCACCCAAATACCGGCCAAGTGATGGCTGGAAGAAGGGCCACAAAGGAGACCAGAGGGAGAAAGGAAAGTGTAGCTGGGGGACCTCAGGAGCCTCTGGGGTGGGGGTGGGGGGCAGTGTGGGTAACCTGGCTGAGATCTCCAGGGTGGGTAGGACTCCCTTGGGCCCCAGAAGGGGGAGGGGTCCAGGCAGCAGAATAGCGGGCGCACGTACATGCGCACTCCTGGCCCAGGGAGGAAACTGGCATTAAGGGTGAATCAGGGCAGGCAAGGGAGGAGAGGCTGCAGAAGTGTGTGTGTGAGTGTGTGTATGTGTGTGTGCAGGGGCGGGGGGAGGGAATTCTGTCCTCACTGCAGTGGGAAGAGAGGCCACCCGTGGGCTGACAAGAAGGTCAGATTCAGTTAGAGAAAAGGTCACACTTGCTACTCGCTGGACTTGGGATGGGGAAGTGGGTGGGGCACAGACCGACCTATGTTTCCCCACCCTCACTGCCAAGACCCCAAATCCAGGCCCGTCCTCCTCAGCGACAGGGGCTGCTTTCTCAGACAGGGCTTTGGGTCGCTGTGTGCTCAAAATCCTGCAGGGGCTCCCCATTGCCTAGGGCCCGTGAGAACCTGCAGATGACAATGCCCGCCAGGACGACCTCTCACTGTGTCCCTCCCTGACCACTCCAGCCTTCGGGTTCTCCCACCAGTCCACCACACTCTTCCACATCTCTGTTCATGGGTTCTGCTTTCCCCACAGCCTGGGGTAATTTGCTCCTTGTCTGCCCACGGAAACCTCACTAACCCTCGGCGCCCAGCACAAGGTGGCGTCCTTACTCAGAAAGCCTTGCCAGGGGCGCCTGGGCAACTGACTCTTGATTTTGACTCAGGTCATGATCTCAGGATTGTGGGGAATCTGTGCTCAGCAGGGAGTCTGCTTGAGGATTCTCTCTCCTTCTCACTCTCCCCTCCCTCCCACTAGCGCGTGCGCGTGCACACATGCGCGCTCGCTCTCCCTTTCTCTCTCAAATAAATAAATAAATCTTAAAAAAAAAAAAAAAAAAAAAAAGCCTTGCCAGACTTGGCTCCACCGGCTATCAGAATAAAGCCTTCCTCTTGGCCTTTATTTCATTCTAGACTCCATTTAGAGCTGTTGGTTGTCTACTCTCCAGATTGCAAGTTGCCTGAGGACAGGGACTTTGATTTAAGAATGTAAGGAGGTCCTTTTGCCCCGGGGCTTACCCAGAGCATCAAGGTCAATTGAAATGCACTCACTGGTTAACAAATTTGAATGGCGTGGCTGCTCTGTGACCCCTACTGGGGAAACCGCACAGAACGTAACACAGGTCCCCGCCCTCACGTGGCCACTCTCTGGTCGGGAGCCCAGCCATTAGCAAGATAAATGTTGTGGATTTTGATTTTCTATTAAGTAGTCAGGGAAGGTGGCATTAGAGCAAAGACCTAAAAGGTGAGGGGGGAGAGCTTTGCAAGTCTAGGGTAGGAGAGCGTCCCAGGCAGAGGAAACAGCAAGTGGTAAGGTCCTGGGGTGACTATTCCTGAGTGAAGGGGGGGCCAGGGTGAGGAGAGAATTTAGAGATGGAGTCAGAGGTGTGTGTGGTGGGGTCCGGAGCAGAGGAGGGGCAAGGCCTGACGTGTCAGGACCCCTCCAGCTGCTATGGTGAGAAGAGACTGAAGATGAAAGGGTGGGGACAAGTGTGGTTAGTAAGTACAAGTGCCATCCTCGACAGAATCAGTTCTTTCATCATCAGGTGGGTCTGTTTCTAGAATTCTCTTACCGTGGTACTGCTGCACGCAGAGGACCACATTTCAGGTTTGTTTTGTTTTGTTTGGCCGGGGACTAGGTAGTGAGTGAAGATAGGAAAATCATTCCCTTTGTGAAGCCTCATCGGCAATCCTAAGAACGTTGATGCTCTAAGGGACACGGGGGACCAGTTCCTGTTCCGCGTTCTCACGATGGGAAACTGAGGCCCAGAAAGAGGGACCCGGGAGCATTTAAAAAATAACAACTCCGGTTCCCCGTCTCCCCACCGCAGGAATCCCTTCGGATCAGGTGGAGAGAAACAGCTCGTACCTTCCTCCCAAGAGGGGGTGCTGGCCCATTAGCTGCTCAGTGAGTCAGAGCCGGCCCCTGCACCACTCGAGGGCCGAAGGGCCGTTCTGGACGCCGCGCGGCGTCGGCGGGGGCGGGGAGGCGAGAGCCGGCCGCGGGCGCCCTGCGGACAGCTACCCCGCGGCGCGCTGGAGGGCAGGGGCCCGGCGCCGCACGTCGGTCACGGGTCGTGGGGGCGAGGGCTGCGTTCCCACGACGCGGCGGGCCGGGAGGGAGCTGTCGGCCACCCTGCGGTGGCTGCCCCGCTGCCCGCCTCCAGGGTGGCAGTCCACGCGCTGGCTCCCGCCGCCGGGGCCGGAGCGGCCCGGGCCCCCGCGCTCTGCGGGGAGGGCGAGACCCTGGCCACGCCGGCAGGAGACGCGCACACGCCCGCACTGCGGCCCCGGAGGCCCGGGCGGCCCGACCTGCTTGTGGCCCCGCGGCGGGACAGCGCGCGCGGGCCGGCCCCACGCGCCCGCTTCCCCGCGCCGGCCCCAGCTCGCCAGCGGCCGGCGCACCCCACGGTGGAGCTGAGCCATTAAGGGGGGGCCAGGAGCCCAGCCCTGGCTCAGCCACTGACTCCTGTGGGCCCCCCACCCCCGCGTCAGGAGGAGGCTGGGTTAGCGGTCCCCGAAGGTCCTTTCCAGCTGTGCACCTTTACAAACCTGTAAGAGCCGTAGACCCGAACCACCTCTGAGAACATTTTCCTCCCTATGGGGGAAAATGTCCCGTTGGAATGCAATTTCCACCGAAGAGCAGAGGGGGAGGGGAGCGGGGAGGCTCCAGGCCTTGAACCAGGTCAGGTGGGTAGGTGAGCAGGGTAGGGCAACGGCCCCAGGGAAGGCCTGGGAGCCGGCCTAAAGACTCCCTAGTAGTGGAGATCTGAATTACAAAAGGCTCTTAGATCCCTACTGAAAGAGTAGGCCTCACTGTAGAATCATCATGGCAGCACCCTTAACAGAGTTTAAAGGATTCGAAAAATTCGGCCCCACCCCTTATCCACTCCGGCTGCATTTCCAGGGGTTCTTAAAAGGAGGCTGCCCTGTTTGCGCCTCAGGCATGTCCCCTTTAAGCCCTAGGCATCCCCATGAACTCCTGGGGGCGGGGTGGTAGGGGAGGGGAGGGGTAAAGAAGGTAGGAGACTAGGTTTTCCTGTTGTTGAATGACAAGGACTCTATTTAATCTTTTGGGGGTCTTGAACTGACAGGAACTGAAAACCTCTTTGAACAGCGTTTGCCACACGTTTCCCTATTTCCTATTTACTTTCAATGTTTTCCTAACCTCTCCAGGCAGCCAAGCAGCTTAGGGGATTCTGGTTTGAGGTTCCCCTCTGTGGGTGGGCTTGGCCTGGTGCTGGGCCTCAGAGGTGAGTGATGTGGTTAAAGTACTTCCCAGTGAGGGCCAGGGCAGAGGCCCAGAGGACCGTCCGTCACCTTGACCCCCAAGTCACGGGGCACTGGGCTCTGCTGCAGACAGTGGAGGCAGGCTGCCTTGGGGCCCCTGAGTTCAGGCCACGCCCAGGCATCCCTGACTTTCTGTCACTTTCTTCGCCTTTCCAGACTGGTCTTTAGCTCTGTCAGTGACAGAGACCAAAGCCACAACCCTGCCGCTGCCTCCTAGCCCCACCGTCGTGCAACCTCACCCCCTTTCTGAACATGGAACTGAGTTATGAGTTTCGGCTGAGGGAGGCACCTGCTAGGCCACAACCTGTGTTCAGGCACGCTGCCCCAGACGGGCGGGACTGAGGAGAAAGACAGACTGTGAGGGACAGAAGGAGGAATTGGGGAGATTGGATCCGAAGGGGACACGGAGCGTTGGGGTGATATGTGCATTTGTTGGGGGGGTGGAAGGAGCAGGGAACCGTGGCAACCATCTTCAGATCTCTGACGCGCTCAGCCGTGTCATAATCGTGTTCTGTGAAGTTCTGATGACAGTGACCGCAGCATTCAGCTTCAGGACAAGTGCTTCGGCCTGATGGAAGGAGGAGCTTCCTCAGGAGCTGAGATGGAAAGTCTTCCTTCGAAGATTAAGAGAAAACCTTTCATCCTCCGAAGTATGTAGGCAGCGATCGGAGGCCAATGGGCGGGGCTGCGGCAGGAGGTGGGGAGGATGGGTCTTGAGGGGGGTGTCTGGACATCCCTTCCTGTACAGTGTCTTCTAGATGGCGGGGGGGTGCTCTTACTTCCCTGGTTTGGCCTTCAAGCTGCTGTTTTCGGGGATGCCCTGGATGTGCCCGGGTGTGAGTGTGTATATGTGTGCTGCTGGTGAGTTGCCTATGCTCGTAAATGTGAACCTCACCATCCACTCAGGGGCCCCCCAAGTAGTGCCTTGTGGGCTCTGAAGGTTGACACTCCGGTCCACCCCCTCGGTGCCTGCCGACTGCTAAGTGCAGCTTCCCAGTGTGGCCAGGACGCCAGACAGTGGATGGACCAGGAGGAGACCCCTGTCCCACCAGAGACTCCAACTCACATCTGGGGCCTAGAAAGGCCTGACGACATCGAGAGGCTAGGGTACTCTGGCAGAGGGGAGATAGAGGTCAGATCACATGTGGAGATCCTGCTCCCCTCGGGGAAGGGCAGAGACGGGGGCAGGGAGGGAATGGCCTGGGCAGGTCGGAGCCTGAGAACCTCATGGTGGAAGAAGCTGGAGGTGTCTGCCTGGAGAAGAGACCTGGCCTGCCCTGAAATCCTGAACGGTAAGGAATTGTACTGTGTGCAGGGTGGTGACCCCGAGGCTCAGATTACCTGAGATGGAAGAGACTGCCCCAAAGGGAGGTGGTAAGCTCCCTATGAGTGGAGGGATGCAAGCAGAGGAGTGGACCAGGTGGCCTTAAGATGTTTGCATTCCTGAGAGTCTTTAAATTGGGGACGTTTCCAGTTTCTGGAAACGGCATTTGGGAAACTCCTCTGGTAGGTCTCTTTTCTAAATATGGGAATTATAAATAGCTGGATATCTTGGTCCTTAAGGTGCTTTGGAAAGGGAACTTCGTACAGAAAAAGTCAGGATTCTTCTTCCATTATTTCCTCCCGATTTCAGCCCTTAAAACGTGCCCCCTTTTCTCATCCTTCCCTTTTCTTCCATTCTTTCCAGGAAGCTTGTGGTACCTCAAAGAGGGAAGGGCCCTTATATTTTCCAACAAGGCCGATACTATCATTTGGAGTGGAAAATTACTTCCTTGTGTATGACTGTCCCTGGTCCTCCCCTTCCCTTATAAAATTCCAGCAAGGACTCCCAGTCACGGGGCACTTCCAAACATCCCTTAGAGGAGACACTACCTCCCTCGATATTTTGAAAACCATTGCCTTGAAACACCCCCCCCCCCCAAGAAGTGACTTGCTCAAGGCCATATCACCAGCCAGTGGCAAAGCCAAGGCCGAGTCCAAGCCCATTCATTCATTCATTCATTCACAAGAACTTTTATTCTTCAGCAGGGTGTGTGTGTCAGGGGAACAGAGGGATGCGGGCCTGGACTGAGGCAGTTAAGAGGGGGGACTCCCTGCCCACAAAACTCCAATGTCTCACAATTTCTCTGCTTTTTGCCAAACTCCGTTTTCCTTCTGTAGCCCGCCTAGCTTGCCCTTTGCGCAAATGCAAGCACAAATCGAATTTCTGGCAATTAGTGCGCAGAGCCTAGCCGAGCGCGATCCGCAGGAGCAGTCAGGTCCCCTTCGGGCGGGGCAGCAGGGCCCAAGCGCCTAAACCCCGAGGTCTCCGCGAGCGAACTGCTGTCTTCCACCCGCAAAGAGGAGCCAGCGAGCTGAGGCCGGGCCCCTGCCGCGGAGCTGCGTCGGAACTGGGTAGAGGTGGAGGACCGTCGACCCTCGCTGGTCGGTCCCCGGAGGTTTTCCCGGTCTGAGGGGCTGCCTGGGGACCAGGGAGCAGGGACCGGAGCCAGGGACGCCCAGGCCGCGGCGCGGCGGCAGCAGAGAGGGCAGCGCAGCTGGGCTCGACCTCGTCTTCCACGCCAGAGGCCGAGGCCGCCGGGAATGGCGGGGCCACCTCTCCAAAGTCCTTTGAGATCCTAGCTAGGTTCGGGGAGGGGTGGGGGTGTGTGGGAAAGCGAGAATATTATTATCCCTGTGTTTTGCCTCGGCAGCCAGCGCCGGCGGGTTGTTCTGTTTGAATGAATGATCCCAGCGGCCGCGCCCAATGGGCGCCCGCGCCTGTTTAATATGCATGAGGCCCGCGGCCAATGGCCGGGCGAGGAGGCTGTTTTAAACGGCGGAGCCCGCTGGCCAATCAGGCGGCTCTCGTGGAGGCAGCTAGCGCGAGGCTGGGGAGCGCTGAGCCGCGCGTCGTGCCCTGCGCTGCCCAGACTAGCGAACAATACAGGTACGTTTCGCACCGCCCGCGCCCGCCGCCGCCGCCGCCGCCACTGTCGCCGCCGCCGCCGCAGCGCCCGCACAACTTTCCGGCCCGCGCCGCCGCGAGCGCGCCCCGCCGCCGCCTCCCCCTGCCTGTCGTCCCCGCGCCCTTCCCGCCCCTTCTCCTTCCCTCTTGCTAGGTGGCCGGGAAGGAAGAAGCAATTCAGGTGTTGCAACTTTTCGATGCTTCATCGTCAGCTCTCCGCAGTCGGGGCTGAGCCCCCTTCGGGGAGCCGCCCTCGGCCGCCGCCCTCCTCCCCGCCCCCCCAGGGCAGCGGCCGAGAGGCCGAGGCCCCCAGGGGCCAGATGTTGGGGCAGCTGCGGCGGCGGCGGCGCGAGCCCAGGGGCGGCTGCGGGCTGCAGGCTGCGGGCTCCGGCGGCGCGCGTCCCGGCGCGGGGCGGCGGCGGCGCCGGGAAGGGGGCCGGGTGCTTCCCGGCCCGGGACGGACTCGGCGAGGGGCGGGCGGCTGGTGCCCGCCGGGGGCTGCGGCGCGGGCAAACTTCGCTCCCGGGCTCGGCTGGGCGCCGCGCGGGCCCTCCGGCTGCACTGCTGCTTCTGCAATTAACATGGCCGTCGCGGGAGCGCCCGGCGGCCCGGGGGGGGCGATGCGCGGGCCGGTCGCCCCCCGCTCGTCGCCTGCCCGCCGGCCGCCGCCGCCACCGCCGCCGCCGCGGCTGCGACCGCCGCTAACATGGCTGGCGCGGTGTTGGGCTCCCGGCGAGGGGAGGACGGGCGGGCGGGGCGCCCGGGCGGGCTCTGGCCTCGGCCCCCCGCGCCCGCGGCCCCGGACTGGCGGCGTGGAGGGCCGGGGGCGCCGCCGCGGGCCCCGGCGCGGCCGAGCGTCATGGCTGCACGGGCGCCTTTGTTATCCCGAGGAGTGCGCCCCGCGCGGGCGGTGGGGGGGTCCGGCCCGCGGCCCCCGCCGCCCCGCGCCCCCGGGCGGCCCAGGCGGGGCGGGGCGGGGTGGGGTGGGGGCCGGCGAGCGGGCGGCGGCGGCGGCGGTGGCGGGGCCCGGACCGCTTTGTTCGCCGCCGCCGCCTGCGCCGGCCGCGCGCGGATCAGCCATTTTAGCGAGCGGGGCTCGGAGGCACGGCGGGCGCCACCGTCGCCGCTGCCACCGCCGGCCGGGCTCCGCGCCCTCGGCGCGCCGCTGCCCCCGCCGCCCCCGGCCCCGCGCGCCCCCCGGGGGTAGCAGCGGGGGATTTCAGGGGCAGTTTCTTTCATCAGGAGGCTTTTGACAAAATGGAAGGTGAATTATGGGTGTCCGGGTGACCCAGCACGGGGCCCGGCCCGGCTGCCAGCGGCCAGCCCCGGGCTCCCCTGCGCCCCGTCCCGCCCCACCCGCGCAGCCACTGCGGGGCCCTAATGCAGCCCCTCAGCCGGCCCCTGCAAAGGGGAGCGCTTTAGTTTTACATGATGACCTTGGGTGTGGGAAAAGGAAAAGATGGCGGGAAGCTGGGGGGTGGGACAGGGACGATGACACGCCACAGCTGCATTTTTATTTGGAAACTTTGGAGAAAGTATTCCGGCTGGACATGCGTTCCGCTTTACAGATGAGCAAGACTAGCCCTTTTGGCATCCCCTCCCCCTTCAGATAATGACAGAGTGACAGATTTGAACTCATAGTACAGGGATAGCTGCTCACTTGCCAGATCACCTTTCTCGCAAAAGCCATTTTTATAAGCCGAAATGCATCAACAATAGTGAAATTTGAAATGTTCCCCATTTACAGTCCTCCCGCTTTGATCTTGTGTTTAGCAGCGGTGATGGGATTTTTGTCTGTACGGGAGCAGTTAAAACAGTTGACAGCTACCCTTAAGTCAGGGGTCTCAAGCTTCTGTCATCCGCCTGCACCTCTACAAATGTGTCCTCCCGGCGCCCTTCCCACTTGGTGGTTGTAGTTTCCAAAACGTAGTGGCTCTGAATCGGAACGTAGCGCTAAGCAACCCCACTTGGGTCGGTTCCATCCGGAGAACTTGATCCGCTCTCGGAGAAGTAACTCGCAAACCAGCGCGCTTCATGCTGGTCAAAAGTTAAATGACAAGCGACAGGGAAGCTGATTTCCTTCCCACTCTGTCTTCAGCTGCCAGTGGCGTCAGGCATGGGGTGGGGGGGCTGCTGCCGAACGGTAACCTTTATTTGGGTCTTGCCCTGCCTTTGGTGTATCTTATAGATCAGTCCCAGTCATTGTATTTGTTTTTCTTTGTCTCTCTTCCTTCATCCATCACAGTCAGGATGGCTAAAGGTGATCCCAAGAAACCAAAGGGCAAGATGTCTGCTTATGCCTTCTTTGTGCAGACGTGCAGAGAAGAACATAAGAAGAAAAACCCAGAGGTCCCTGTCAATTTTGCAGAATTTTCCAAGAAGTGCTCTGAGAGGTGGAAGGTACTTTTCTTTTGTGTCCTTCAAGCTAGCTTTAGTTGGATTTCGCATGTAGGGTTACTCACCTTCTGAGTAGCCCCAGGTGGCTCTTTTCTTCCTCCTGGGTTCCTCTTGCCTGCCTTTAGAATTGTGTGTGTGCTTTTATTTTTTTTTAAAGCTGGACAAGGGTTTTAAGTCCTGCTCACTGCACCGAGGAATTTAACAGGTCCTGTTCTTTGCAGACCATGTCTGGGAAAGAGAAGTCTAAATTTGATGAAATGGCAAAGGCAGATAAAGTGCGCTATGATCGGGAAATGAAGGATTATGGACCAGCTAAGGGAGGCAAGAAGAAGAAGGACCCTAATGCCCCCAAAAGGCCACCGTAAGTGACTGTAGGGTTCAGGATAACAGTTAAGAGCTTTCCTTCTACTTGAAGGATTTTTAAGAGGACAGGTTACCTAAAAATGTCAAGATAACCCTGCAACGCCTTGTGTACTTAGAGCTTTAAGATGCTGTGCCAGGCAAGTCCGACGTTAAGGCTGAGGTGTTGGCGGGCTGTGTGCTTGTGGCGGTTGCCGGTTGGCCTTTCCGTTGGGAGGGAGGCACCTCAGTTCTGGCTGTCAGGGTCCTGAGGTGTGTTTTCTCCTTCTTCTCCAGTAACTGAGGGACTGAGAAAATATAACGTATTTCTGGAGCATCTTAAACTCTGTAGAACCTACAACTCTGTAACACGTTTCTCCACTTTAGGGAGAGAGTCATAGTGGTAGGAAGTACATACGTGAGGAACAGGAGATTTTGGCTTAAGCTCGTATTTTTGCAGGCTCCCCTCTAATTTATATAATTCTCTCCCCGAAGGTCTGGATTCTTCCTCTTCTGTTCAGAATTCCGCCCCAAGATCAAATCTACAAACCCTGGTATCTCCATTGGAGATGTGGCAAAGAAGCTGGGTGAGATGTGGAATAACTTAAGTGACAGTGAAAAGCAACCTTACAACAATAAGGCAGCGAAGCTGAAGGAGAAGTACGAGAAGGTGAGACGGGCCCGGGTGCGCCCAGGCTACACCGCGGGCTACACCGCGCGGGCGAGCAGTCAGCCACCCCGGGCATGGGCGGGTCGGGGCACTGAGGCCACGTTGCTGGGCTGAGGGGTAAGCCTAGCGGCGTGCCAGGGCCCGTCTTCCGGCAAGATCGGCCGCAACTGCTGGGGTTCAGGCTTCTCTGTAGCATTTTGTCTTTGCGACAGCGGCAGGCAGGCTTAAAAAGTTTGCTGACGTGGGATGCCATGGGAAGAGAATTTGATAGTCCTATTAAACACCCCTTAACTTTGAAATTCCAGCGGCCGAGAACCAAATTTCTGTGTATCTGGAAACAAATAGTTCAAATAGCGGCCCTGCCTTACTCACTTGTTTTCAGTTCTGAGGTGGGGACAGCATGTTTCTAGCCTTTGCTAAAACAGCTGCCGGAGAGCTTGTCTGTTCATTCGGAATGTGTCCCCGTTCCTTCCAGGATGTCGCCGACTATAAGTCTAAAGGAAAGTTTGATGGCGCAAAGGGTCCCGCCAAAGTTGCCCGGAAAAAGGTGGAAGAGGAAGATGAAGAAGATGAGGAGGAAGAAGAGGAGGAGGAGGAGGAGGAGGAGGATGAATAAAAAAACTGTTGATCTGTCTCCTTGTGAATACCTTAGAGTAGGGAGCGCCGTCCTTGACATTGACATCCCTCTTATTCGAGGTGTGTCTGTTGTCCGCGTTAGGTTTAATCACACAATTGGGTCATGGTCATATTGTAGTTTCTCAAAGTGCTCTAGAAATTGTCAGTGGTTTACATGAAGTGGCCATGGGTGTCCGGAGCACCCTGAAACTGTATCAAAGTTGTACATATTTCCAAACATTTTTAAAATGAAAAGGCTCTCGTGTTCTCCTCACTCTGTGCACTTTGCTGTTGGTGTGACAAGGCATTTAAAGATGTTCCTGGCATTTTCTTTTTTTTTTTAATTTGTAAGGTGGTGTTAACTCTATGGTTATTGGCTAGAAATCCCGAGTTCTCAACTGTACATATCTATAGTTTGTAAAAAGAACAAAACAACCGAGCCGAACTCTTGATGCTCCTTGCTTGGCGTTGAGGCTGTGGGGGAAGATGCCTTTTTGAGGGGCTGTAGCTCAGGGCGTGCACTGTGAGGCCGGGCCTGTGGACACTGCAGTGGGCATCCATTTAGCTTCAGGTTGTCTTGTTTCTGTATATAGTGACCTAGCATTCTGCTGCCATTCTTAGCTGTGGAGAAGGGGGGGTCAGCTGGCATGAGAAGTGTTTGGATCCTTTTTAGTTAAGTGCGGTAGTTTTAAACTGTTTGTTTTTAAACAAACCGTAGAACTCTTCATTGTCAGCAAAGGGAAGAGCCACTGCATCAATGAAAGTTCAAGAACCTTCTGTACTAAACACGATTTGCAACGTTCTGTTATTTTTTTGTATGTTTAGAATGCTGAAATGTTTTTGAAGTTAAATAAACAGTATTACGTTTTTAAAACTGTTCTCTATTATAACAGTCTAAGTTTCTGACTCACAGCAGTCTTAGCTAACAACCCGCTCTGTTTGTATTTGGCGACTCGCCTCCCTGCACATCTGGTATCTTCTCTTAAGGTGGCCAGCTTAGGATAGAGCTGAAGAGGCTACTCGAGGGTACTGCGTGATTTTGTTTGTGTCTGAGTAGCATTAGGATCAAGTCTGAACTGCTGAGTGGAGAAGCCAGGATAATTTGACCCAGGCAAGAAGGTGCAGAAAGGTGGGCGGTTAGGATTGAGGCTGACAACTGTAGGTTTATTCTTTTTCTTTTTTGCCTCCTG
>CM052801.1:99774031-99806132 GCA_028533885.1 Nasua narica
TGAGGGGAAGGGTGGTGGGGCCGGGTATGGTGTCCATTTGTTTCCCTACTGCTTCGAGAAACCAACCCCCCCCCCCCCCAGGACGGTGGCTGGGGTCCCTGTTGCCGGCTATGTCTCGGGCCACCCGCACTGCGGGCAGGCTGACGGGATCCATTGTTTCTGAGCATTACATGCGCCCTACGAAAAATAGGATGGCCTGCCCACAATTTGAGCTCGTCGACTGCAAATGTAGGCGGTGGTCCAATGTTGTTAGACTGGAAGAAGCTTGCTTCGTGTTTCAGTGGTTACTTCACGGTGGTGGATGGCGTCCCATTTTGTCCCAGTTGGGGAAGGGGGAGATGTGATGGCCACAGTGGCACGTGGTGGCACTAAAAATCTTCGCGAGGGCTGATCTCTCTTACCCGTGGGCAGTAACGTGTCGTGGACGGGTGTCCCTCGTGCCCAGCGCGAGTACTCTGCTGTGTGTGTTTGAGGCTGGGAAGTGTTTGTTTCCTTACTCAGGAGAAAGCAGTTTTTTTCTTAAAATTAACTATTCGCAGACTTGCATGTCTGTAGGCTGTGTCCTCCCCACCCTGTCAGGTCCTGGATGGGTATGTCACGGTCACCGGCCCAATCTCTAATCGGTATTCATGGGCATTCCTTTTCACATCAGAACTGTTTGTCCTAAATATGTTTTTCAAGCTCTTCTACAGAACGACCACTCATTTGAAAACCCTTGGTCCTGAGGTTTGCCCAGAGGCACTTGTTCCCGGATTGCCCCTCTGCTTCAGCCATGCCCTTGTCACTTTCCTCCAGCTGCTGCCCAGGGTGCGATGTACCAGGCTAAGGTGGGGGAACTGGTCAACCTCGTCAAACACGGAAGAGAAACTCGACTGGTAGTCCCAAAGGAGAGCGAACTTGCTAAGTGGTGTCTATCTGGTTGTAACACTTTTGTGTCCCCGCCTTTTGTGCTAAACAAGTCGGGGAGCTGCTTGCATGATCTTTGACTATGCGGAGAGAGTTCGAAAGAGATTCCAGTTAAGGCCTCTTGGCCCACATTTTCACCCCAGCACAAGGTTGCTCTCTTAATGGAATGATGCTCTGTAGCTTCTCTGAGACGTTACAAGTGGTATGGTGTCAGCACCTGAGGCTTCGGCTCAGCTTGATTTCTGAGCCCAGAGTATGTGATCTCGCGATGCCAACCTGTTACTTTTTTTAAAATCAAAAGGACAGTACCTGCTTTCTCTAACCACGTCTCTCCCCACCCCCTCACCCCGTTTTTGACTGATGTTTTATCCTTTGGAAAGAACAAGGCTGTGATGTAGCAACTATTGTCTGCGTCTCCTGTGTCTGTTCTTGTCACAAATGTATTTGGGGACATTGGATGCATTCATTTTCTGTAATAAAGTTTCTTAATCAGTCTTCCCAAAAAGTAATCAGTGGGCTGTCTGTAATCTGTTTGAGATACTGAACCTCTGTGTTTTGGGTTGATTATAATCAAGGTTCTGGAAGTACAAGCTTTGCTGTAACCATAGGTCTGAACTGTTTAATGGGGAGATCCCGTCAAAAAGGGCAAGTGTGAAGGATTCCAAGGCCCCCAGATCAACCCTCCAGCCGGAGGGGTAGTGGGGGAGTCGGCCCAGGAGCCCTATGCCAGGATAAATATGCAATTTGCAGGATGCTAATGAGCTGCCACAGATAGAGTGGCTGGGTACTTGTAATCAGCCCGCCCTGCCAGCCAGGGCCTCCTGAGACTGGGGGTCAGGGCCTCGCTGGCTGACAGAGCCAGGCCCCACAAGGAGTTTTAGATGAGAGCTGTGGGGGCCACTTGCTCTTCTTCTTCAGACCCTGGCTTAGTTTCCCATGGACCCAGGGCTCCTTGGGAGAGAATGGCCGGCACGGCCAGCGTGGTAGCCCCAGGCTTCTCTTCCTGCTTCAGCCAGAGCGACCCCTTACTCTGTTTTGTATCTTGAGCCTCCTCCTGAGATTTTAGCTTAAAAAAGAAACCGGAATACAATATCAATAAACTAATAAAAATAAAACCCCAAGCCCCCATCAATAGTTACATAAAAAATATTTGATAAAATCCAACACCCTTTCATGATTAAAAAAACCAAAAACCAAAAACAACCAAAATACTCAGACAACTGGGAATAGATGGGAACTTGCTCGTCCTGATAAAGAGCACTTAGGAAAGCCCACAGCTAATACACTCAGTGGAAGACTGAAAGCTTCCCCCCTCCCCCAAGTTCAGGGATGTCCAGTTGTGCCACTTGTATTTATCACCGTATAAAAGTTCTAGCTAGGGCAATTAGGCAAGAAAAAAACAAAAGCATCCAGACTGAATATGGAGGACTAAAGCTATGTCTTCACAGATGACATGTTCTTCTGTATGGCCAATCCTAAGGAATTTCCAGATAAAATAGAAGAAATAAATGAGTGAGTAAAATGGCAGGATACAAGATCGTAAACAAAAATGTGTTGTATTTCTATACATTAGCAATGAACAATTTGAAAATGAAACTAAACAATTCATATACAACAGCATCAAAATAAAATACTTAGTAATAATAAGTTTAACACAGGAAGCACAAAATCTGTATGGGGGAAAATATGGCACATTGTTGAAAGACATTAAATACCTAAATAAATGGAAAAACATCCCGTGTTCATGAGTTGGAAGACAAGATTGGTCACACAGCAATATTCCTGGAACTGGTCTATAAATTCATTGTAATCGCAATCAGAATCCCAGCTAGCTTCTTTGTAGAAATTGACAAAATGGCCATAAATTTCGAACAGAGATTCAGTGTACCCAGAATAGCCAGAACAATCTCGGGAAAGAAGAACAAAGTTGGAGGATTCAGACTTCGTGATTTCAAAACTTACTACAAAGCTATAGTCATCATCTCCCCCTGGACTGTTTTTCACCACAGCCTGCCATCTGGAACTCTACCCAGGTGCCTTTTCTCACTCTCCATAGTCAGTCAGTTCTCAAATCCTGCCAAATGTATTTCCTAAAATATCTTGGATCCACCCCCCTCCCATTCATGCTGTCCATTGTAAGTAAATATCTGTCTTCAAATTCTCCTACTCCCTCTTTGTGCTAGACTAGATCGTGCATTTTCAGGCTTTTGCTCATCAATATCCCTCCAGGGAAATCTCCAACTCTGACACCATGGTTGGATCTGTCTATTAAGTCCCCTCAGAGCCGGAGTGTTAGAGCCTAGAGACACACTGTAGCTCAGGTCCTCGCTATCTTTTTTTCTGAACCAATGTAACTTCCCAAATGATTGTCGTCTTTTCTCTCTTGCCTCTACTCCAACCCCAGACCTAGTATAGCTATACACACAGTTGGTGCTCAATATGCATTCACTGAATAAATGTATGAATGAATGAATGAATGAATGGGGATAGACCAGGGGGAAGTTCAACAGGGGCAGACCTTGTAGGCCATCTTAAGAAGTCTAAACTTTCCTAAGGTCAAGGCAAGCATTTAAAAATTTTCATCTGTTTGTGTTTGGGGAGTGGTAGATGGTGATATGCTCAGATGTGTTTAGTAGTTAAATTACACTGGCATCTGTGAGAAGAATAGAAGACACAAGACACGGGAAGGAGCAAGAGTGGAAGCAGTATTAGGATAAGTCAACTGCTGCAAAGAGCAATCCTCAATTCTCTCTCTCTCTCTTTTTTTTTAGAGGGAAGGAGAGAGTGCAAGAGTGGAGGAGGGGGAGGGGAGGGGCAGAGAGCCACCCTCATTTAACACAATTCTTAATATTGTGACTTAACACAATAAAATGTTTACATCTCACCGGCATTATAGTGCCAATCAGATATTTGGCTGGCAGCTTTCCATATTGTGATGCGGGGATCCCGACTCCTTCCATTTGTGGTGCCACCATTTTCAGTCCATGACCTCCGTGTCACTGAAGAATAGGCTTTACGATAAGGCCTGGAAGTGGCATTCCATCCCTGTCACCCACATTCCATGGTTCCCAACCGAACTGCAAGGGCAGCTGGGAGATGTAGTCATTCTGCGTGCCCGGGGAGAAAACGAAATGGATTTGTGGACACACAGCATTGCTCTGCCATTGGGGAAGGTGGGAGGGGGCGGTTGTGGGAGTCTAGATGTGACGCTGAAGGCTTGCTTAGGAGTGGTGGTAATGGGAGTAGAAAAAGAGTTGGAGTCAGGGGAGATTTAGGATTGCTGGGACTCGCTGGCGGATGGGATGGGGGGGCATGAGGAAGAAGGAGGAGTTGAGAATGAGTCTATTATTCTCTCACCTGGGGCACTGGAAGGGTAGCAGAGTTTCTTAATAAGACAGTGCCCCTGAAGAGAAGCAGATTTGAGAGGGAATCATCTCAAGGCTTAGCAGTCTTTAGAAGGGGTAACAGGTCTGAGCTCACATTTCCCCACAAGGGAAAGTTTATAACTTGGAATCACAGACCATTCATGCTGTCAGCCTGTCTTTCCATTTTGGGACTAGTCTGGAATTTGCATTTTTCAGGCTCTTTTTTTTTTTTTTCTATCAGTTTCCCTCCAGGGAAATCTCCAGCAGACACCCTGGTAGGATCCGTTTGCTATAGTATGATCTTACCAGAGTGTCAGAGCTAGAAATTTCCCTGGAGGGAAACTAAATCCCTTGGGCTAGAAGGGGCTTCCCCCTTTCCACACTCACACTTGAAATCTGTTTCTAAACTGGGAGCATTTGAGGAAAAGCTCAAAGAACCTTCCTGTTTTTGGCTTCAGGCCACAGTTGGTTTTTTCAATACACGGAGGAAATGTGAGATGCACATTTTCCTAGGCTGTGTATTTTGTTCCAGGCCTGTGGTGGGTTTTTGTTTTAAAAGTCTTTTGGAAGCATGTCAGCGGTGATACTGTGGCAATGTTGATTGCAACATTTGACAGTTCTCATTGCAAGATGTGTAGAACATATGATGCTTTTGTCCTCTGTCCAAACCCTCAGTGGTTTACATGAAAAAGGGCTGATATTTTAGCGATGAAACATTAGCAGAAGGCTGAAATATGTCACTTAAAAATATTGGGCTATCCATGATGTTTTTAATGCTCTTGTGCTGGAACTGCTTTTAACTTCTATATCAAGAAACCCTCTTCTGCATATATTTAATTTATGAAATAAAAGCTGATTCAGTAGCATAATCCTCCAAGTTTCTACCTTGATTTAGATATTGGAGATCATCCTAAGTCTAAGAGGCCACATGGGATTGTAGTGGGAACATCAAATACCCAGCTCAGTGCCTGGAATGCAGGAATTCCCCTTTGGGGTGCTGCTCACATCCCTCCCCACTCCAGGAACAAGAAGGTCTGGGTTCTAGGGAGGCTAAGTGACTTCTCTTAGGTTATACAGAGGATCAGTGGTGGATTCAAATGGATGTTCGCTGACTCCAAGAATCTGTGTGATTATCCACCATGCATGTGGAGAACGCGTCCCAAGTACCAAGTATCCCAGGAGAAGCTGAGGATCTAGAAGTCACAGCAGAGTTAAAACTACTGCAGAGTTAAATAAACCAGCAATTGAAATCCAGTAAGTGTGCTGATAGGAGTCCGGGGTAGCGGTGGGGGGCTCCTAGGGAGTAAGGAGGAGGAGCAATTTTTGCAGTGCCCAATTAGGGAAGTCTTCCTGGAGGAGGGGATGCTTGAGCTCTTTGTTAAAGCAGACCTAGCTAAATGAGAAGGGATGGGAAGAGGGAATAGCACACACACACACACACACACACACACACACACACACACACAAAGCCCAGAGAAAAGAAGCAGCATAGTGTGGACTGGGAAATCGCAAGCAGTTTGCTTGAATGGGAGGTATATTAGTTATGCACTGCTGCATAACAAGTTACCCAAAATTTCAGTGGCTTAAAATATAACAGCGTTTATTATCTCACGGCTCTTTGGGTCAGGAATCCAGACCACTTGGCTGGATACTCTGGGGCAAGGTCTTGGCTATGGTAGCAGTCACCTCGAGTCTAGTCTGGAGGAGGACAGCTTCCAAGCTCGCTCACATGATTCTAAGTAGTGGTTAGTTTCTTGCCTGTTGGTTGCAGCCTGGTGTCAGTTCATTGTCACATGGGCTTCTCCATCGGGCAGCTTACAATGTGGAAGCCAGGGAGAGGCTGTGTGTGAGTGACAGGGAGGGTCACAGTTTCTTTGGAACCTAATTTCAGAAGTGAAATCCCATCACTCTTAACACATTAGATTCATTAGAAAGCAGTTGCTAGGTCCAGCCCTCATTCAAAGGGAGGGGCTTACACAAGGGCATGAATAGCAGGAGGTGCAAATCAGTGAGAGCCATGTCTGAGAATTTCAGTCGTAGTTAAACTTATAAAAATGGTGCTATTTTATATGCACCTTTTCAGGCTTATTTGTTTCACATAAAATCACATCTTAAGGAGTGATACACATTGTCTGTGTTGCTTTAGTGCATTCATTTTAACTACCGTATTTCATTGCTATATATATATATATACACACACACACACATATATGCTATAGATTATTTATGTTCTCCCATGGATGGGTATTTAAATGTTCTGGGGCTGAGAATGGGGGATTGGGGGGAAATGGGGAATGATTGCTAATGGGTTTTGGGGAGGGGTAATTAAACCGTTAAAAAATGAGATAGTGTTGATGATTGCACAATTCTGTATGCTAAAAACAATCAAACTTGCACTTAAAATGGCTGAATTATATGACATGTGCATTATATCTCAATGAAGCTGTTGCAAAAACTCTATGATGATAAGTTTGAAAAAGTAGAGGGGGGAAAAGATGATTTGCTAGCAAAGTACAAACTAGCAATATCGACCCAAGAAAAACCAGGAAACTTTATGACAGAAATAATCACTAACAGATTATAAAGGAAATTAAGAAAAAAGGTCAGGTTGGCCAATAAGCATATGAAAAGATGCTCATAGCCACCAGGGAAATGCAAGTTAAACCATAAGGAGTACCACTGCACACCCACCTGAATGGCTAAAATAAAAAAGACAACACGGAATGGTAAGACCACAGAGCAAGGAGGGCTTTCATACGCTGGTAGGTCCATTGTGAAAAGCTGCTTGGTAGTATTTATTAAAACTAAACATTCGCTAGATTTGTAAGTTGTTAAGAGAGTAGATCCTAAGAGTTCTCACCACAAGGAAAAATGCATTCCCCTCCCCCCTTTCATGGTATCTCTGCGAGATGATGGATGTTAACTAAAGTCACTGTGGTCATTTCACAATATATGTAAGTCAAGTCACTAAGCTGCACACCTTCAACTTACCCACTGCTGTATGCCAATTCTATTTAAATAAAACTGGGAAAGATATTAACTGTAAAAACAACAACAACAACAAAACACGAGTCATTGGCATACCCTACAAAGCAGTAATTCCACTCGATAGAAATGGCGCCAGAACCACGAGCCGCGAAAAAGCTGTTCATAATGGCACTATTTGTAACAGCCAGCAGCTAGAGACAGCACGTGTGCTCATCGACAGAAGAAAGAGAAAATCAACTGTGATATATTCATACGGTGGGATATTGTGCAATAGCTAAACGTAATGATATCTAGGTATATACAATGACACGGGAGAATCTTGCAGACACAGTGTTGAATGAAAACACCCAGACACAAAAACAGTATATATCGAATTATTCCATGTACATGAAGCTCAAAACAGGCAAAACTAATGGATAGTAATAGTGGATATGCCTGGAAGTTGGCTACTGACTGAGAAGGGTCATGAGGAGATCTTTTGGCTGGGGGGGCGGGGGGGCAGCGGGCAGAAACACTCTGTGTCTTGATCTGAATGATGGATATTTGGGTGCATGCATATATAAAAATGTATCTAGATGTACAGTTAAGATTAGAAGACTTTCTACACTTTACTGTATGTTCATTATTCCTTATTAAAAAAGTTTTATATTTTCAACAAGGAAAAGCCTGTGTTCTGGACTTTGATTTCTGACCACTGAAGACTAGGTAACTTGAACCAACAAACCCTCCCATGGAAAAAAACTGGACAAAATATTTTAAAAGATCACTTTTTTTTTTTTTTTTTGGTTTTTGTTTCAAGGTAAAAAGATCACTTTAAGATCATCAATGGGCTAACTAGATAGTGAAAGAGAATACCAAGCCAAGATCTGGAAGACCGGGATCGAGAGAGGTGAGCCTGTTTCTCGAAACTGCCTTTGCCCTGGGTTGTTTGAGGTTGGCTGACCTAGAAGAAGCAGCCGAGGGCTTAGGACAAAGACTCACAGTCCGGACTCCACCGAGAGCATATATGGACACTTGATCTATGACAAATGTGTTGCTGTGCTAGGACAAATGCATAACAGTGCTAAGACAATGAGAGATCCATATGAAAAGACGAAATTAAAGGCCTTCCTGGCACCACACACAAAAACAAGTTTTGGCGGATTGTGGACCTGAGGCTGAAAGGTAAACCAATAACATGCTTAGAAGATAGTACGGGAGAACGTCTTCCTAAAATAGGGTAGGGAAATATTTGTGATGAAGACACCCGAAATAACCGCTAAGGATAGAAGACTGATACATTGCAATAGAATCAAGAATCTGCTCATCAAAAGACATCATCATTAAAAGACACGAATAGGCAAATCATCGAGTGGGATCAGATACTTGCAACACATATAAGCACAAAGAGCTTGCATCCACGATATATAAAGAATGCCTACAAATTAATAAGAAGAAGTCAGACAAATGGGCAAGAGGTTTGAACAATTACTTCACAAAAGAGGATATCTTAGTGGCCAATAAATGTGAAACGGTGCTCAATCTCATTAGTAATAATGAAAACGAAACTTCTAATCGCAGTGAGATACCATCAGAAACTAGTCAGATTGGCAGGCACGTGAGGGCCAGGAGACATAGTCAAAGCAGCGCTGTTTGTGATGAGCACAAAGTGGAAACGACCCCGATTCACCCGCCATTCGCGAAGTGGAAACAACCCAAATGTCCATCTACAGCAGAATGGATAATTAATTTGTGATATCTTCACACACTGGAAATGAATGAACTTCGGATATCCACGGTAACATGGCTGAATCTCAGAGGCATTGTCTGCGTGAAAGAAGCTGTGCGACGTGATTTATACAAAATTCATCAACAGGCAAAACTAAACTCTTTGCTTAGAGATGCGCGCAGAGATGGCTCAACTCTAAAGAAAAGCAAGTAGGCCATACTCTAAAGTCAAAACAGTGTTTACCTCCGGTGGGGGATGAAGAAGGTTGTTACCATGAGATGTGTTATGAGCTGAGTTGATACGTTGAAGTCCTTATCCCTAGTACCTCAGAATGTGACCGTATTTGGAAGTAGGGTCTTTAAGAGGTAATTAAATTAAAATGAGGTCATTGGGTAAAATGAGGTCATTCAGATACACCAATCTGAATGGTGAGAGGAGGTTAGGACACATACACGCACAGAGGGGAGACCGTGGGAGGCCATAGGGAGAAGAAGACCATCTACAAGCCAAGGAGAGAGGCCACAAAAGGAACTGAACATGCTGACACGTTGATCTAGAAGCTTCTAGAACTGTGAGGAAATAAATTTGTTATTTAAGCCACTCAGTCCAGGGTACTTTGTTATGGCATTTGGGAGGGCTTCTGGGTGCTCCCAATTTTTTATTTCTTGACTAGGATGATAACTGCATAGGAATTTTCCTCACCATAAGTTGTTAGGTTGTATATTTAAGCTTTCTTTATTCTTCTGTACATGTGTTATATTTCCCCATAAAACAGCAAACCAAAAAAAGAATGGCCTGGCCTGGGCAGGGAAAAAAGGTTTTGTTTTTGTGATATTCTCACACCTATCCTGTGAGAAAGACTTGGAAAGGACTTTCCATTTTGTAAACAGCTTTATTGAGATGTACTTCACACACCACACAATTCAGCCATTTAAAGTGTACAGTTCAATGGATTTTCGTGTATTCACAGAGTTGTGCTCACTAGTTAATTTGAGGACATTTTCCTCACCTCTGAAAGAAACCCTGTACCCTTTAGCTATTATGCCCATCCACACCAGCCTCTAGAAACCACTAATTGACTTTCTGTCTCTATAGGCCTATTCTGGACATTTCATACAAATCAAATCATGTAGTATGTGGTCTTTTACGTCTAGTTTCCTTCACTTAGCATGCTTTCGGGGTACACTGTGTTGCAGGACCCACTAGCATGCTTTCGGGGTGCACTGTGTTGCAGGACCCACTCTTCAAGCCTTTTGGTGAACGAATGCGCAGCCCACCTCATGTCTGTCCAGGTGATGGATGTTTGGGCTATTTGCGCTGTTTGACAATCGTCAATGATGCTACTGCAATGATCTGTGTACCAGTTTTTGTGTAGATATGCCTTCAATTGCCTTTGGGTCTATACCCAGGAGTGGAATTATTGGGTCATATGGGAATTCTGCACTTCACCAAACTGTTTCCCCCGGGGGCGTCATCATTTTACGTGCCCACTCGCAGTGCCCGAGGGGTCCAATTTCTCCACACCCTCGCCCAAAGAAAAGCACTTATTTTTCTCTGTCCTTTTGATTATAGTCCATCCTGGTAGATGGGAAATGGTCTCTCACTGTGGTTTTCATTTGTATTTCTCCACTGATTAATGATGGTGAACATCTATCTTTTCATGGGCTTATTGGCAAGACTTGTTAGCTCCGCTTTCCTAAAGAGAAATGGAGGCCCAGGCTCGTCTTTCCTTCCGGTACATCCCCACCGCCTCTATGGAAGGCAGGGTTCTCCCAGCAGATAAGCATGAAAGCCAGCCTTAGTTCTTAGGAGCTTATCCTGGCCCTACTCTGGGGCTTTCCTTTTGTCTGGCTTGGTTTCTATTGCTGCCACCAAACCCCTGAAATCTTACTGGGTCCCCTCGCGTCACCTTATAATAACCACCTGTCCTCTGCTTGTTCCACTTAAGGCCTTCGTGATGCCCAGGACTTCCTACAGAGGGGGCTCTTGTCCTTTACCCAAAATGGGGACTCAGGCCTCCTGCTTAGTGAACAGATGGATCCCAGCATCAAGTCCAAATTGTCCCTCGTCACTCGAGAGGGAAGCTGAGGTTCCAAGGGGGTGGAGCCGTGGGCAGGGCTGCCTCGAAGGGGAAGGGCCAGCTCCCGCTGGCTGTCGCTGAGCAAAGAGCGTAGCCAGAGCTTGGCGTTGATGGATAAACAGGGTGCGGCCGCCAAAAGCTGGATTTGAACTGCACCAGCAGGTGCCCTGCTCTGGTAGAGCCCGGTCCTCTGCCCTGGTGACAGGTTAACCACAGTCCCTTGAGAAAAGTAAAGATAAATAGATTTCTCCTTGGGGCCCTTTGACCTCTGCAAACCAGGTGCAAAGTATGCTTAGCCCCAGTGGGGTTGCCAGGGGGAGGGAGGAAATAATAGGTTTTTTCTTTTTTCAGTTTTACAAGCTTTGACCTTCAGCCAGTCCACTTGTTTCCTTATACCCATAGTCTCACCTCGGCCAGTGGGAGTGGAAAGCCCCGTGTCTGCTGGGACCGGTCCCCCTTCCCCAGTAATATTCGTGTTCTCCTTAGAGAACGGGGCTGTTGCGGCTAAACTCCAGGCTTCAGTTCATAGTCTCATGAAGGTCATCTCTTCTTCTAGAACGTCAGTGCTGTAGAAAGGCCTGTAGTGCTGAGGAAGTGCTCCGGGCTGGGAGACGGAGACCCGGATTCCACCCTCAGCTTCTGCCCTAACTCACGATTTCCCTATGTCACTATGTCAATCTTTTCTGAGCCTCAGTTTCCTTCATTGATAAAATGGAGTTAAGAACAACTCTATCATACCTTCCTCACTGGAGTCATATGAAGATCAAATCAGATCATGCATCTTGACATGCTTCTTTTTTTTTAATTTTTAAGATTTATTTATTAGTCAAAGAGTGAGAGGACAAGCAGGGGGAGTAGCGGGGAGAGGGAGAAGCAGGCTTCGCGCTAAGGGACCCGATCCCAGGACTCTGGGATCATGACCTGAGCCGAAGGCAGACTCTTAACTGACTGAGCCACCCAGGCGTCCCATCTTGACATGCTTCTTAAATCTGAAATGGACAGATAGCCAGTTAATACCCTTACTATAAAAGAACTACGAACAGTGATGGGCAAAAGACAAACCCCACAATTACAAAATGATGAAAAGAAAGTGCACGAAAATAAAGAACGTAAATAATCATTAAATATATAAAAACTTCAACCTAATAAAAAATACAAAATGAAACAAAAAGTTATTTTCACTTATTGGGGTGGCAAAAGAAGAATGTCTGGAGGGCAATTCAGCAACACATCGAAGATTTTTGAAAAGTGCCTATACTTTAGTCTTGGGGTGTACCTTCAGAAAACAACTGACATTCATGCAAAAATGTAAGTGCATCTCATCATCTTCTGTTTAAAATGTGTTTAGAATAATTCATATTGTGATTTATTATTAAAAACAAACTTCCATAGTGCTTTACAAAATATAACCAACTCAAAAAGATATCTGTATTAAGGTAAAAAAAAATTTTCTTTCTCATTTCTCTACTCACTACTTATCCGAGTAAAAAATTTCACAAAATTGACAGATTTTTCCATTTGTATTCCTTTACTTGCAGAATCTAGAAATAGCCAAATTACATATTAAATATAGTTAAGTGCCGGAAGTTGACACCCTATTAGGAAGTGTGTGCATTTGCATAGTGTCCTACAGGAAAAGTCTACACAAGGTTGACTACACATCTTTAAACTTAGCACATCAACCTGATTTTTATATTGTTTTTATACTTTTTATATGTATGGAATATTGAATATTTCACAATAAAATTTTTTTTCTTTTTTTTCCCCAAATATGTTTATTTTTTCAGTGTTACAAGATTGGTTGTTCATGCACCACACCCAGTGCTCCATGCTATACGTGCCCTTCTCAATACCCACCACCAGGCTCGCCCAACCCCCCACCCCCTCTCCTCCAAACCCCTCTGTGTTGCTCAGAGTCCACAATAAATTTTTTAAATGAAAATGCGTTATGAACAGAAAATTATTAGATAAGGATGATTATCACAGTCTTGCTTATAATGGTAAAAAATTTAGAAGACTTTTTGCCTGGTAGGTTGTTTTAATAATGCCGCCAATGAACTATACTTCCCTGTGTCCATCCTCCTTTCCAATGTAACATTGTTGCTCCTTCCGTCAATAGGTAGGGTGAATTTTCCCACCTGTTTGACTCTGGGCTGAATTTGTCATTTGCTTTGGCCAGTGCAGTACGTTGCAAGTGATATAGTGTGACTTCCAAGGCTGGGCCTTAAGAAACCTTGCAGTTTCCATTTTTTTCCCCTTGGAATCCTCAGACCTATGCGACTCTCTGGTCCTGGAAGGTGAGATGTGTGCATTAAAGGGTTAACCCAGCAGGCACACTCCAAAGAAAAGACTAGCCCTCCCCTGGCTCCTGAGAGCCCTTGGACTTTCTTGCCTGAGCATGTTTCTGTGTGCCTGAGGCTTTGGGCCATGCTCTATCAGTTGACCTCTGGGGGAGCTGGAGTCTAAGTAACTAAGGTCAGTTATGTGGGTGCTACATGTTTCCACGCCTGACCAGCAATAAAGACACTGGACACTAAGACTCAGTGAGCTTCCCTGATTGGTAATATTTTGCATGTGTTGTCACACGCATTGCTGGGAGAGTAAAGTGTGTCCCCAGGAGATTCCACTGGGAGGAGTTACCTGGAAGCTTGTGACTGGTTTCTGCTGGACTTTGTCCCACACGCCTTTTCCCTTTGCTCAGTCTGCTTAGCATCCTTTCCCCATCATAAGCCATCACCGTTAATACCGCAGCTTTTCTGAGTCCTGTGAGTCTTTCTAGTGAGTCATCAAACCTAAGGGTAGTCTTGGGAGAACCCTGACACAGATGCTTCGTGGACAACAAGTGAAGAGCCGATCGCCAGCGCTAATTGGCAAACACCTGAGTGAGAACATCCGGGGCCTTCGGGCCCCAGTCAAGCTGTTGGATGCCTGCAGCTGCATGAGCGGGCCCAGGAGAGCCTAGCAGACATAGTAGAGAATCAAAACTAGGCAACTGGCTAAAGAAATGATCATACGTCCCTACATTGAAATACTAAATGTTCTTTAAAATGCGGCTATGGATTCCATGTACATTAAATGGAACTGTATTCACTATATATTTCAAGTAATGAAATGTTATAAATAGAGATGTATAATGTAATCCTATTTTGAAAAAATTAATATATATGTATTTATATATACATGTATAATTAGATGCTTCCAGTTATGGAAAGAATTAGTCATGAGAACAAAAGGCTCAGTATAGAGACTATAGTTGGTGGTCTCGTAATAGCATCTCACGGTGACAGAGGGCCCCTATACTTGGGGTGAGCTGAGCAGAACGTATAGACTTGTTGAATCACTATGTTGTACACGTAAAGCCAGTGTAACATTGTATGTCAACTCTACTTAAATTAAAAATATATTTTTAAGTGTATAATTAGAATAAGCCATCTGCAACGGCTGGTATTCGACCATTTTTGACTTACCCAAACAACAACTCCCTATGATTCAACTAATATACTTTGCTAGATATTGATCAAGGCTGGAGGGTCCCGCAGCAAAATATTACCCGTGGCTCTGTTTGGGTGCTGAGTAGTGGGCACACTTTCCTTTCTGGTCATCTGTATTTTCTAAATCTTGTACACTGAACATGTGTTTCTTATTGTGGTATTAGGGAAAAAACCAAAGGAAACTCGTTTTCTCCCTTTTAGAAACATGTGAGCGATGCTGACTAGATGAGGAAACTCTGAAGCATCTCTGGGGACAGGGGTGGGGTGGGGTCTTAGCTCAGTGGTGGGGGCTCACTACTTTATGGTAGCGGCCAATAGGGTATCCCTGCTCCCTGAGAATCCAAATCAACTCAAACTTCCCCCTGGGTTCCATAGCTGCCTCCATTTCATTGATCGACACCTGGATGCATGTGATAAGAAATTTGAGACAGCCTAAAATATCCACCATCTAATAAAACAGAAATAGAGAAGCGGGCCTCAAGAAAACACAAGCAATAGTAGAAAATCAAACCAAGGCAAAGAGATGTATGAATATGCAGAATACCAGGACTGCCTTTGACAGTAAGGGTTAGCATAGGCTCTGAATTGCCAGGCTGCCAAAGTGAAAGGAGAAAGCCAATTACCCTCACAATTCTCATCACCAGTGAGAGGAAACACAGCTGTCAATCAATTCTAGTAGCCACTTACAAAGGCCGTTTGACGATACTGTCAACTGTTAGCACTCGGCACCTTCCAATTGCCATTAAACCCACTTTCGAATTCTGGTGTGGACGATGGGGAAGAAGTATATCAGCGTCTGTGTCTCTCTAAGTACCTATAAATGTGTCTCTACTTGGACTTCTTACTGTGTCTCAATCTGTACTTGTGTCTGTGTTTCTATCTTACATACCTGTCTTTATAAATACCAGAATCTGTACCTGCATCTGTATCGCTAAGATACTTGTATCCACATCTAATAAGTACCCATATCTGTGTCTCGGTCTGCACCTGCATCTGTCTCTGTCTGTACTTGTATCTGAATCTCTGTATGTACCTGCCTATGTGACTCTGTTTGTATCTGAATCTGTGTTTCTGTCTGTGCCCGCACGTGTCTGCCCCTGCATCTTTGCCTGTATCTGAGCCTGCCTATGTCTTTCCATCTATATCTGTATTTGGGTCTCATTAAGTATTAGTGTCTGGGTCTCTGTCTTTACCTGTATCTGTGTCTCTAGCTGTCACTGTGTCTGGGTCTCCATCTGTATAGGAATCGGTGTTTCTTACTGTACATCCATTTTCTTAGTGTGAACGTGTATTGTATCTTTATCTGCACCTGTATCTGTGTGTCCATCTCTACCTATAACTGGGTCTCTATCTCTCGTTGTACTGTGTCTCTGTCACTGCATCTGGGTCTCTCCCTGTACTTGTATCTTTGTTTCCATCAATACCTGTATGTGGGTTTATCTTTACTTCTGTCTGGACTGTAGATGTACTCGTTTCTCTGTCTCTAATATATCTGAATCTGTGTTTCTATCTGCACCTCTACCTGGGTCTTCATAAATACCTGAAAATGTATACATTTATTTGGCTCTCAGTCGTACCTGTATCAGTGTTTCCCGCCTCAGTGTTTCTTTCCGTACTTGCATCTGGGTCTCTGTATGCAACAGTATCTGTGTCCCCGTCTGTATCTGTATTTGTCTCCATTTGTATCTTTATCTGTGTCTCTATTTGTAGTGTAACTTTGTCTCTATCTGTATCTATATTGATTTTTGTAAAAATAACTGTGTATTTGTTTCAGTGTCTTTCTCCTATAAGTAATTGTATCTTGGTCTCTATCTGTAACAGTAAATACATCACTCCCTGTACCGCTTGCTGTCTTTGTTTCAACCTGTATCTGTGTCTGTGTCTCAACATATTCCTGCATCCGTGTCTCTATCCGTGACCACGTCTGGATCTCTCTGCGTATGAGAAGCTGTCTTTCGTTATCTGTACCCAGATATCTGAGTCTATGTATATACCTGTATCTATGTCTCTATCTCCATGTGTATCTGTTTCTATACCATACCTCTGGTCATTCCTATAGCAGGATTTCTACTTGTACCTGTATCTGTGTATGTGCCTCTAATTGTATTTGTGTCTCTGTCTGTATGACTACCTACATCTGTGCCTGGAAGTACCTGTATGTCTTTTTATATCAGTGACCATTTCTCTATTTGTACTTGTATTTGTGTCTCTCTCTGTACTTCTGTCTGTATCTGTAATTTAACTGTAACTATGTATCTATTTGTGCCTGTATCTTCGTTTCTTGCCACACTTCAGTATGGCTCTGTCAGTACTTGTATCCATTTGTCTAACTGTACGTGTTTCTATCAATGTAAGCACCAGTCACTGTGCCTCTGTACCAGTAATAGTGTCTTTACAAGGCCCAGTATCCGGTTTTCAGAAGGTACCTGTATGTGAGTCTCTGTCGATACTAGTATCTGTGCCTCTAATTGTATCTGTGAATGGGTCCCTATTTGTACCTGTATCTGGTTGTTTAGCTGTTCATTTTTCTGCATTTCTTTTTGAAAAAGATTTATTTATTTAATTTAAAATTTTTTATTCAATTCAATTTAATTAACATATAGTGTATTGTTAGCTTCAGGGGTAGAATTCAGTGATTCATCAATTGAATGTAACACCCAGTGCTTGTTACATCAAGTGCCCTCCTTAATGCCCATCACCCAGTTACCCCACCCCACCACCTCCCCTCTAGCAACCCTCAGCTTGTTCCCTAGAGTTAAGACTGTCTTATGGTTCGCCTCCCCCTCTGGTTTTATCTTATTTTATTTTTCCTTCCCTTCCCCTATGTTCCTTCCCTTCCCTTCCCCTTTGTTTCTTAAACTCCACATTTGAATGAAATCATATGGTGTTTGTCTTTCTGTGACTGACTTATTTTGCTTTGCATAATACCCTCTAGTTCCATCCATGTTGTTGCAAATGGCAAGATTCCATTCTTTTTGATGGCTGAGTAATATTCCATCATAAAATATTTATTTATTTATTTATTTATTTATTCATTCATTCATTTATTCATTTATTTTCGAGAGAGAGAAAGAGAGCATGAGTGGGAGGGGTAGAGGGAGAGGGAGAGAGAATCTCAAGCAAACTCCATGCCGAGTGTGAATCTTGACACAGGGCTCAATCTCATGACCTTGAGATCACAACCTGAGCCAAAACCAAGAGTCAGACGCTTAACCAACTGTACCACCCAGGCACTCCTATCTGCCTACTCCTAACCAGTATCCGTGTCTCTCTAGGTACTTGGGTCAATGTCTGTCTATCTCTTCCTAACTCTGCGTTTCTATCTGTTACTGTAGCTGGGTCTCTACTGAAACTTCATCAATGTCTCTACTAGCTCTGTAGATGGCTCTGTATCTTTACCTGTATCTGGGTCTCTATCCGCCTGTATCAGTGTCTTCATCTGTCCTATTTGTGTCTCTATCTGCAAATTTGTATCTTTATTTGTACTGTACCTTAATCTATGTCTCTATCTGTAGTGCTTTCTGAGTCTGTATCTCTATCTATATCTGGGTTTCTGTATCTATACTTTTGTCTCTATCTGTACCTCTATCTGGGTCTCTGTATACCTCCATGTGTGTCTGTATCTATACCTGTTTCTGGCTCTGTCTGTATCTGTGTCTCTAGCTATACCTGTACAATTGTCTCTATCTGTTCCTGTGTTTTTGACTCTGTATGCAGTCTGTATCTTACCTCTCTAAACACCTCTATCTATGTCTCAATCTGAACCTCTATCTATGCATTTATCTGTACTGGTATCTGGATCTCATTCTGTACATTTTTTTTGTCTCTACCTATCTGTATCCGGGTCACTATCTGTACCTTTATCTGTATCTACATCTGTGACTGTATCTGAGTCTATATCTCTATCTGGAAATGTATCTGGATCTTGGTCTGTCCCTGTGTCTATCTGTACCTGTATCTGCGTTTCTTCCTTTATCTCTATCTGTATCTCTATCTGTATCTGTCAGTGTCTCTGTTACTGTATTTGTACTTGTTTCTAGTTCTCTATGTGTATTTGTATCAGTGTCTCTATTCATACATGTGTCTGGTTTCCATTTGAAACTTTATCTGTGTCTCTATCTGTACCTATGTACAGATCTCTACCAGTTCCTAAATCTATGTTTCTATATATAATTCTTTCTAAGACTCTCTTTCTTTGCACCTGTATCTGGTTATGTATCTCTACCTGTTTCTGGGTCTCTATCTTTATCTGTATGTATCTTAACTGGTCTCTTTTTCATCTATATCTGTGTTTCTATCTTTCTCTATATTGGTGTCTCTCTGCATTTGTATCTCTATCTTCACTTGTATCTCTGTCTCCATTTCCACTTCTATCTGTGTCTCCATCTGTACCTGTATCTGTGTCTATACAAGTACCTATGTCTGTGTTTGCATTTGTGTCTGTATCTCTATCTGTACCCATTTCTGCATCTCCTTCTCTACCTGTATCTAGTTCTCTATCTTTATATCTGTATCTTTACAAATATCTGTATTTTTGTCTCCACCTGAACCTTTATCTGGTTTTCTATAAGTATCTCTATGATTGTCTCTCCATCCACCTATATATTTGTCTCTATCTGTACCTGTATCTATTTTTCTATCTTTAACTCTATTAAGTCTCTATTAGTATCTGTATCTGTGTTACTATCTATATTTCTTTTCTGTGTCTCAACCTCTACCTAGGTGGTACTTACCTATAGACATATACCTATGTCTGTCTATGTGTTCCTGTATCTTGGTCTCTCTCTCTCTCTACCCCTCCCTCTCCCTGTATCCTTAAATGTATCTGTTTATTTGTCTATCTATACCCATATCTGTGTCTCTATTTGTCCCTGGGTCTGGGTCTATATCTGTGTCAAGGGACATTGGAGATGTTATCAGACTTGCAAGCAGGATTATAAAATCTGCCTGTTAGCTCTGCTGCTAGATCCACCATTGTTTTGTATTATATTAGTCTCCTGAGGCTTCCATAAGAAATTACCACGAACTGGGTGGCTTAAACTAGTGAAAATTATTGTCCTGATGTTCTGATGGTTAAAATCTGAGGTCAGTGTTTTGGTAGGGATGATTCCTTCTGAGAGCTCTGATGGAGAATCTCTTCCATGCCTCTCCTCTAGCTTCTGGTGATTTTCTAGAAATCTTTGGCATTCCTTTGCTTGTAGAATCATTACTCTGATGTCTGCCTTCATCGTCAAATGGTATTCTGTGTGGGTACCACTATGTCCAAGTTTCCCCTTTTCATAAGGACACTAGTCGCATTAAATATAAGGCCCACATCTTAACTAATGACATCTGCATTGACCCTATTTCCAAATAAGGTCACATTCTAGAGTCTGGTGGTTGGGAATTCATATGAATTTTTTTGGGAATACAATTCAATACACAACAATCATTGTTTCCTTCATTTTACTGCTCAGCCCACACCTTTACAAACTCCCGAGTCCATCCTTCAGTCTGGCTCTTCCTTGGGCTTTCGTTTGGGCCTGAGACAGCTAGTTGAGAAAGTCACTGCCGTTATTGGGGGACTGTAACTCTAGAGCAACTCAGAAGACATGGGGTGGATCTCTGCACAGAGTGCTCAGTCGTGGGGACCTAGAACCGAAACTCAGGAGTAGAATAAGTCAGGTTGGGTTACATGATGCTGTAGTAACAAATGACCCCAAAATCTCAGTGCTTGACTCAACAAAGATTTATTTCTCACTTAGTCAATATGCCAATTGGTGTTCATCTCCATATCACTTTCTCTTAGAGCCCAGCCTGAGGGAGGGTTTATCCTTATGATTCTGCTATCCCCAAAGCAGAAAAAAGGGAAACATGTCTATTGTGTACTGGCTTTTGATGTTTTTGCTCAGAAGTGAAATACCACACTTGTGTTCACACTCTCAGCCAGAGCAGGTCACTTGGTTGCACCTAATCTCAAGGGATCAGGGAAATTCAATTCTACCTTGTGCCTAGAAAAAGAATGGGCAATATTTGGAGAATAGCAAGCCTTTGGAAGCCTGGGAAGGACTTCTGCTTCTCTTTCCCCCACATCTTTCTTTGTGAGGGTAATCATATGTCCTGGTTAGCCAAGGCAATTTACACATACTGCTCCGGCTTAAATATTAGTAGTGCTCTTTCAGTCTTAAAAGAGTCCCTGTTTGGACACAGGGAAGTAGATATTATTAGAAAGAGAGACACCCTGGTGGACCGTAGGCTAAAGTGATAATGCTTTACATGTTACTTTCTGTGTTTCTTTACATTTTGTTACCCTTAAGCCCTCAGGCAGGTATCTTTAGATACGTAACATGGTCTAAGTTGTGTCCTGGGGTGAGGAAAAGGGCATGTGTTCCAAGAACTGAAGATGAGGAGCATCCTTCAGAAGCCAGCATAGTGGTGGCAATGGTTACAAGCAAGGGGCCTCTGTGGTAGGCAAATTATCAGGCTGAGTGTCATGGGGCTGTGTTGCCCTCTCCTACCCCCAGAAGTATTCTAGTGATGACCATGGAGGTTCTGGGGTTTCTGAGATGGCACTTTCTCAAACATACCTTCACTGGTAACACCCATTCCTCCTCCATTTCCCTGGTGAGGAAGCCTCTTCCTTCCCACAGCTGGCATCTCAGTACAGAGAGGCAAAGGCTGGCAAGGATTCCCTTATCATTTTGTGCCAGGATAGAGAATGGGGAATCCTGCTCCCTGTGGAAGGGCAAGAGTGCCAGTACAACCTCCTGGTCACAAGAAGGTTGTCTTTTTCCCTCCACATCTTCCTGCCTCAGGGCTTTGTACTTACTCTTTCTTCTTCCTGAAATGTCCTTCTCCTACTCTCCTCATGTCTGGCTTCTCATTCTTTTGGACTTGGCTAAAATGTCCCTTTTTTACAGACATTGACTGTTATTGTCCTCTCTCAGTAAATTACCCTTTCCTTCTATTGTCTGTCATGGCACCCCATATATTTGCTAAGTTAACAAATGAATGATTTTTTTTTATATTTATTAGAGAGCGAGAGACTGAGAATGAGAGGGGAGAAGGTCAGAGGGAGAAGCAGACTTCCCGCAGAGCTGGGAGTCCGATATGGGACTCGATCCCGGGACTCCGGGATCATGACCTGAGCTGAAGGCAGTTGCCCAACCAACTGAGCCACCCAGGCGCCCAACAAATGAATGATTAAGTGAGTGATTGTATGCATTTGAACCCAGTTTCTAAGGACTTTCACATGTTCTGGCATGGAATGACAATGTAAGAAGATGAGAAGCACCCTGAAAAATTGAAATAGTAGTTCAAGATGGTCATTCCTAGTACGTCAGATACACAAAACTGAAAATGATCTAGTGGTAAGAGTAGAACTCAGTAAATATACAGAAACATCATTGTAATATATCAAAGGGCAGTCTTTATCTGAGAATGGTAGCAGGCCCTTTGAAGAATTTACTGAGCTTTTCAGTAATACCCATTTCTCATTGGTGGCAAGTTCTGTGGCCATGAAGAGGTGCCAACACAGGGGTGACATGTGTGAGAGATGCACTGTATAGAAGGAAGTATATCTATCTTTGGGAATGTGATAGCTCAGTGGAGAGAAGCAAAGTGCTGAAAAATCTTTCTTGGTCAGACAGAAGGGCAGTATGTGTGACTCCATGTGATGTGCGCATGTGCATACTCACACAATCACATGCAGAGATGAGAAATTGTTAGAAATAAAGGAGCACTTCCTTCCTAAGGGCCCAAGCAGTGTCCAGGCACTGTGTTGACTCTTTCAAGCGCCTGATGGGAATGCTGAAGGATACAAGGAAAGACAGCCTTTTGTCATGATAACCCCAAGCACTTAATCAGAGCATCTTGTTACACAAAGAGAACCTGGCTTCTAGTATATGGTACCACATGCCTAATCCATTTCCAGAAAAAAGGGAAAAGCACACATGAGTGGCACATCAAGGTCCTGGATTACTGCCCTGGGAAACGGGCCACATTCTTTAGTTGTCAGAGGCAACTATGCAAGATTGGCACACAGGAGTCTGAGGGTAAATGGGCTTTTTGTGATAGGAGTGGTGTCTAGAATAGCCTGACTAATTTTCCAGCTGCTTTCATGAGATTGGTGCACCTCCACCCCCAGCAATGAGAGGAGAGGGAAAGAGAGAGTGAGAGAGAGAGAGAGCGAGAGAAAAGAAGAAGAAGAAGAAGAAGAAGAAGAAGAAGAAGAAGAAGAAGAAGAAGAAGGAGGAGGAGGAGGAGGAGGAGGAGGAGGAGGAGAGGGGAAGGAGAAGGAGGGAAAGGAGAAGGAGGGGAGGAGGAGGAGGGGAGGAGGAGGAGGAAAGGGAATGGGAAGGAGAAGAAGAAAGGAGAAGAAGAAGAAGAAGAAGAAGAAGAAGAAGAAGAAGAAGAAGAAGAAGAAAGAGGAGGGAGAAGGAGGAGAGAAGAGGAGGAGGGGGATTGAAGAGAAGGAGATGAAAAGAAAGAAAAGAGAAGTGTGAGCAAGCTGTCTATGCCTCTGTGCTTCTGGAGGTAAGGGGCATAGCCATGTACCATCACTCCTAGAGTTCAAGAGCAGTGGGGATTATTAACCCCTCTGAACCACATGGAATGGGCAGGGATATCATATAATAATTATGATAGTAATAATAACATTATTAGTTATTACAGGGGAGGTAGTACATCACCAAAATCCATGATTTTTTCCCCTAGATTTGAAGAACCCAAACATTTGTATTGTCGGTTCATCCTGAAGTTTGAGGTTCAGAGTGGGAGTAAAGTACTTGAACCTTCAAGTGATTGGTGATTAGACTGGGAGCCAGCAGATTCATTCTTCTGTGGGAGATATCTGTACGGCGATGGGAGCTTTCTGGTCAGAGTATTCTCACTTCACTCTCAGAGCACTTGGAAAATCCAGTTAGTCAGTACGGGTGTCTCAAAAACCACTAGAGTTGGCTGATCTTGAAAGATATTTTGCCTCTGGCTGGGGGCAAATCTTGATAAATTGTCCTAGTTGCGTAGGTCAACTCTGAGAATTTACTTTCCTAGGAGTCAGAACCCCGGTCTCTTCTTCATAGCTATAGCTGAATTAACAGTAACACAATTTTACCAACTGTAGTGCTTTTTTGGTTGACACCCTGCTTTGAACCAAATAATAGAGTGTCAAAATTCATGCAGAAAAAAGTACAGAAAATGCAAGGAGAAATAGAAACATATTTGTAGTTAAGAAATTTATCTTTCTCAGCACATAGCAGAACAAATGGACAAAAGATAAACATATAGAAGATCAAAACAATATGATAAAATTAATCTATAGTTATCATCTTTGCTAAGTTATCCTATGGTAAGAAACAACCTCCAAAGTCAAGTGGTTTGCAAGAGCAAACGTTAATTTCTTCATCACATTACATGTTGGTTGGGATAGGCTTTGGTTCTGCACCATTTGTTTTCTTTATTCTGAAATCCAAACTGAAGGAGGAGCCCCTCTTTGGGACGTGTTGGCATTGTGGCCTCAGATCATTTCCATTCATATTCTCCTGAACAAAGTTAGTGGGGAAGTATATTGCATCCATAGGAGGGCACCACAAGTCACCTGGTAATGGGCAGGGGTTGTGGTCTTTTTACGTGGACAGCAACAAATAGTTGGTAATAATATTACAATCTATCACAATATCTTATTGGTATATATCATATTCTATACTGTGTAATCATAAAAGTCAGCTTGTAAGTACCCCTACATACGCATAAGAGTCGAACATATATTAGGCTGTAAAGAAAACCTCGGTGTATTCTAAAATGTAGAAATAGAATGTTGTTTTCAGCAGTAGTAGACTTAGGTTGTTTCGGTTCAATTCTCCAGCTGAGAACAAATAGAAAAACTAGAAAACTGAGGGTTATGAAAAGGGAGATGGGTGGGGGGGATGGGGTAACTGGGTGATGGGCATTAAGGAGGGCACAGGATGTGATGAGCACTAGGTGTTATATGCAACTAATGAATCATTGAACACTATACCAAAAACTGAAAAAAGAAAAAAAAAAGTTGTATCCTAAAGAAAAAAATATGAAGAAAAGCTAGAAAAGTAGTAAGATACTCTGCCTGAGAGCATCAGATAGCTACCATAGCAGAAAGAAATTACAGGACCAGGATCTGGAAGAGAAAGGAAGCCCAGAGAGTAGATCTTGGGATTTGCCTTTTTGTCTCTCAAGGGGAAAATGTCAACTCTAAAAGCCACAGCTGGGATGATGGGAAGTTATGCAGATTCAGAGTGCTGGGGAGAGGAAATTAGAGTCCAGGCCCCACTAAAGAAGAGTCTTGGTAACTCCTTCCCATCCCCCAGCTGGGATTCTGAAGGAAACTTATATTTTAAGAGTAAGTATTAGCCAGAACTAGATTAGCCCTAAAAAGGACTGAACATTAGTTTAAAGTCATCTCAATCCCTAATTGGATTAATTTAATTTGCTCTAGCCTAGTTGTCTGCCAGAAACAAAACTATAGTGTAATATATCATTAACCACAGCTTCACAATATCTGGTATCTTTTAAAATTTTTCTAAACAATATTTGGCACTTAGGGAAAGAATAATTAGTGATATAAGAAGATAAGATTTTACCCAAAACCTAAAGGAAAAAATGGAGACTCAAAACCAACCTTTTTTTTTAAAAGATTTTATTTATTTATTTGACAGAGATTGAGAGAGAGAGAGATCACAAGCAGGCAGAGAGGCAAGCAGAGAGAGAGAGGGAAGCAGGCTCCCTGCTGAGCAGAGACACCCCCCAATATGGGACTCAATCCGAGAACACTGCGATCATGACCCGAGCCGAAGGCAGAGGCTTTAACCCACTGAGCCCCCTAGGCGCCCCCAAAACCAACCTTTTATTCCTAGTTTTGTTAAATGTTTGTTGACTCTCTCCTCTTGACTTATTTCACTCCGCATAATCTCTTCTAGTCCTGTCCATGTTGATACGAAAGTTGGATATTCATCCTTTCTGATGGAGGCATAATATTCCATTGCATAAATGTACCACATCTTCCTTATCCATTCATCTGTTGAAGGGCATTTTGGTTCTTTCCACAGTTTGGCAATTGTGGTCATTGCGGCTATGAACATTGGGGTACATGTGGCCCTTCTTTGCACTGCAATTGCTTCTTTGGGGTAAATACCCAGTAGTGCAATTGCAGGGTTATAGGGTAGTTCTACTTTTAATTTCTTGAGGAATCTCCACACTGTTTTCCAAAGTGGTTGCACAGGCTTGCATTCCCACCAACAGTGTAAGAGGGTGCCCCTTTCTCCACATCCTCTCCAACATTTGTTGTTTCCTGACTTGTTGATTTTGGCCATTCTAACTGGTGTAAGGTGGTATCTCAATGTGGGTTTGATTTGAATTTCCCTGATGGCTAATGATGATGAAATATTTTATTTTACTATTTATTTGTCAGAGAGGCAGCAGGAGGAGCAGGCTCCCTGCTGAGCAAGGAGCCTGATGCAGGACTTGATCCCAGGAGCTTGGCATCATGACCTGAGCTGAAGGCAGATGCTCAACCAACTGAGCCACCCAGATGTCCCTTCATTTTCATTTAGTTAAAAATATTTTTAGATTTCTTTTAGCCTCCCTCTTTGACCATGTGCTATTTATAAGTTTGTTGTTTAATCTCCAAATATTTGGTGGTTTTCTGGCTACCTTTCTGTTTCTGATTTCTAATTTAATTCCATTGTGGTATGTGAACATACTTTGTATGATTTCTTCTGTTTTAAAATTAGAAGGTGTATTTTATGATCCACAGTGTGGTCTATATTGGTGAATGTTCCATGTGAGCTTGAGAAGTTTGTGTAATCTGTGGTTGTTGGATGGAGTATTTTATTTTCATGCCATATTATCTTGAATTTCCAATTCACTTTACCATTTCCAATCACCTTACCTACAGATTATTTTATCTACTGCTCTGTTTAGCAGCCAGTCTCTTGTCTCTTTCTTCAACAATAGTGAGACAGATATCTTTTCCTCAGGGAAGGTAAATTCATGTTTTTTTGCCTTTGCCAATAACAAAAATGTTGGAGATCTGGGTGACAACGCTGTTGCCTTTGGCATCTTTCACATAAACCACACCAAAAGAGCCAGGATGTCTCACTCTGTTGATGATCATGCCTATTTTTCCCAAGTTAGCACCTCTGGCCATCACCATAAACAGTTTTCAGATTGATCTGAATGTTTTCATTCACCTTGATGAAGGAATCAGAGTAGTGGATGGTATGAACATCACAAGTCACCAGATGAGGGCTTCCTTTTGTGCCCAGATCTTGCTATTAGTCTCAATGAACCACCGCATGTAGGTTGCCTTTATTTCATTTCCTCTTAGGGCATACTTAAGTCTGTTCCTTTAGAAAAGGATGAGGGAGAGATATGCTCTCAGCCTGTTTGCTTCTTGGGATCATAAGCCAAGGCTGCACTAGGGACTGTGTGGAGTATTTTGTACATGTCAATTAGCTTAAATTGATTGATAATGCTGTTCAGGTCATCTGCATCCCTACCGATTTTCTGCCTGCATGATCTATCAATTAGCGATGGGGGCGGGAGTGTTGTCTCCAACTCTAATTACGGATTTGTGTATTTATTTTTTCAGTTCTCTTAATTTTGGCCTTATGAAATAGAAATGTCCTTATTTAGAGATGGCATGATTTTCTATGTAGTTTTCTATGTGGTTCTACACAAAATTAGCTTGACCTATTGGATTCTCTAAGGTACTTGTAGCTCAGAACTTCTGAAGGATGAGGGCAGTGGGAGCAGAAATTGAAAGGTTATTAGGTCAAGAGAGATCAGAGGAGCCACAGAATGAGATATGGAGGTACGTTATCAGGGAGAATGAGCCACAGGTGTGTAGAAGCCATGAATAGAGAAGTGGACAATAAAGGGTGAAGAAGTCAGTTTGTGACAGTAGCTGTAGGCAACCAGTGCAGAGTAGCTGTGGCACATTGGTGTCCCAAGTGAAGATCCACAGACTTCTTGGTTCCCATGCATGTGCATCACTGGAGTCAGCAAAAACCATACATGTTCACTGCATGACTTCCCTTCTCCCCCAGAGACTGGAAAGAATCTCTTCTGGAAATCAGGAGCCTCCAGAATAAGTTCTGCTTGTCATTTCTCTCCTTTGATTTTGGTTCTCTTGGTGGTTACGGAAGTTCTAATGTGGCACGCTAAGGGGAAATGGCAAAGAGATTTGAGTCTCTATTAGCTTGAACTTGAAAAAGGCAGGCATCCCTGGGGTTCAGGGACATCCTGGAGTTTGTCTCTTTCAATTGATTCTGAGCACAGGCAGAGAAAGGGTGGTATTAGTTTTTAACTGCTCAGACTCCAATAGGTTCTCCCAGCTACCAATTCAGCCCCATTCTACTGCTAGCTTTGCCTATGTCCCCTCCTCAGTTTGACACATAATGCCATTTCTGAGCCAGAACTTGGCAAGGGTTCTGGTTTTCCAATTCCCTATCCTGTTTGACAGTGTCCCAGGACTTCCTCCTACTCCTGAACCTACTACATCTGGGGTTGAGGGCATTGAGCCCCCTGAAACCTCTTGCTTGTGGATTTAGTTTGGCTTCCATGGGCAGAAGGGAACATGATGGGCTTCCTGAAAGACCCAGGCATTTCAGCATTGTGCTTGTGGAGGCAGAATCATGTGCTGGGGCATGGAATGGGTTCCAGCAAGTGCAGCTAATTAGTGATGAGTGGAGAGGAGGCCACTGGGAGACAAAGGGATGGAGAGCTGCCAGATGCCATATGGCAGGAGAGGGCCGTGGGGAGATTCTTCTATATCCTCAGGGAGAAGGGGTATCAGGTCCACTTGGGGGACTCTGTGCTGCCCTTTGGATCCCTGCTGGCCACTATAGCCATATCCTTTGCCCTACCTGGTCACTGCATGTCTTGCTAGCAACTGCTGCTGAAGGGTGCCCTAATGAAACTCAGGAGGTAGACCACCAAGTGCTCATCATGCTACCCCCACCCCACTCAGCCCCATCTTGGGTCATACTGATGCTGAAGATCTTCCCCAAGCACTAATATGTGCAAAGTCCCACAGTGCCACGATTTCAGGAGAATGAATAATATGACAGTTTAGTACTCTGTATCACTGAATTTAAAAAGCACTGTTATTTTGCATACCCTTAAGAAAGTGAAAACTTTGTTAGCTAAACTGTAAAATTACACTGATTGTAAGGTGTGTCTCAATTTCAGAGATGAAAAAAGAATGTTAAAACACGGTATTTTATAATTAGTGTGATGGTTAAGAGGCCAGATATGAGAGCCAGGCTGCATGAGTTTGAATCCCAACTCTGTCACATACAAGCTATTGGGCCAGTCACTTTTACCATCACTGGGCCATAGTTTCCATGACCATAATGGAGACAGACCTCCTTCCTAGAGTTGTTGTGAGGACTGAATATGTGTGTAAAGCATTTCAACAATGCCTGGTACATAGTAAGAACTGTGTCTTTGCTATTTCTATTTTTAACAAATATTATATCAATTGCATACATAAGCAGAGGATAAGTAATGACTTTTGCCACCACCTCCACTGCCTTGCTGCCATTCCTGTAACCAGGTAAGCAGGGATCTTGCCAGTTCACAAATTTCTTAGCAGTCCTCTCCAAGAACAGATTTCTTGCTGCTCAACTGCCAATTTGGGGCTGTCAGGCATAATTGGGACCATAAACCAATCTGGGCACATCTGAAGCCAGTCATTTCCAATCAGACCTCTCACCACTGTAATCCTCAGACACTTCAGGGCAGACAATCCCCTTCCCCAGCCAATATCCCCATTGCATTATTGTTATGAGCATTCTGACCCTGGTTCCTCCCAGCTATGGCCCCTTTCCACCAACCTCTTCCCAAAGGCCCTCTGGAACTCTCATTTCACTGCAAACAAATACCACCACTTTCTCAATGTCTTCCCAGAAGGATTTCTTCATTGCCTTGCAGCCTTAACTGGAAAATGCCTCCCCCCCATTAGGGAGCCACCTCCTTCACCTCCTCCTGTCTTGGGGAGAGAGGGGAGGTTCTTCTGGCTCTTTGCTGCTGGGTCTAGACTAGAGCATGATTCTTCTGCTGTCAAAGCTGACCCTTCTATGAGCTTCAAACAATCAAGCTGAACATTTTGTCGTAAAAACAAAGGAGTTTTAAATAATGCAATTAATACTTGATAAATCTTCCTTTTAAAAATGTCATCCTTTATAGATAAGGCCAGCCTCCTGGACTCAGTCCCATCCCCAGCTTCTCTCTGGCAAATCCCAGTTATCTGGGTGGTGTATCTTTCTCCTGACCATTTTCTCTGCAATAACCCATATACAGAAATGTAGAGTTTTGTGTTTGGAAAAGAACCACAAATGGCATCTTACTATAAGCATCGTTCTGTAACTTGCTGTTTTCACCTGTCTGTATAATTCTACTTCATTCTTTTTAAATTGTTGCCTTGTAGATCTTCTTGGAAATACCACAGCATTTTTGTAACTGTTCCTCCAACATGAACACTTATGTTGTTTTCATTTTTCTCTATTACAAAAAAATGCGGCAATAAACAGCTTTCTATGTGTTGGTTTCCACACAAGGGAGGGGGTTTCTTCATACCTAATATTTTAAAGAGTAATGGCTATATTGTTTTATAAAGTAGGTAATGCATAGTATAAAATTGAAGCAATTTAAGAATTGCAGTGAAGAAACAAATAAATATATCACCAACAGTTTCATCACCCAGAAAAGGAAAAAAAAATACAATTAACATCTGGTGAGCAGCATCCCAACCATCTCTTTATGGATATGTCCGGGTAGAAGACAGTAAGCTATCTAGAAATAACTTTATAATACTGTGATCATACCAGTCATGTTATTTTCAATGAAAAGTGTGAATTTGGTTTTATTTGAATATAAGTGATAAAAAAGGAACTAGTGTGAAAATAAAAGAACTGAAGAACTTGATGTAACTGCTTCTCTCCACAAGGTCTATAGTCATAGAGTGAAATGATTGGAAACTTCTTTTTCTTTTCTCCCCTTCCCTTTCCCCTCCCTCCTCTCCTCTTCCCTTCCCTTTCTTTTAAAAATCTCTGTAGCCACTATCAGCTGACTTCCCTGTTGTGGGAAAGGAACTAGTAGACATCGTGCAGTTTTTGTTGGTTATATCAGCTTTATTTTGTCAATTGTTATAATGCATTCTATTCAGCAAGGCTGTGACTCCCCAGTCATTTAGTGGAGATCCTTAGATCCTTAGTTTTATATTTTATGGGTTCATTGCTCATAGCTATGTTTCTGAATTCTGACCTATCCTTTGGTTGGCAGGATTTGTCTTTCAGGAAGGGCTAATGAGTACTCAATTCCCCAAGTCTTCCCTGACTGTGGATAGCATTCATCTTTGAATAATAAACTGGCTGGGTGTAAAATTCTTGAGCCATACATTCTTTCCTTCAGAACTTTGTAGAACATTGCTCCACTGTCTTTTGGCATTGATAGTTTCTATGGAGAACTACATGGAAGTCTGGCTTTTATTCCTTTTGCTGATTTGCTCTTTCTGGTTGCCTATCTGAAGAACTTTTTTATACTTCAAGTTAAATAATTTAATCAGGACGTGCCTCCAAGTTAATGATTCTGTATCTATTTTTTTCTTCATATGTGGTATGCTTTTATGATCTGGTGATTTAGTTATTATTTATTTTGAGAAAATTTACTCACAATAAGCCTCTGAATATTTTTTCTCTTTCATTTGTTGTGTTTCCTCTGAGCTCTTGTTTTATTAAATCCATTCATCCACTCAGTCAACAAATATTTATTAAGGACCTACCAAGTGCCAGGCATTGTGCCAGATAAAGGAAACAGGAAGTAAACAAAATAAACATGTATAGTAGATAGTGTACTGGACGGTGATAAGTGCTATATAAATCAGGAATTTGTTGGGCTAGAATTGTAAATAGGATGGTTAGGAAAGGCATCATGCAGAAGGTGACATTTGAGAATGGCTCCAGCTTCTCTTGATTTGCATTTCCCTGATCAATAATGTGGTAGACCATCTACCTATCTCTCTCTGTGCATGTATTTATTATGTATATTATATATATACAGAAAGAGACTATATATATATATATATATATATATATATATACACAAACACACACAAAGATTATATGGAGATATATATATATATATACATACATACATATAAGAAGAGAAAGAGACAAAGAGAGACATGGAGAAAGACTATATGTATTTCTTTTTCCTTCGAAATGCCCGCTCATGTCCTTCACTTGTTTTCATTGCAATGCTTATCTGTTTCTTAATGATTTGTAGTTCTTTGCCTTGGATATGTTTTTGTTTATGTGTGACAAAAATCTTCTCCTAGTCTGGCACTTTGTCTTCTCATTTTGATTATGTCTTTTAATGAACAGACTTCTCTAATTTTTTTTAAATTTTTTATTAACATATAATGTATTATTTGCCCCAGGGTACATGTCTATGAATCATCAGGCTTACACATTTCACAGCATTTGCCATACCACATACCCTCCCCCATGTCCATAACCCTACCCCCCCACCTCCCAGCAACCCTTAGTTT